>JARFYF010000094.1:77997464-78013380 GCA_030265395.1 Rhina ancylostomus | reverse complement strand
GAACCTGTGTTTCTCTAGCACTAGTTGCCAGAGTATTGGTCTATCTTTAGGTATATTTTGGCTCCTGGCTGCTTAAAGTGTTGTACTCTAGAGCAGCCCTGCATTCTCTGTTCCTCTTTGAATATACAGTTCATGTTGGGATTCCTCCCCAGATCTCCGAGGTGGGATTCCTTCCAGTTGCTGCCCATGTTTGGTCCTGAGGAAGTATCCTGTCTCTAGTCTTGTACCACTGTGCCACATTTGGGTTCTTTGTGAGCTTGCTCTTTGCTCAACATTGTGACAGTTTCTTTGACTACAAAATTAATTTCTTTTATTCTCTGGATATTGTTGTAAAGTCAGTCCTATCTATGCCTCTTGTAATTTTATAAACCTCTATAAAGTTGCCCCTCAGCTTCCTTTTGCTCCAGGGTAAACATTCCCAGACTATCCAGTGTCTTCTTGTAACTCAAGCCCTTCATTCCCGACAACATCCTTGAGAATATTTTCTGTACTCTCTCTAGATTAATCACATCCTTCGTATAGCATGGCAAGCAGATCTGCCCACAGTACTACAAGTGTGGCCTAACTAACGTTTTGTGCAACTGTAACGTGATGTCCCAACTTCAGTACTAAGTACCATGGCTGAGTAAGGCAAGCACACCACCCTTCACCGGTCCTCTCAATCTGTTTTGCCACTTTCGGGGAACTATGTACTGGTACCCCTAGGTCTCTCTGTTCAACAACATTCCCCAGGGCCCTGCCAATTACTCTGCAAGTCCTGGCTTGGTTTATTTCCAAAATACATCACTTCACACTTGTCTGAATCAAATTCCATCTGCCATTTCTTTGCCCATTTTCCCAGTTGATTATTATTCTATTGTAATCTTAGCCAACCTTATTCACTCTCCACTCTGTCATCAATTTTGGTGTCACCTGAAAACTTATTAACGATGCCTCATGAGATTTGATGGTGTTGGTACTGAGGGAAGGAGCACGAAAGACATTAAGTAATCTAGTATACTTATTTACTAGGGTCCCAGGCCAGTGTTGCACTAGTGGGTTATCCTGGGAGTAGCCAATAAACAACAATTTGTGGGCTGAATTCCCCAGCAAAGGAGTCCTGCACAAGGCATGATGTAATTTGGTTGACGTCTCATATGGCATTTGTATTAGACACTTGAAGTGTTGAGTTTCCAGACTGTCACAGTGATCCAGAAATGGCTGATGTTAATAGCACTATTCAGTAAAATTTCTGGGACTCCGTTCTGTACAGTAATGTTGTAGGAATTATCATTCAGACTGAGGACTTGGGTAGTTGTAACAACTGCATTGTACAGAACTATGTACATCAGGGAGGTTTACAGGTTCATTCCTAGGAAGTGTTACCAGTTGATCAAAACTCCAGTAATGGTGGGAAGACTGTAGTTGTGCTCTAGTCTTTGACACCATGATATAGCTCTGCATTTGCTACAGTGTCTCTTGAGTACGGATGAGCAAAATCAGCATTGGTTGTTGTTCATGACCACTATGCAATGAGTCCTGCGGGATTGGGCCCTGATAGAATGGGCCCAGATAGAGTTCTGTGAAACATGCAGGAGGGCAGGAATCATTGCTGCCTGGTGGACTTTGAGCTTTGAGGGTTTTCAACACTTGTTTAATATTATGCTGCTAGAATCCAAGGATATTTAAATGTAGATCTGCATATTCCTCCATGGAAGGTCCAATTATTCTTTTGGAGCCAGAAAAATCAGTTTGCTGCCATCCGTTCATGAAGGTGTGATTCTGATATTCAAGATGACAGGAAAGGGAATCTCATTTATCGTAACCCTGAACATTGTCTAAGTCTCGCAGCATGCAAGCAGAGATTGGTATGCAGGTTGAAGACTGAAATCTGAATAAGCATTCAGCAACCATTTCTACTTTTTGACCTTTTAATGATATCTACAAGGTCATTGATATTGCAGCTGAAGATGGTTGAGCCTCTGGTACTGTCTTTAAAAACTCCTGCAGTAATATCTGTTGAGCTGTTGGTCCTAACGAATAGGTACTGGCTATTAGCTTGGTAAAGAAATTTCACTAATAATTATTAGTTTTTACAATGACTACATGTCTTCATGGCATGGATATTATGTTATCTCAAGTAACAGTTCTTTCTATAAATCAAGAACGCACAGAATATGATATGGGATTCTTTATTAGATGTGTTTAAGATAGTTCTCAGCTACTCACAAGCCTTAAATGAAATTGTTCTCCATCTTGGTAACACTCTCTGACCTCTAATGCTTGTCTCTTGGAACTGTTGTTACTATGAAATGGTGCTTCATCATTTAGGTAATTTCTTTTGTCTTAAGTGTATGTAATGGAAAACCTCTATTTCTAGTCTTCCAATGAGCCAAAATGATAGTCATGCATTGGTGTCCATGATGCATGGACCACTACTTAACATTAAACTCCTGTACTATGAAGACCAGCGTGCGAAATGCCTTTTTCACCACCTTACCTGTGAGACTGCTTTCAATGAACTAGGTGCCTCTGTTCCATTATATTCCCCAGTGCCCTACCATTCATAGTATTAGTCCTTCACTGGTTTGAATTTCAAAAATGCATCACCTCACGCTTGTCTGTATTGAAATCGATTTGCCACTCCTTGGCCCACTTCCCTAACTGATCAAGATCCTTTTGTAATCTATGATAACCTTCTTCACTATCAACACCTCCCAATTTTGTGTCATCTGCAAATTTACAGATCAAACCTTGTGCATTTGCATCCAAATTATTTGTATAAACTAATAACAAGAGTCCCAACACAGACCTTTGTGGCACACCACTAGTCACTGGCCTCCATTCTGAGAAAGAACCTCCAACCACCACCCTCTGCTTCCTAGCTCCAAACCAATTTCTCGTACAAACAGAGCGAGTGTATTAGGGAGTTCAATATTGTATCCTGCAGGCTACAATGTGCCCATATGGAAAATGAGGAGCTGTTGGGCCTCACTGTAATGCTGCAAGGGACCACAGATCGTCCAAAGGGACAGCTCAGGATCACCCCTACGGACTGAATACAGATGTTCTGCAAAGCAGTCAACTAATCTACATTTGGCTTCTCCAATGTAGAGGACACCACATTGGTTTATTGAGTGCAAATCACTAGGATGGAAGAAGTGCATGTGTATCACTGCTTCACTTGAAAAGACTGACCATTTTTGCCTGCCGTCCTTCTGTTTTCTTTTGCATTGGGCTTTTGGAAAATTCACTGGTGTCAAGAGCATCGTAAATGTCCTATGGTTGGGTGATTGACCTCTGGATCAGGATTGAGAGTGTAGCAGGGAAATTGGCTGAAATGTATGAATCTGTGTGTAAGAGTGTGTCAAGTTGTTACCCGCTTTGTCTGCAGGATGGCTTTCTCAATTTACCCGGGTCCCCAAGAGTTTGTGAGAGATTCTGCAGGTTCCATCTTGCTTGACATATTCATGTCACATCTGGGATGATTCCTTGGTCTGACCATTTATTGCATGCTATTTGTTGGAATTTGACTGGATCTGTGATAAGATTTTGTGCATCTGTCACTCCAAATTTTTATTTTGTATCCTCTTTGCTGCAAGTAATTATCAATGAGGTTGAGTAACACTCTGTGTGTGTGTGTGTGTGTGTGTGTGTGTGTGTGTGTGTGTGTGTGTGTGTGTGTAATATTTTAAATGGGTTTAATACAATATAGGCTTAATACAATACAAATGGGTTTAATACAATAACAGTAACATTCCCATTTATTGTTGTTGTAACCCAGGAAAATAATTGCTGTGTCTCCTAAGTGAGAAATATTTATTAGTTAATTTTAAAATCTATTCCAAATCCAAGTTAAAGCAAAGATCTGCATACAATTGAGAGAGAGGTCAATTTCATACTGGTTTTCATTCCCATCATAAAGTGAGATGGAATTTATCAACTGCCAGTCAACTCCTAGGAATATATATCCAACCAATGATGTGTTTAAAGAAAATATGAACAGCTTAGCTTTGAAATCAGTAGCATCTGTTTACTCAAAGGACACTTTCACATGAAAGAATTCTGTTCTCCTGGAAATAGTGGGCTGGGGTCATTCTGATACACAAAAAAAGATTTATTTGATCAAATATTTTGGATGAATGGATATTGTGTGATATCTGCTTTGCTAAAACAAACCAGTCCTGTTCTCAAAGCATAGCAATAAATTTTGCTGAACTGACAACAGAAAATGCTGGAAATGCTCAGCAGGTCAGGCAGCCTTTATTTAGATTTCCAGAGTCTGTACTACTTTGTTTTTGTAGTGTTGAATTTTACTGCGGGTGTCGGTAGAGAGAAACAAATGACCGCAGCTGGCTTTGTCATTCTCTTTTATAGCAACAGCAAAGCCTCAGTTTTGGAATAAAATCAGATAAATGTGTATCAAACAGCTGTTGTTAGAATTGCAGCCTCTCCACTGTTTTCCCCCACGGTGTGACATTGTGACTAGCTGGAGAGACAAAGGGTAATGGGGACAGAGTATGATTTCAGTTCTCAGTGTGGCTGGATCTCCAAGTAGATAGAAACATTGCATCTAATTTATTTAAATATTCCACCTAGTTCAAAATGTGTTTAAAATTTCTGTCATGAATTTGAAAATGATTAAAACAAACATGAAATTTTCAAGAATTTATTTATCATGTTTTCATGTTGAAAACAATTGGAGTGCAATCACATGTGAACAGAAAAGACTGTCAGCAACAATACAAGGGTTCAGGGCTCATACTTTGTTCTTTGCTAAAATTTTGTAAAGCTTTGCATTCATTACCTCCGTATCACTTGACTTAGGAAATGTGAAAGGTATGAGTTTTCAGTTGTCACAGTACACAGAGCTGCAGAATATGTTCTGCAATAGAAGCAGCATAATTTGAGAGAAATCTGATGAGCATTGAAAAAGAGGAACGTGCAGTGTAATCATAAGAGAACTGGACAGTGAGATCAGTTTTAGATTCTTTGGGAAAGGAGGCAGAACAGATGCAATGGAAATGAGATGGTTCCCATGCCGAAGAGACCAGCAGCTTGGATCCAGGGATGGCATCTGATCCCGGAGGTTGTTGATTATGGGCAGTAGGAGGCTGCAGTACTTTGTACAGCAGGTGGACTCCAGTTTATTTCTGAGTGACAAGGATAGGTTTCATTTTGGAACTACTGTCTTTGGCCATTTATTGTCTGGGCAGAGTAAATATTTTTCTCTACCTGAAATATGCAGACAAAGTACTGCAACTGGCTTAGCTCCTCAGTTTGCATATTTAATCATCAGTCGTAAACTCAGAACAGCTGGGCATGCTGTTTCCCAGATATAAACTTGACTGATAGTTGGCCTTTGTTGAAGTGGTTGGCTTGCCCCCTTCTCAGCCCTATGTCCAGGCCCTCGCCTCTCATTTGAATTTGTTGTTCTCTTTTTGTGGGTCAGATGCATGAAGCCAGTGGTCAAAAATCACTTGGACTGGATCAAGCATTTATTTTGTTCTATATCTTTTGTAATTGTAAAGAATTGTATTTTTGAATTTTCAAAGAACAATGATGACACCATCGATAAAATGGGAAAGATCAGGGATTGTTGTACAGAAAGTCTAAAGATGAAGGAAGGCTCCAAACTTCGCGATTGCAAATGTTTATCCTGGGAAGAAAAGCCATACAGCAGGTCATTTTTTTTAATTCACTGTCTAATCAACCAGCTTGGAGCTGACAGCAGTGGCATGGGATGAGCTTGATGAAGTGGATTTGGTGAGATTGTGCAGACTGGGACTGAGTGTCAGATTTGGAGCCAACTGAGTGGTTCAGGGAAAAAGAATTTAATAAATCTATGGGTATAGTAGATCAAAAAACAGTTAGATTTTCACATTGTATACCCAAAGCAGCCGCACAGGTGATGGCAAATGCTTAATCGTTCACCAAACATCAAACTCATGTCTGACTGAAATTTGGACAGGTTCTTTTCAGATATTATTTTCTTGCCACTTTTGAGAATATTGACTGGAGACAAACTGAGATCAAACAGTGGAATACAAGACTGAAAAAGTAACTAGGTTTTATTACTTTGAACTTACCTCCCATGAATAAAATGCAGACATTGGGGGAAAATTAATGCACAGATTTGTTACATTTGCAACATTTAACACTACTGCACACTTTAGCAGTCAAATAACAATAAAGCCAAGTATCTTTTTAAACTAAGGTAGTGCAAGAAGAAATCAAGGCATTAATATGACTGATTTCAAAATTTAAAATGTTTTCGGGGTAAAATTGTAGTAAGCATTCACTCCATGTACCAGAATATGCAGTGCTGCTATGCAGTATACACCAATACAAGCTTTGAATTAGGGTACCTGCTGACTGCCTAAGTAAAATATATTGAGACGCTGTGGGAAGAGGACCTATTAGAATCTGTCAGAAGTGCTGATGTATCTCTGTGGTGGATGACTAGACGTATGATGTTGGTTAATAAGTAGTTGATACTGACTACTTACATAGATTTTTTTTTCACTTCATTAGGAATCCACTTATGGGGGCCATGATTAATATCATTTGTTTCAGTATAAAGGAGGATTGCCAAGTTATGGGATGATTTCCATTACAGCCTGGGACCAACAAGGCATGAGGTTGTTGTTGTCCAAATATAGAGTTCATTCCTTCAATAGAAGGAATTTTTATCCAGGCAGTGCTAAAACTAAGAAGTGAAAGGGTAGCATTCTAATTTCACTGCTTAACCCATTCCAACGACTCTAGTTTTTCCCCTTCCTAAGACGCTTATTATCCTCCCCCCAAAAAAACACAGCTTACTTAGAAATGTAAAATTCAAGATAGCAATATAATGTCCCAAGTGGTTGATGTAAGTACAGCAACTCATTCAGCCACAGGTTTAATAATCAGAAAGGAAAATCGTCAGCAGTTTACTTAACTTTCCCCAAGTTAAGTGTCATTATGATTCTGTGGTTACCAATAAATGATTGGGATGGACTAAGCACAACTTCCAACACTTCTTGTATCATATAGGTTTTTCATGTGCACCTGCCTATATTGGAAAAATGGCACTAATCATTTGCCTTGAGAGTCAGTCACAGTTGTATCACTTAATGTATTAAGCATTATCACCAATTCAAAGTAGTTATATTAGTACTTATTCTGTATTGACCAATTTTAAAAAGCTTTGATGATTTCGGGCACTATTGAGTCTTCAAGGATTAGCACAGTTGACAGCTCTGGAAAATGTTAGAAAGAGATTTCTTATTTAAACAATAGAATAAAACAGATTGAAAATCCAATTAGCTTCATAGAGGTCAGATAATTATCTTAAGAGCAAGATCTGTAAATACAAGGAAGATCAAACCTTGCAAGTAATTCTAGAAATCCCATACAGAGATGGATCGCAGATGTGTGTGACTATAATATGAATTGCTTTTGGTGCAATACGAATATTATGGCATCATATTGTCTGATTAAATAATTTTGTGTGCAGCAATGTTTTTGTTATTACCACCCAATTCTGGGAGAAAGTCATGTATTTTTATTAGCAGTAAATCAAATTCATGGATGTAAAGAATCACTTAAAAATAGAATATAAAAACCAGATATGGTAAATCATGATCAGAGTTATCAAAAATGAAATGAGTATGGAGTCTATTATTGATGCAAATACTGCTGTCAAAATACCAAATTGGCAAGTAGTACTCTGTCACGTATTGCAAGTGCTACCTCGTATTTGGGTAAGTGCATATGTATGATTAAACAGGAAGTCAAAAAGTTGCTGTTGAAGATGCGTCATTCCACTATAAACTTCACAATAACAGCCTTTTACTGTCCAACTGCCTTTTACTGTCCAACTCCCTGTTGAGTGGTGTGAGATTCCTGACTTGCATTATGGATATGAAATAAACTAGCTGGAGAAAGTGGCACCTTATCCCTTCAAGTCTCAGTAATCTGTAATGTGTGTTAATTACTGCTAATCAATTAGTGCAGCACTGGAAATTGCCCATTTCCGAGTGTGGTATCTCATTCCTTGTGAGTTTTTTAATTGCTGGATTAAGATTAAAACTTTGTTTTCCATTTTTCTTTGGCTCCCTTGTCCTTTTCCTTTCTGCTCATTTTATGTTGAATTCACTCAATCTAATCTCCACTACTTTTTTTCAGTCTTTTTATACTGTTAGTCGATCAGACAGACAATTCTAAAATAAAGGGAAGGAACAGCTACTTGTCCAGTTCACTCAGACTCCAGAGGGCATTACACAAATTCCATTTCTCACTTGCAACATCTTTCCAGGCAAAATATTCTTGAAATTACATGGGGAAGTTCAAACAGTGAGTAAGTTCATTGCACAACCAGAAAATATTTGCTCAATGTACAACACGTGCAAGTAAGTTGCATTTCAGAACAGGTAAACCAGTTATTGCAGTAACAAGATATGAAAAGTTAGAGATTGTGTTGCACATTTACACCACCCCTTGTAGTTGGCATTCTAAGTACGAAGGTGTTGCTTTGGAGTATAACTATAATATGTAAGATCACATGCAAGTCAAAAATCAAATTGAAGAGCTGTTTATGAGTGAAGGTATCATGACTATGACTCTTCAATTCTGTTAATGTGGCTATTGGGTCATTCTTTTATGTCAGCATTGTAAATTGCAAGGTCAAAATTTGACCTTCAGTTTTTAGCTATCACTTACCATAAAACCCAGAGGAACATGTTTCCAACCTTATTTTCTAAAATTATAAACATCCAAAGATGGCTGTTTGATCATTCTACAGTTGAGAGCACTGGATAAAACTGATAGCAGTACTGAAGATGTGCTCCAGGGATCGCCAAGCTGTTCCAGTACAGATGAAACTAGCATCTACCCTATCATCAGAGAAAAAGTGCTCGGAAGTTTCTGGTTCTTTTCTTTATTTAAAAAAAAGCAGATCCATTCCAGCCAAAAACTATCTGGTCAGACTGCTCTCAGTCATCAGCAATTGTCAAATTAATCAGCTCTCAGTCATATTGATCTGCTCACTGCTGCTCAGTTTTGATATCACCAAGATCTACTTTATTCCATGGACAAAAGAACTGAATCCAGGAGATGAGAAGAGAGTTGGCTCTTGATATTCAGAAAACACTTGACTGAGTGTGGTGTCAAGGAGCCCAGGTCAAACTGAAGTCGATGAGAGATGGGAGGAAAGCACTTCAATGGATGGAAGAAAGATGGTTGTGGTTGCTGGAGGACAATCATTGTCACGCATAACATCAAGGCAGGAGTTCCTCAGACCAGTTCTTTCGCTCAACAACATCATCATTGCAGCTGTACAAAACTTTGGTTAGGCCATATTTGGAGTATTGTGTGCAGTTCTGGTTGCCGCACTATATGAAGGATGTGGAGGCTTTGGAGTAGGTGCAGAAAAGTTTCACCAGGATGTTGCCTGGATTACTGTGTATTAGCTGAGGTTGGACAACTTGTATTGTTTTTGGTGAGGTTGGACAACTTGTGTTGTTTTCTCTTAAATGCTGGAGGATGAGGGGGGACCTGATAGAAGTATATAAAATTGAGAGGTGTGGATAGGCAGCCTTTTTCCAGGGGTGGAAATGTCAAATACAAGGAGTGCATAAGTTTAAAGTGAGAGGGGAAAATTTAGAGTAGATTCGCAAGGTGAGTTTTTTTTTGCACAGAGAGCAGTAGGTGCCTGGACTGCGTGCCAGGAAAGGTGGTAGAAGCGTATATAAGAGCCACATTTAAGAGGCATTTAAACAGACGCATGAACAGGCAGTGAATAGAGGGATAAGAGCTATGTGCAGGCAGGTGGGATTAGTTTGGATTGGCATCTTGGTTGCCGAAGCGCCTGTTCCTGTGCTGTACGGTGTTTTATGTAATTACTTTCCTTTCATTATAAGACGAGGAATGGAGGTATTTGCTGATTGCAAAATTGCATTGGTAACTCCTCAGAAAGATCGGGTCGCCTTTCAGCTATGGGTCAACAAGGTGCAATTATACTTGGGCCTTGGGTGTCAAGCAGTGATCAACGACAGCAAGAGATTTTAGTCATTTCCCCTGGAATTCTGCGGCATCATCATTACTGAGTCCCCTGCTGGAGGTTGCCAGAGTTAACCGGGTCAGCCACATGAACACTGCGGCTGCAAAGGCAGGCTGCAGAATGGGTATCCTGTGCTTTGATTCTTCTGACTCTAACAATTACAAGGCAGTCAAGTGTGTGATGGAGCACTACATAGTTGCCTGGTTGAGTACAGCCTTGCCAGCGGCATCCATGTGCTGTAAATGAAATGAAATAAACTGGGCAATCTACTGATATGTAACAAATGAAGATGTGCAGTCAACTCCTGATTACTTTTGATCAGGAAAATTTAGCTGTCTCTGTTGTAAGCAACCGTGATTTTTTTTCCGTATTTAATTTAGAGGATATTGGCAACACTGACAAGGCCTCTTTCTAAATTGCCCTTGAGAGTTTGGTGGTGATAATTTTCTTGAACTGCTGGAACTGCAGTGCAGGTATTCCATAGTGCTGTTGAGTAGGGATTTCCAGCAGTTTGATGCCACAATGAAGGAATGATAGTACGTTTCCAAGTGTGACTTGAAGAGAGATTTGCATGCCCTTAATGCCTTGTCCTCTAGTGGTAGAGGCTGAAGATTTGGGAAGTGCTGAGGGAATAGCTCAGGTGTGTAAATGTAATGCTCTTTGTTTGTAGTGCAACCGTGGAATGTTGGTAGTGGAGCGAGTGAGTGCTATGGTGGGAGATGGCTGACAATGAAAAGTTTATTTTCCCAAATGGTATCAAGCTTAAGTACTGAGCTGCACTTGGCCAGGCATATGGAGAGTATTCTTTGCAAATGATACCTACCATTTCTGCTCATGCCTGAATATTATCTTAACGTGAACACATTTTGCAAATATTGAAACTTTCCCCAGTTAATTTGTACCTCATTTACTGGAGATGTCTTTTCAGACCACAAAATGAAACACGGCAAATTAAGCACATCTACATCGTCATGTACCCTAAACTCTGACTGCTTATGGTTAACGTCAAAGAGATCCACTAGCTTCCTAAAACATTCAGGGTTCTTTTGTTAATTAAAACTGTGACTCACCTCTCTCTGTCACATCTTTGCACGTACAAATGCACGGAATGTTAATTAAGTCAGTATCAGTGGTGATAATCACCACAATGGTGGTTTTTAATGATTTTTAAATCCAGATTTATTTGAAGAATTAGATTTACCAGCTGCTTTCTAGTTTCTTCCTTCTCGCTGGTGTCAGGAAGCAATTACAAACATTGTGATCAAACTGCTTTTATGTTTCCCCCTTCTGTGCATGAGTTACTGCTAGAAAGAGGAGCATGAAAATGATTGACATTCTCTCTTCGTTTCCCTTTTGAATTTTTGAGTTTGAGAACCAAGGAGAAAGAAACAAAAAAATTCTGTGCTGGAGCTTTGAGGTACAGAGCACAGTAACTGTTGGAAATATGAAATAAAGAAGAATGTTAGGAAAGCCCAGCAGGTCAGGCAGCATCTGTGCAGAGACAAGAACAGAAATACATCAGAACTGGCCAGGAGTTAAGAAGCAAAAATAAAAATTATAGATGCTGGAATTCTGAAACAAAAAGAGGTGTTAGAAACAATAAAGTCAAGCAGGATCCACAGAGTGAGAAGCAGAGATGTTGCCTGCATAAGGTGTCATTGACCTGAAAGACTGACCCTGCTGCTCAACCTTCTAAACATCCCCATTATTTCCTGCCCTTGTACTGGAACTGGTGGGTTTTCACTCTAGCCAGAAATTGTTGAGTATAGTTTTTGGCTCTGTGATCTGTTGCAGGGCTAGGTTGGAACATGAGCTGTGGTTCCCTTGAGTTTACCTTGGGCTTAGTTGGAACTGCAGGAGACCAAAGTTAAACAGTAGCAATGGGATAGGGAATTAAAGTGACAGGCAGCTGGAAGCTCAGGGTCACCTTTGTGCACTGACCAGAGGTGTTCTGCAAAGTGGTCTCCCAATCCATATTTGGTTTCTCCAATGTGGAGGAAGCTACATGATGACCAGAGAGTACAGCATGCCAAAGAAGTTCAAAGAACCACTGCATCACCTGGAAAGAGTGTTTGAGTAACTAGATAAAGGAAGGAAAGTGGTAGAAGAGGCTGCATGGGAAAAGGCCATGAGAAGGGGAATGCATATTGCTGGAGATGAAAGAGTGAACCAGGGTGGGAACTGAATCTTCAGTTTGCTGAAAGGGAGGGGATGCGATGATATTTGTTTTGAAGGTGGTGGAAATCACATAGGAAGATTCATTGAATGTGGAGCATGGGACGGGGAGTAGGAAGATGATCCTATTTTTGCTCAGGATAGTAGAAGGTGAACAATGTTTAATTTTTAATAGAGCTGTGAATGTAGTTTGAGTGGCTTTTGTGTCATTAAATTATCATAAGGTTTGTGTAGCCATTTACTGGAAGAAATGTAGCTCATTTGCATAAAGGAAGAGAGGAGCTCACAAAGTGATTAGATAGATGACCAAGAAATCATCTTCAGAGTGCTCCTTGTTGTATAAATTTTGGCTCTAATGCTAGGAGAACCCTACTTCTCCTCTTTAAATAAAGTGATAAGATCTTATGAATCCACTCAAAATGAAAATTTGAACTGGCCCGTGACTTCATCTTCCCACCAGTACAATCTTCCCCCGATACTGTTCTAAAGTGTAAGGTGTCTGAAGTGGGATTAAGCCCTTATCCTTCTGATTTAGAGACACAAGTATCACTAACTGGCCATTTTTTACTTTTTAAAAAAAAGCCTATTCCAAAAATAAGTAACAAATTCCAGAGTTTGTGTTAGCCTTTTTTTTAAAAAAGTACATCATCTCAAAATCTACATTTTCAACAAAGCATCTACATTTTAGTTATTTTTATACTAACACTTAATTTCAAATTGTTAAAGTTGACATGCAACGCAGTGCAGTGCAAGGTGTAAATATTGGTAATAGTAGGAATAAAGGCAAGTTTATCATAAAACACCTTTTTAATAAAACTTACCCCACCCTCACCTAGACTTGACTGAAAAATATCAGTGTTGTATAATGTGGCTAACTACCTACAGAGAGTTGAGTAATGTAAAAAAAAAAAATTTTTTGAGCTCCTTAGTGAGCTTGTCAATGATGTACTGTCTCAATAGTAATAGCAATTGATCTTATTTTTGCTTCAGGGTAGATTTGTTCTCAGTCACTTTCTGTATATTTAAGTTTTTACTTCATTCTTTTTGTATAGTCTGACGTGGTGGGCATGTCCCACAGCCTTGCCATTAGCTACAAGAAGCTTAATCTACTCTTAACTGCTCCTGAACTGCCACATTAGGTCACTTGGTCTTGCCCTGTCGGAAAGATTGCCGTCTGTTGTTTGCCATCTAAAACCAGATTTTTTTCCCTCCCTCTTCCCCCTCCCCTGATGAAGGGTCCTGGACCTAAAATGGTAACTCTTTCTCTTTTTAACAGATGCTTGCTGAACTGCTAAGTGTTTCCAACATTTTCTGTTTTATTTCTGATTTGCTGCAATTATTTTTTGATCTTTTATAATTATAATCTTTTAAAATTCTAAAAAAATTAGATTTTTGAGTATTTAATTAGGACTGGCCCTTGACTTCATCTTTTCCACCAGTATAATCTTCCCCTGATATTGCACTAAAGTGTAAGGTGTCTGAAGTGGGATTAAATCCTTATTCTTCTGACTTAGAGGCACAAGTATCACTAACTGGCCACTGGTGACCATGTTAATTTGCTGGCCACCAATTAAAGAATGTGCCTTCCTCCTAATTTTAACTAAAACTACATGTTTTTGAGTCTGATGAAGATCCTTTCTCTCACCTGCATTAGGCTTTAGATTCCATGTACTGCCACAGATGTCTGTTTCCCTCTGGAGATTCCAGTGCATTGATTACATTCAAGACCAGATTCAGTTGCAGCATGAGTGAAGGATTGAGGAAAAAAATTAAAAATTTGTTTAAGTATTCCAGTCATTATATCTGGGAATTGTTCACATGAGACTTCCACTGTAGCAGAGAGCTGTGGTTTAATATTACATCTTGTAGACATTTAGCAATTCAGATTTTTAAGTAATGAAAGAAACTAAAGGTTAGAGAGATAATGGGTCTTCAAATAAGATGTTTTTAAAATGAGATTATCTCAATTTCAAATACAAGCTGATGCAATTGGTGGCCCCTTAGTGAGCATATGTGAGAGAATAAATCACAGGGAAATAAGTGGGAGACTGGGATGCATTGACTCAACAGGCTGAATAGCCTCCTATGTTGCGAGGAAAGATAAAACTTTAAAGCTTCAGAGCAGACTTCAAAATGATTTGTATCTGTGCCAATAATGATGCCATTTTACTAAAAAAAACCAAATTCTTAGAACTATGCCATGGAGTTTTGAACCCATGAGGCTCAGCTTAAGTTCAACAAGGTCGTTTCAGCGAACTTTGGATCAGCTGAGTTTTTTCCCTCTCAAATCGGGAATAGTGGGGCAAGACTGCGCAGGCGTGTGACATAAGGGTTAGCGCGCGAGCAGTTTAAAAAGAAGACCCAATACAAGCGGGCAATGTCGGAGCGGGCAGCGGCGTGAGAGGTAGCAGAGTGATTTTGGGCTTTGACTCAATGGGCTTAGGCGGGATCCACTTACCTATCATTCTCTTTGGCATCAAGAGGCGGAGGCCATCTGCAACAACACTGGTGAGTAACTGGCCAGTAAGGGTAAGGTTTACTGTTATTATTATAGATTTGTAAGTAGACTACAGCTAGGTAGGGGGGATAAAACTAGTTTAGATGGAGGGCGTGGCGATGTGCTACAGCTGCTTGATCTGGGAGCTGGTGGACCCTGCTGTGGTGCACAGTGACCACATCTGCATTAAGTGCACAAGGCTGGAGGAAATTCAGCTCAGAATTGATGAGCTGGAGTCGCAGCTTAAAACACTGCGGAGCATCAGGGAGGGAGAGAGATATGTAGATGCTGTGCATCAGGAGGCAGTCACCCCCCTCAGAGCAGGTACTTTAAGGGTCCAGGAGGCAGATAGAAGGGTGACTGTCAGGTGAGAGAAAAAGAAAGGGAACAGGCAGACAGTGCAGAGGACCCCGGAGACTAGTCCCCCTCAATAACAAGTTTTCCGCTTTGGATGCTGTTGAGGGGGAATGACCTACAGGGATCACGCAGCAGAAGCCAGGTCTCTGGGACTGGTCCTGTTGCTCAGAAGGGAAGGGAGGAGAAGAGGAGGGCATTAGTGATAGGGGACTCGATAGTCGGGAGAACAGACAGGAGGTTCTGTGGACATGAGTGAGAATCGCGGATGGTATGTTGCCTCCCAAGTGCCAGGGTCCGGGCTGTCTCTGATCGGGTCCACAGCATGTGTGAGTGGGAGAGAACGCAGCCAGAAGTTGTGGTACATGTCGGTACCACCGACATAGGTTGGAAGGGGGATGAAAAGGGAGTTCAGGGAGCTAAGCAGAAGGCTGAAGAACAGGACTCGAGGGTAGCAGTCTCAGGATAGCTGCCAGTGCCGTGTGATAGTGAAGGAAAGAATAGGAGGAGATGGCAGTTGAATGTGTGGCTGAGGGTTTGGTGCAGGGGCAAGGTTTTAGATTTTTGGATCATTGGGATCTCTTCTGGGGAAGGTGGGACCTGTACACAATGAATGGGTTACACCTGAACTCAAGAGGGACCAATATTCTTGCAGGCAGGTTTGCTAGTGTGGTTCGGGAGGGTTTAAACGAGCTTGCAAGGGGGATGGGAACCAGAGGGATAGGTCGGTGGAAGAAGTGCATGGAGTAAAGTCAGATCTAACATGTAGAGAGGCTTTGAGGAAGGAGAAGCAGAGTACAGGGTATAAAAGTAGAAAGGTGGATGGGCTAAAGTGCATTTACTTAAATGCAAGAAGTATCAGGAATAAG
>JARFYF010000094.1:77881391-77893971 GCA_030265395.1 Rhina ancylostomus | reverse complement strand
CCCCCCCCAGAGAAAGTAGGAAATCTTTTGAAAGGTGACAGCATCTGATAATGGGCCAGAATGGTATTAATTTCCTGGGTAGCTTTGTGATTTTTTTTTGCTTTTGCCTTTATGTCAATGTATATTTGTTTCAAGTGTTTTAAATTTTTTTATATTTAAAAAAAATTCTACATTTTCCCAAATATCTCTGTCCCTCAACATTAGGAAGCAGTGAAAGGGCCTTCTGAAAGCATCCATCAGAAAGACTTCAGGGTGAGCTGTGCATGAAGCCTGAGCTCCCACCACTGGCAGACTAGTCATTGATCTTGGCTCTCTAATGCTTTGCAGAAGAGCACTGGCAGCAATACATTGGAGGCCAAGTGGTTGTTGATCTGGTGCAAAGAGCACTGTAAAACATGGGCCAAGATCAGTGCAATCTGGCCTATATCACTGCTCAAATGGAAGAGGAAGAAATACCCTGAAGATTGGAGTTCAGCACTATTTACTGCACTACTTATGCCATTTTGCTGTTAGGTTCATGAAAATTATTTCTCTTAATTTCCCAGTAATGTTCATGACACTGCTGTAGTTGTACATTAATTACCCAATACATTTATCATGAAGTACTTTGCATCATTATTCACCAAGGAGAAGAACACGGAGAACAAGATGGGGGAGGGGTATGCTGATGTTCTAGGGCATGTTATTCAAGGAGGAGGTGTTGGGGCTCTTGAAGAATATTAAGATAGTTAAGTCCCCAGAGCCTGATGGGATCTATTCCAGGTTATTGAGAGGAAAAAGAGATAAATGCAGGGGCCTTAAATCCTTATTTCCTCTTTAGTCAGAGGCAAAGTCCTGGAGGACTGGAGAATAGCAAATGTTATTTCTCTGCTTAAGGAGAGCAGTAGAATCAAACCAGGAAATTATAGGCCAGAGAACCTTGCATCAGCAGTAGCAAAATTATTGGAGAAGATTTTTAGGAATAGGATCAACTTGCACCTAGTAAAGCACAGACTTATAAAGGATAATCAGCATGGCTTTGTGTGGGAGAGACCATGTCTTACAAATGATTGAGATTTTTGAGGAGTTGACCAAGATGATGAAGTGAGTTTCAAAGTATTTTTCTTCAGGTACAACTTGTATTTGGTATTTTTCCTTTTAAGGAGGGTTTCAGTTAGCTGTTAGCATTTCTCGTGTTTATTCTGTTTACCTAGAGTTCATGAGATTTTCTGTAGGAAAGGAAACTGAATCACAATGATTATAAAAACAATTTTAATTTGTATGTCAATAACTTGAGTTCTGGTAATAGAGTAATGTGAGTGTGTTTTAGTAGACCTGGTTCTACTAATCCAGTGGAATTTGTTTTTGTACAAGTCAAACTTTGGTCGACTTCGTAAGTAGATTGTGAAGTATAGTTTGAAGCACCTTTAGTTTTAATTTCTGGTTACAATAGTGGGCAGTGAGTTCAAGTCAGGAAGTTATGTTACAGCTTTATAAAACTCTAGTTAGGCTGCATCTGAAGTTTTGCATTCAATTTTGGTCACCCCATTATACAAAGGATGTGGAGGCTTTAGAGAGGGTTTAGGTTTAACAGGATATTGCCTGGATTAAAAGGCATGTGCTTTCAGGAGGGGTTGGACAAACTTGGGTTGCTTTCTCTGGAGTGGCAGAGGCTGAGTGAAGACCTGATGGGAGTTTATATCATTGTGAGAGGCATAGATAAGCAGTCAATATCTTTTTCCCAGGATCAAAATCTGCAATACGAGAGGGCATGCATTTAAGGTGATAGGGGACAAATTCTAAGGAGATGTGTGAGGCAAGTATTTTTTACAAAGAGAGTGGTGGTTGCCTGGAATACACTGCCAGGAATGGTGGTGGAGGCAGATACGATAGAAACGTTTAAGAGGCTCTTAGACAGGCACATGAATATGCAGACAATGGAGGGATATGGCTCGTATTGCAGGCAGAGGGGACTAGTTTAATTAGGTATCATTAGTTTGGCACATGGTGGGCCAAAAGGCTTCTTCTAGTGTTGTTCTATGTTTTAAGATAATATGGGTCAGGCAATTGATGTCGTGTAAATAGACTTTTGTAAAGCATTTGACAAGATCCCTCATGGTAGGCTGATCCAGAAGTTCAAGGCACAAGGGATCCATGGTAACTTGGTAGATTGGATTCAAAATAGCTTTGCCCTTAGAAGACAAGAGGGTTGTAGTGGAGGGGTGTTATTCTGACTGGAGGTCTGTGACCAGTGGTGTTCCACAAGGATCAGAGCTGGGACTTATTATTTGTGATGTGTAAATGATTTGGATGAAAACGTAGGTGAGTTGATTAGTTTGCAGATAACACAAAAATTGATGCAGTTGTGGGAAGTGAGGAAAGTTGCAAAGGATTTGGCACGATATGGACCAGTTGAAAACTGGGCAGAGAAATGGCAAATAGAGTTTAATCCAGACAATAGTGAGGTGTGGCAGTTTGGGAAGTCAAGTGCAGAGTAAAGTATATAGTAAATGGCAGGACCCTAAGCAGTGATGCAAAGAGGGATCTTGAGGTGCAAGTTCAATGCTCCCTGAAAGTGACAGCACAAGTAGATAGGGTGGTAAAGAAGGTATACAGCATTCTTGCCTTCATCAGTCGATGTGTTGAGTATAAAAGTCAGGAAGTCATGTTGCAGCTGTATAAAACTGTGGTTAGGTTACATTTGGTGTTGTGTGCAGTTCTGGTTGCCACATTACATGAAGAATGTGGAGGCTTTGGAGAGGGTGCAGAAGAGGTTCACCAGGATGTTGCCTGGATTAGAGTGTACTAGCTATAAGTAGAGGTTGAACAAACTTGGATTGTTTTCTCTGAAATGTCAGAGGCTGAGGAGTGAGCGGATGTAATATAAAATTATGAGAGGCATGGACAGGGTAGATAGTTGGTCTTTTTCCCAGGGTGGAAATGTCAAATATTAGAGGCCATAGGTTTAATCTGTGAGGGGGAAAATTTAAAGGAGATTTACATGGCAGCTTTTTTTACACGGAGAATGGAAAGTGCCTTGAACATGCTGCCAGGATATGTGCTGGAAGCTGATAAAATAACAATATTTTAAACAGGCAGAGAATGGAGTGATAGAGAGCATGTGCAGGCAGGTCTGATTACTTTGGATTGACATCATGGTCGGCACAGACATCATGTGCCAAAGGGCTTGTTCCTGTGCTGTAATGTTCCAAGTCTAGTGAACAACTACCCTTATAACAAAAATCATTGTTACTGGTGACTCTCTATCAACCTCTATGGCCCAGAAAGTAAACAGAAGTGTAGAATTCCATTCCTTGAGGTATTGTTGGAGATGTTAAAACTTTTAAAACATGTTTCTTCTTTTCCTATCTCCCTTTTTACTCTTATTTTTCTGTACCATATTTGATGTGGAATTTACCCACTCTATTTTGCCCTTCTCAGTCCATCCCTTTTTTATTTTTCATTTCTTTGATTTTTGAACAGAATTGCTTAATTTTATGTTTTTTGAATCATGCATGTTGGATGAATTCATTTGTTTAGACATAAAACACATGAGAAAAATTATCAGTATCCTGGTTGGTCTCTGCTATGAAGCATTGAATTCCAAACTCGATAGTTAAGAGTTTGAATCGTGTAATTTTTGTTGTCTTACTTAACAATGGACCTTGCACTTTTTAAGAATGGAGTAACAGAATTCTCACTCTCAACAAACTACCAATGGATGTTTGTCTGTGGGCTTTGACAATTTGTGTCTTCCTGTACATAAAAGAATACCTTTATTATAATAAGCATTCCGGTTTTAATTAGTTTTTTTTTGGTTTCTTAATAACACCTTAACAGTCTCAGTGTATCTGAGAGTACTGCAGCCACTCCACAAAAGATCCACAATCTCAGTATTGCCGTTGAACTGTGTGGATGAGCATCTGTTAATTTCCATTCATTTTCTTTCTGCAGGAGTTGGGGCAATGACTTGGTCTCCCCTTGCCTGTGGAATCATTAGTGGGAAGTATGATATTGGAGTACCTGATAGTTCACGGGCTTCTTTGAAGGTAAAACAAATGATGAATAAACCTCTTGGATTTTTTTTTGTGAAACAGAAAGTCATGGTTTTATCTTGCTTTGCCAGAAGCGAGGTTATAGCATGCCCATCGAGTCAGTACCAGTTCTGCAAGAGCATTCCAGCTGGTCCCCATAGCCCTGCAATATTTTCCTTTGAAGTATATATCCGGCTTCCTTTTGAATGAAATGATTGAAACTGCCTCTGATACAAAGTCTGGCAGTGCATTCCACATAATGATGTCAGTTTTTATTCTTTCTGTCCTCTCAAAAACCATTACATTTTTCCTAAAGTGTGGTTTCTAAAACCAGACACAGTAATCCACTGAAGGACTAATTACTTTTTAACTCTATTTCAATGCTTTGTTGCCATTTCACAAAGTTATATATTTAAGTAGCAATATTTTACCACCTTAGAAAAAGATGATATGTTGTCACGTTATAGCTTGCATTTTGTAGTCACTGGTGAAGTGATTTGGCACTTGTTGTTGCTGTTGGGGGGGAAAAAAAGCTGCTAACAAAGATATGGCAATCTCTGTGACATGGACATTTCCCTTTCCTCCAGTCAGGCATTTTCTGTCAGGGATCTGTGGCTTCAAATATGCAATGTCATAAAAAAAACACTGCTGAACCGATCGTGTGGAAGAATTCTCAGAGGAGAGATCAGGACATGATCTTTTTTATTACTAATTGGCACAGAGAAAAAGTGTGGGATATATGTTTGAGATTAGAATAAATCCTACAATATACATTTTAGAAAAGTGAAAAAGTATTTTGAGAAAATGAACAACTATTTTGAAATTAGTTTAGGACCGGGGGTTTGTTAAACAGTAATTTTGGCTTGATATTCTTAAAAACTCAGAAAAGTGTTACTTTTCCTGGATTATTTTCAACTCTGAGAATAATTTATTAGTACCTGATGGTCATTAGTTTACTGAATTCTATGGCATAAGCTGGAGAAGGCTGCAAAACAGTGCATCTGTGGCGGAGCAGGGGATCACTGATAGCAGCATCTCGACTTCCACATTTAAACATACATATGCATACCACAGAAGTTGCTGTTAGATTTCCTGCATGGAACAAGGGCCTCACTACTGTGGCGACGTGTACAGATTTGTGGAAGTAGTAGCAAATCAGTTCTTTTTAAACTTTGCTCAGATGTGTCAATGATTTAGTGAAAATACACATTTGTCGAATGAATTTTCTCATCACATTTAATACTTCAACCTGGACCACTTCGAACTATGCATTTATCTGTAATAGTGACTGCATAACATACATTAAAACACCAACAATTTGCTATCCAATTGCTCAGAAATCCCGAAGGTCTGACATTTGGCTCTCTGGGCCCTAGTTCACACTCTCCCTTAAAACACATTTTGTATGTTACTTTGTAACATTTCTTGAAATGTGAATTAAGTGTGTTGGAGTTTTAATTAGAGTAACATCCAATAGCTGGAAAATCTGCCTGCCTGACACCATTAAAGTCCCAAGTATACTGGATGAACAGAGTTTTACTGTCAAAATTTACCTCTCTACCCCTAATATGCATTCCAGACCATAATCATTAACTGTATACAAGTTCCTCATATCACTTCTTAGTTCTTTTGCCAATCACCTTCATTCTGTGTCCCTTAGTTCTTAATCACTTTACCAATGGAAACAGTTTCTATCTACTCTGTCTATATCTTCATAATTTTAACCATTACTACCAGATCTTGCAAGCTCAGTTAAAAGGAGAACAATCCAGTTTTTCCTATCTATCCACATAAATAAAGTCCTTCATCCTTGGAATCATTTTGGTAAATCTCTTCCACATTCTCTTAAAGCCTTTGCATCCTTTCCAAAGTGTGGTGCCCAGAAATGGATACTGTACTCCAGTTGTGGCCAAATCATTGTTTTATAAAGGTTCATCTTGACTTTTTTTTTGGTACTGAACTCAATGCCTCTGTCTATGAAGCTCAGGATCTTGGATGTTTAATTAGTTTCTCCATTTGTCCTGCCACTTTCAATGCCCATAATTACAAATACCTGTTTTTGTGCCCCTTTTAGAACTGTTCTCTAGTTTAAATTGCCCCCTCTTATTCTTCTTCCCAAAATATCTTTTCAGTATTACATTGCATCTACCACTTGTCTGTCCATTCCACCAGCCTCTCGCTATATCCTTTAAGTCTGTTCCTTTCCTTCACGTGGTTCATTATGCAAATTTGGAAATTGCTTCCTGCAGATCCAACTCCAAAATCATTAATAACAGTAAGAAAACCAGTGGTCCTACTCCTGAATTCTGGGGGACTCTACACTCCCCTCCAGTTCAAAAAAAACAATTACTACTGTTTCCAGTTACTTAACCAATTTTATATCCCTGCTACTGCAGTCCCTTTTATTCCATGGGTTTCAATCTAGAAGCAGTAGTTCATAAACATCCACAAAATTTTGTTAAAAAATACCATTTTCTATGTTGTTGGGTATTAATTCTACAGCACATTGCTATCTGAAACTTCTCACATCTGATGGATGTTAAAATACTTAATTCCAAGTGCCTTTTGGAAGTCCATATGTACCAAATGAATGGTATTTTCCCTTGAGCCTTATGCCACTTCATTAATATTTCATCATGTTAGTTAAAAAATGCTTAGCCTTAACAAATCCATGATGACTTTCTCTAATCAATCTACTCTTGTCCAAGTGAATGTTTCTAAAACTTTCTCCCTCACTGAGGTTTGTAGTAACTGGATTTATTTTTGTTAAACAAGGGTATAATATTTGCAAATCAAAAAAACTACAGATGCTGGAATTCTGAAATAAATCCAGACAATGAGGGAAACAGTCAGCAGGTCAGGATGTAACTGTGTACAGAGAAACGGCGTTAACGGTTCAGGTGAAGGATTATCACCTGAAACGGTAATTGTTTATTCTTTCCACAGATGCTACCTGATCTGCTTATGTTTTCAGCATTTTCTGTAATATTTGGAATTTTCCAGTTCTTGGGCACCAGATGTGAATCTATAGATGTTTGAACAATTACACCCCGAGGTTAAGCAATTTCCTCGCTTCCCTCAGCAACCTACGATGCATCGTGGCTGGACCAGACAACTTGTACACTAAGTGAGGTAGCCTTTCAGGTACCTTCTCTTTATCAATATTTAATCCATCCAGAATCTCAGTTACATATTCCTTTGCTCTGAGTGTAAATGCAGTATCTTCCTTGATAAAGACTGATGCACTTATTTTAGTACCTCAGCCATACATTTGCCTCAATGAGTAAATTTATTTTTTGGTCTCTAATTGCCCCCGCCTTAGATCTTACAACCCTTTTTCTGTTCACATGGCTATCGTGTGCTTTTAAATTCCCTCTTTTGTTTGTGGCAGTCTTTTTTCTTGGTCAAACTCAGACTCCTACAAACATTAGTTTATAGTTTGTTAAACTAATGATACTGTAAAATCAAATAGTTTTGAAAACCACTGCTGTCTTTTATGTTCACCATGACAAACTTTTACACCATGTGGATATGATGTACTAAATACACAATTATATTGCATAATTAAACAAGATTGATGTTGTTGCTTGGATGTGAAAAAATAAGACTGTATTAGAATGCATTGTTCAAAAATCAGAATTTTGTAAAAATCTACAAAAGCTTAAAATTTACTACTTTCTACAGTTCTTGGGTATTAATTCTGTAGGAACTTGGCATCTCACAGATATCAAAATACAATGAAGTATAGATATTATAGGCATTTACTATACTTCCAAGATAATTTATAAAGATATTGATTATATTGTTTAAATAAGCTCCTGAATTTGTGTTGTCACATTCTGAGGAGGTATGGAAGTGCTTCACAATCAATGGATTATTTTTGAAGTGCCGCCACTTTGGCATTGAAGTAAATTATAAACTATTTAACAATGTTGAATGTAATAACAGATCTTCCTGTTTTTAGTGTTACCAGTGGTTGAAGGACAAAATTATCAGTGAGGAAGGAAGGAGACAGCAGGCTAAACTGAAGGACCTCACTCCGATTGTGGAGCGACTGAGCTGCACACTGCCCCAGTTAGCAATAGGTGAGAACAGTTTTAAGAGATCTGGAAATAATGCGCTTCTGGAATTTTATTTTGTTTGATACCACTTTGAATTTAAAAAGAGTAAATCTTAACCAGCAAACTTAACTTGTTTGACTCCAGAAACTGAGATTCAAGAACTGTATCCTAGTCTTGGTGTAGCCATTATTAATCACACTGACATGGACCTTCTGTCAGTCTAATTTTGGTCAACTCTGATCATTTTAGGGATTGGGCATCAGGGTTTTAATTAGAAGTTGGTACAGATTGTTTCACTTCTCCTAAAACCTCTTCTCACCAAATCTGGCTGCCAATTTAACAGTTTGGATAACTCCCTTCACTCAGTTCTGACACTAGGATCGGAGTTGATTGGCCACTTTATACTTTGCAGGAAGCTGGCACATTTGGGAAACAGAATTGCTGCCCCAGCAGTAACATGGAACAGAGTGGTGCCTGATAAGTTAGCAGCTGGTCTTGGATAAAAGTTCACAGTGAAGAGGAAACAAATTGACGGCAATGAAAAGAGGAGGAGAATGGCAGTAGATGACAATAGATACTTAATGGATGGAAATAGTGAGAAAGGAAAAAGGCCAGATAATTGGGGCAGAAATAGAAAAGCCCTTTAGATAAGGGAACAGATTAGCCAGCATTGAGAAGTAAGTGGTGAACAAAATGTCAGTTTAAACTGAATTGGCCTGGAAATTAATTGCTGAGGATAGGAATGCAGGAAAACATCTCTGTAAAAGTGTAGTCAGTGTCTGGGGCAGTGAAGTAGATTGAATGTGGGAAAGTCCAAATGTCAGTAGGCTTTCCTAATAAATATCAGTTGAAGAAGATGTACATACTTTGAATCAAATTGCATCACTTTCAATATACAAAAACTTTTTAGGGTGGCTTCAAGGATTTTGTACTTTCAAATTTTAAATTTTTTTTTATGTTACAATGCAGATATGGTATTCCTGCACCCACCCTCCCACCACCAGTACAAGATGAAATAATGCTCTGTGTATCTATCAATTAAGATACAGAGCAGGTATAGCTACTAGCCATTCATAAACTGGCATTTTTGCAGACTGTAGCAACTTTTTTTTCCAAAAGTTATTCATACACCTTATACTAGTTTTTTAGGTTGCTCTTTAAACAGCTTATTGTGAGTACTGGCATGCTAATCTGCCTCCACGGAGTGGCCAGAGATGCAGCAGGCCTACTTAAATTTAACTATACCTTGATTCAAACACCTACTGTCAGCAATAAAAACAAAGTGCTGGAACCATTCAGGAGATCAGGAAATATCGTATAAAGAGAAACAGAAAGATTCAAGTATCAGGCTTTTCATTGAAGAATACACATACTTTGAATCAGAGTAATTGTTTCAAGTTGCAGATCCTATTCAGAACTTCTCACAGAAATGTTGTATTCTATTAACTTGCGGCACTTCTCGTCTACTTTCAGCTTGGTGTCTGCGCACGGAGGGTGTCAGTTCAGTCCTCCTAGGAGCCTCCAATGCAGAACAGCTTACAGAAAACCTAGGTGCCATACAGGCAAGTGATTATTAAAAACATCAACCAATTGATTCACTGTTAATATCAGGTTTCTATCAATAGAATTTATCACATTCACAAAACAAAAACTGCAGGAGGGAAAAATAATCATGTATTAATACATCCCCTTTAGAAACTGAACTACTAGAAAAGCTTCCTTAAGATAAGTGATACAGATTTCTGCACTGACAATCCTGGAATAAACTGTTTTATTAAAAGCTTTATATTGAAATAGAATGTTATTCTGTTACATTTTGCCATCTCATTGCTAAGCATCAGTTCAGTAAAGCTCCAATTGTTTTTATTAATTATAAATCATTCAAATTGGGGTAACATAACACACTCAGGATCTCTGTGTCATGTTTGACTACTACTCATTCATCAACCATGCAAATGTAGCCTGCAGCAAATAGGAGCAGATATTGTAACTGCAGTGGCAAAATGTGGAAAAGTATCACCTGTTAATTTTTTTTTAAAAGAACATAATTATGTCTGTGAGAGAGCTTTAAAGCCATCCCTAGACACATGGAGTCAACACAATGGCCAACTGGCCGCCTCCTGTACTGTAACTATTCTATGACTCAAGCATCTAGTGGTTCTGGACAGTTATTTTTCTTGACTGCAAGCCATTCCTCCTTTTCACTCCCAATACTTCTGCTCATCCCCTCTGAATACTGTCGCAGATCCCATGAAATTACCACCCTATCGCAGTGAGTCAGTCACCATTGACTCCCAGCCACATAATTTCACCAGCTACATTGGCAGATACAAACAAAGCCACATGTCTTGCAGTTTACTGTATGCCCAAATCAAAATTCACTGTTGTTCCTGCCCTAATGGAAACAGCTGTAAATAGTTTGATGTGAATGTTAAAAATCAAATGTAAAGTAAATTACATAATTAACTGCTTCAGTTCAGCATATTCAAAACTGGTACATGCCCACTATTAAATATATAACATTAATACACAGATTCTGGTTCATACAGAGTTGTTTTGTGTAAAATTTTGTTAATGATTCTTCCTGAGGCCAAATTTCAAATTCACATTTGCATTCATCAGCACCTACATTGTCTAGGACTTTGCATCAGTCACACCAACTTAGGGCCTTGTTTAATATCTCAACTGAGCCATGTCAGACGAGTGAAGTCAATGTAAATGATCTTGGCTCAGTCCTAGTTGACATTTAATCAAAAATAAAAATATTTTCTCAGTATCACAGATTATTTAGGGACTTTGCAAACCAGGCAGCTAATTTGCACACAGCTATGTAATGGTGTTTTGTTAACAACTGTTTATATACTCTGGAATGTTCTTGCAGTGAAAGGCTTTAAGAAAATTCAATTCTTCCCCTACTGTACTCCGTGTAATTTTAACTACTTTTCAAGGGTTCTTTCCTCGGTATTTGAACGCTTTCAAAAATTTTTTCAGGTTCTCTCAAAGATGACAACACAGACTGTGACTGAGATTGATAATATACTTGGCAACAAACCATACAGCAAGAAGGACTACAGATCCTAACTTAGAGAAGCATGACATTGACTGGGAATGCATGATGAAAGTGGTACTCTTTACTTGCTGAACCACTGTCTGGTTAATGTGAATCTAAAGCTGTTTCCTGCTGAATTTCCACAGGTGCATGCCAATGCCATGAGAGTGTGTGCTCTTATCCAAAGCACATTCCTTGGTTATTAAGGTGGTCACTGAAGTTTATTACTCAGCAAAACTGAGCTCTACTTTTATCTCTCTTTGCATTATGAAAAAAAATAGATCATGCAAGTTCACAGCTTGTGTATCCTTGAACTATTAATTCCAGTGAGGTTTAAACAAGTATTCTTTTTCCTCCCATCTAAACCTCGTCCTGCATATTGCCGATCATATACATTTCCTGGCTTGCATTTAGCTGGAACTTCTGTGATTTTCTTAGAACAAGAGTCCAAGTGTGCTTATATCAATTAATTGACACCCAGTGATGGATGTTGCACATCTTATTTTGCATTGTATGCTGAAAACCAATGCTTGTTTTAACTTGTTCTTGATTGGGTACCATCTGCAATAGTCAAAGCTTAACTTGCACTGTAACTATATTGCATTCACTTGTGGTGAAGTATATTGAATTTCTCGACCAAACTTTTGGATACCTTGTTCAGAATGGAAGTTTTATTTAAGGAAACTCCACAAAACATCTATTATATGAATGTCTAGTTTTTAATGCTTTCATTGAAATGGGGGGAGAGAGAGAAAAATGGAAACAAAAGTTAAAAGCAAATGTATGTTGACTGACTGTGATACTAGTGTCCTCAGGAAAGTTGAACTGGGGCCTTGAGCTTTACCAAGCCTGTCAGATTTGAACAAGGAAAGAGAGATGTATTACCATATTTGAAAAAAGTACTGTTAGGAGGCAAAAGCCATTGCATATTTGAGAGCAGAACGTTAACATTGCTTGGATAGTGTGAGTGGGTGGGGTGAAAGTGCCAAGTTACACACAATGGATTCAAGAAAGACAAATCAAAAGGTGCAAGCATACTATTCATTTTTTTTAAAAAAAGCTAATAAAGGAGGTAGAAAATGTACTTAGAAGGCCTTCATAGGGAGAGGGGTTAAAGTATAAAAGGGGTGAAGCAACACTTCAGTTGTATATGGCCTAAGACTGACTGAGTCATGTTCAGTTTTGGCAATGCACCTTGGGAAGTATATTTGGCTCTGAGCGAGTACCATGCGGTTTTCTTTGCTGGCAAAGTTCTTAAAAATAGAGCTAAGCAATCAGTTTTTGATTCTGTCCTCAAAGGCTGTGGATACTTAAGTTAATGTTTTTTCAGAATCAATTCAGAAGGATCTAGCCAAGGTAAAACGCCATCCAAATCTAGATGTATAAATCAGCCATGATATAACTGAATGGTAGGTCAGGATTAAGGGGCTAAATAACCCACCCCCCTTCCCCATTAA
>JARFYF010000094.1:77845675-77855843 GCA_030265395.1 Rhina ancylostomus | reverse complement strand
TGAGATGTAGTTGGGAACAGGAATGTTAGATGAAATAAGATGGTGCAATGTGAGTGCACATGGGCGTTAGTAAATGGGAATTGATCCACTTGAGGACAGGGTGTTGGGTGAATAAGTGAGATGGGGTGCAGGTGTGGACAGAGGTGCTGGTGAAAGGAGCAGTGCAATTGAGATGTAGTTGAGGACAGGGGTGTTGGGTAAATGGGTGATGAGGGGTGCAAGTTGGGGCAGAGGTGCTGGTGAATAGGACTTAGTGATATTGGAATGCATTTAGGGCAGGGGTGCTACTCAATTCAATTTGGTACAATTGGGGTGCCTTTGGGAACAGAGTGTTCAGTGAGTGGGGCGCTCATCCTCGCTGTTTTTTATGTTAGGTAATAATATGCTGCCTATTATTATCACAGGATCTTCACTGATTACATTATCAAAACACAGGAATTTACTTTCAGTTTCTTTATAAAGTTTTCAGTAATACATTTTGCCTCTGTGCTCAGATATTTGTAAGTTAGAGGCAGGCAGGAGAATTTTTAATTACAAGATTTTTATAAAGTAGAAAAAGGGAGGTGGCTGGGTATCCATTGGAAAAGACATTTTCAGAGGTAACAATTTGTGGAGGAGGGTTTCCACAGCAAATGAGTTCGGGCAGGGTGCAACCAGGGGTTGGCTGAATTAGCAGGGGCTTAGTGAGGGCATAAATATGAGTGATCCACATCTTTACCATGCTTGTCCAATATTTCAGTCTTCCTCTCTAACAATGCAACATCATCCCCCCCTTTTGTGAAGACAGCTGTTCTTCTTAGCCACATCCCAGCCTCCAAGTACGTTACTTATCTAATCCTTAATCAGGCATGCTATTTTCTAAGTTGTCCTCTGCTTTTATGTGAATATAAACTTTGAAATTTTGATTTTATTTCCCTCTCCAAATTTTCTTAATATCTATTTAAGACTGTCCCCTTCAGACTTCAGGAAGGTGAGGCTCAGAAATAAATTATGAAAAGAATTATTTTTTCATAACACATGCTGAAAAAGTAGTTATATTGTATTTTATTCTGATGTCAGATAACTGGATCTGCATGGTGGCACATCAACTAATTTAATTGTTCTTAAGTATTTAAGAGGTTGAGAAGCAAATGTTTTCTTGGGGGATTTCTAACTCATTCCGCAAACACTTGGGACAAACTTTTCTACACACCCCAGTGCTACTTAGAAAAAGAATATGTTCAGGTTTAGTGCCTGAACATAGGGATTTTTTCTAATCTGATATTTTTGACATTAAAAATGCTGTCCCAGGGAGTGACCCTATTCTATTTTCAGGCAAACTGTTTTGTTATGTAATCTTCCCAAATTTTAATGATGACACTGGACTAAGTAGTTTTGGGCTGCCACCTCATATCCTGTGAGTCTATACCAGATGATCTCTCAAATGCAATCACTTCACTTCCAGTTTCCAAGTATTAGTTTCCCTGCCATGTACATCTTTATGCTGCTCCACTTGCCCAGACCTTGAAACAAAATACAAATGTTCATTCACCAAGAAATTCCTAGATAATCTGTTGAGTTGACCTTAAATGGAGGAGAATACAGCAGCAGTAAAATCACAGCTCAGATTGTTACACCATTCGTCTTGCTGTCAGCTGTCCACAATCTTTTCATAGACCTTTGAGGAGAGACTTGCTTTAATGAGGCCTTTGATCCAAGCCAATTCTTTCTACTGGGCATCTGTACGCAGAGCTGAAACAATGAGGCTCCAACCAAATGGCATAAGTAATCCTTACTGGAACACTTAGGGTCCGATTCAGTAAATTTAAACCAGGCAATATAACTTTAGATTTAAATTATGTGCAGGAAACAAAAAGAATGGGAAAGAAAGATAGGATTAAGGGAAAGATAGTGAAAATAAGTGTTTAATATAGGGGTGTGAGATTATAGTGATTACGTTAATGTCCTGCTAATACAGAGTGATACACTTTTGATTCTTTAGGTGGTGTACATACTGTTTTTATTGCTGCGGACCACAGTACATACTCCTGTTACAGTGCACAGTTTAATTTTGTTATAACACACGGTGCTTGTTATTGTCAGGGTGCACAGTGATTAAGCCTGTGATACACAGTGCTTAATCTTGCTGGAGGTGATGCTGTACCCTTGGTGGGTACACAGTGCTTACATTGGCTAAAGAATGCAGTGTTTACACCCTCAGGGGTAACCAGTGCTTAGGCCAACTGGGGTTCATAGTACTTAGTCTCACTCGGGTATGTGGTGCTTACCTTCATGGGTATACACTTGCTGTGATAATGCAACCTTTAATGGGGTACACTAGATGTAAGCATAGTTTACACTCTCTGGAGAACATGGAGCTTACCATTGCTGGGTACATAGTATTTACTCTTGTAAGGGTACACAGTGCTTCCTTTCACTGTGGTATATGGTAACTACCCTTGCTTAGGCTTGTTGGAGTATAAGGTGCTTACTGTTGTACATGGCACTCTCAATGAAGCAAAGACCATTTACTTTTACTAATTCATTAGGATACACAGTGTTTACAATTGCTGGGTACATGGTGCTTATCCTCCTTGGCATACACAGAACTTTCACTCACTAGGGAACACATGACTTTCTCTCCATTGGATTATATCACACTCAGTGGTGTACGTGGTGCTTAAAGATGCTGGGATATTCAATGGTTACATTCACTGGCATACATGGTGCTAACATGCGCCTGCAAACTCCGTACTTTCACTTGCCGGTTTGCACAATAGTTACTCTGACTGGAGTAAATGGTACTAAAACTTTCTGGGCATCAGGCCACCAAAACATACACCATACACGGAACGTACACCCCTTGAGGTATATGACACTCATTGTGTTACCTTGTGCTTCTACTCACTAGGGTCACAATGCTGCACTTTCTGGGGTAGATGGTGCAGAGTGCTTATTTCCACAGGGGCACACGTTGCTTACTCCCAGGATTACATGGTGGTTATTCTCACTGGAGTGCATGGTGTACACAGTCAGGAGGTAGGTGCATGGTTCTTATGCTTGCAGGTGTAAACGGTGATGACTCCCATTGGGATATGTGATCCTTACAGTAGCAGAGGTAGAAGATGCTTGCTCTCTTGGCATACAGAGTGCTTAATTTCACATGGGTATTGTTTTACACATAACTTCCCATATTTTGACCAAGTGCCATTCCTTCGTGTGTGAGCCTGAAATTTGAGTACTCACTGATGGCTTAACTGATGATGGAATCGCAGTTTGGTCAACTCCTAATTGTGTTCAGAAAAAAATAATTGGCCAAATGTGCAAATATTATAGAATAAGTCAGTAACAGTGCTCAAGGGCTGGAATCATGGCCGATTATAATTCTGGCACTTTGCTCCCAATCTAGCACTCCAGTCGCTGTGCTGATTATGATCATCTGAGAACAGATCATGAATCAAACTAAGTTACTTCTCGTTCCTATGATTCACTGACATCAGTTTTCCCTATTAAAAAAATTACAAGGTTCCAACTTCCAGCAGTTAACTAAAAGCCACAGGACGAGATATATGCCGACTAAAATTATAATATTTATATCATGATTCTCACATCTGGAATATACCCAGAATACTTATAGCTGAAAAATGTTGGTTGAAGACATAAATTTCAGAATTTTTCAAAATACTTATGCACTGTATCAAGGGGATAGCCACCACTTTATCTGTAAAATTCTCAACAGAGTCAAGGAGGTTTGGCAGGCAGGCCTTCATTTTGAAATCTGTTGGCTGTCTTTTTTAGTGGTTATAAGTACAATCCAGGTTAACCATCCGAATATCATAGAGAGGAAGGGAGACCTATTAATATTCTTGTGATGGTTGTTTAAAGACTACCTAGATCTAGGATTTAAAAATTGGGAGTATAAGCTGCTGCAAATCAATATTTTTAATAATATTTCAACAGGGCCTTTGGCGAAGAGGATGTCTGTTTATAGAATGAAGTTAACGTTGCATTGTCTGGAATACCATGAATGCCTTTTATTACTGTTCATCTACAAATACCTGATCTCAAGTGTGTGATATAGTCACAGATGGTGGCCAGACAATAGTTAACCAGATGTTATAAAAGAAATCAAATTTACTTTCCATTCTTTTCAGTGCTTTCATAAACATAAAAGAAAAATGTCAGGGAGAATTTTGACTCTTATTGCACAATTTAATAGAATTTAAACATTTTGAAAACTGATTTATCTTCTTAATATGTTCTGGGATATAGTAGTGTGAAGATCATGTTACAACATTAGTTATCCAGAGAATAAGAGTTCAAAATTTCACCATAGAAAAATCTGGAAATAATAAATAAAAAGCTGGTTTCAGCAGAAGTCATTATAAAGATGTTGGTTTATTTTAAAAATTCAACTGGTAGTCATTTTCACCCAGTTTGATCTTTTTGTGGTTTCAACTCAACACCACTGTGGTTAACTCTGATGTGGTCCACTCAGTTGTATCAAACTCAGGATTAATCAAACCAGGCAATAAATTTCCACCTTGCCACATCCCAAGAATGACTCTCTAAGAGCTGCAAAATAAATCAAGTATCATTTATTTAAAACTTCTTGAACAACAATCCTAACAAGGCTGTAAAAACATACTTGGCATAGCTAGATTTTGTAGATCTTGCTCAAATCTAAATGTGATATGGAACATTTCCAGCATATCCACTACATAACATGAAAACAGCAAAGTTTGGAACATGGGAACAGGAGTAAGTTATTTAGTCCCTCAAGTCTGTTCTGCCATTAAGTTGGATCACGGCTGATTTATGAGTCATGTCCATTATTGTGCCATGTTCCTTAATGCCTATGATTAACCAAAATCTATCTCAGATGTAAAATTAAGAACTGATCTTTCATGAATTTGCAGGAGATCCAAGTTTCTACTAACTTTTGCATGGAGAAATACTTCCTAACTTCAGTTTTGACAGGGCTGACACATGTTTTCAGATTGAACCCTATCCTAGACAACATCTATCTACCATATCAGTTCTCCTTAATATCTTGAAAACATTAATCAAATCATCCCTAAATGCTATTGAATATAACTCAAGTTAAATCATCTTATCTTGTAATTTAACGCTTTGTGCTCTGATATCATTCCAATTCATCAACAATGCACTATAAAGTACAGTAGTTAGTACAACTTACAGTTCTGGTTGTGATCTAACCAGGACTTTGTACATAGGTTGTATACCCCTGCTAATCTAGAATTCTAAATATAAAAGACCAGCTTTCAATTAGCCTTTTTAATAATTTGTAAATGTCTATTATATTTTAATGATCCAAAAGTAGACCCCTAAGTCTTCTAAAAGCTCACTGTTTATAAGTTCACAATTTAGAAAACCATTTCCTCAATCCTTCATATCAAAGTAGGGGACCTCATAGTTGCGTCAACTAAAATCCATTTGCCACAGTTTTGCCCATTCATTTAATCTATTTATATCTTTGTAATTCTTTGCCTTCATCTTGAATAAAATTGTTTACTTTTGCAGCTAATCCCAAAGGGGGCCTGGCAGGCAACTGAGGGTTTGTGTCCTTTCCTGTCTTCACCGTGTATGAACATGCATGGTAACTGGAAAGCCATAAAAGAACTCCATGTAAAAATAACAGACAAAAATGCATAACAAAATATAGAGCAGCACCAGCTGAACAGCTTTGCTGCAGCTGAACAACTTTACTTTTATTTCATTTAAAAGTTTTAGGGGAATATTTATACTTGCAGTCCTAGCATGGTTGCCAAGTGGTTTCGTTTCACACAGACACTGCAATTACAGTGCAATTTCAACTTTGTGGTGGAAACCTAATTCTACTTCATAACATGAGTCAGTTTGAGTCTTCACATCCAGTTGATGCCAAGTTTTACCAATGGATGTGTTGCTGGAGGAATTCATTGCATGAAGCATTCTACTAAAGTGCATTATGCAACTTACTGTTTTTTTTACATGGACTTATTTTGCACAAACACATTGAGAATATTTATTTTCTGTTCACATGAAGAGTCATCAAGCAAGTTAGTTTTAAATTGATGTAGCAATATAAAAGTTTTGTTCTGATTTCTAGAAGCCATTTTTCAGGCTTTTGCAGTGTCCTATGCATATGAATGGATTGGGCAAACATCCCCAATATAGTGGACAGTCTGAGTTTCTTCTCTGCATACATATTTAGGGTAGACCATTATCTATCATTTTATGCATGGGGCGTTTAGATGTACTTGGGGTCTCCTAATGTGATTGCTGAAAGCAGGTACCTCTGCTGGAGAGAGAAAAACCTTGCAGGTAAGTCACTGGATCTACAATCAGTTTTCTTTTGTAATGTCTCCTCCATTTCCCTACTGGGCTAGGGTTTCAGCCAGCAGCTTTTGAGCATTTTCCAAATGGCCCAAAGAGGCTTGCATGTTTTCACTGTGTATAAACACTTGGCAGGCACATTATTTCAGTGTGGATAAGAAAAGATTTGGCATATTCTCTATGAATCACATTTTCTTATGGTAGCAAGATATGGTATTTACAAGCACCATTGGTCTCTGTGGAGGAGTTGATTGATATGGACTGAAGATTGTCTACCTTTGCAGTCCATAGCTGAGTGTTGCGCATACCTGTATGCAAGGTCTTGCCCAGAACTGTGCATGTGCCAGTGTAACTGTTCTTAATAAATCTCAGGAGGACATCAGCAGATTGGACATTTGAGTGTGAGGCTTGCAATGCCTTAAAAATGAATAATGCTTGAGCATCAAATTCCCAAACAGTTTCTACTAGATTTTAAAATTTTGAGATGTCATTGAGTTTTCCAGATGCTGTTCAAACTTCAGGTTAACATAAGGATAACATGAGCATCTTTTCTGAGGTACTTTTTTATTGCAGAAGGTTACCTGCAGTTCTCTTGCAGCTTTTGCAATACTTAGATGAAAAGCCAAGCAGACAGTCATTGTTAGGTAGGCTTTAGGTGCTAGTAGTCAAGTATATGCCCATTATCTTGGGGCTTGAAGGGATGTTATTTTCTACTTTGCTGAAGAAATCTCTGTGATGCTTGGGCAAGTGTACAAAAGCTATTTGCAATAAAGCAAATTTCAATCAAACATACAAAATTAAAACATTGCAGATGGTGGAATTCTGAAATAAAAGCAAAAATATGTTATTTTAATGAAAATAAGGAACAGCTGTTTCTCAAATTGGCCCCTGGTAATTACTGAAACAAGGATAATGACAATTCAATGTTGGAAGACTATATTCCAGACTAGAATCCTCCCTGTTGCTAATTTATGCTTCAAAAACTCTTTTTTGAAGATTAACTCCACACTGGGACTGTAAGAGTAAGTTTCAAAAGGAGAAGAAACAATGTGTGATACTTCACTGCTGGAAATCTGCACCAACTTTTTGACTTGCGGAGAATGTTGAGGCATGATTACTGAAATGTGATGCCACTGCCATAAGTGGGGAAAAGTAGTACCATGAACTCTGAACCAAATAATCATAACCTCATGGAAGCTGAGAACCCTGTTATAATAACCCTCTGATCATGCAGAGTCTAACAAGGAAAAGGCCATCATCATCATCTGCCTCTGAGTGTAATACTTTCACTGATATAACATGAAGAAACATTCAGAATGCCAATTGAATCCAAGTTCAATAAAATACACCACATGATGGGCTCTGCTTTGTAAAATGAAATGATTTGTTTCCAATTTCCACCAGGTGGTGTGAAAGATTAAAATCAATAGTTTGATGCAATCCTTGTAACATTGAAGGAAGCTGCTGGACTAATAAAAATTCTGGGCTCACTATGTTTCCACTTATCAGCAATGACCCCATGGTGAACAATACAAAGTAGAGAGCACTGGTAGTTTCTGTTTATGTGAATATGGACAATTACTTTTAAAAGGATTACAGATACTTGGAACAAGAATGTTCTCTCCTGTAACTAGTTTGCACCCTGTGAACATGAGTGAATTGCAAGGAAGTGACAGGCATAAACCAGTCTGTTCACAAGCCCTTTCAAAAAGAGGGCGGAACATTGAAAAAATGTAACAGCTATATAGATCAACTAGTTTACCAGAACAAGTACATGTCAGAGTCCTGGAATTTATACAGGAGGTTCTGACTTCTCATGTCATGTCAACAAAATGTAAAATGTTACTCTTGCGGCATAAATAATCACAGAAATTCTTTGGGAACAGTTTCTCTTTAATGATATTGGATGGAAATAAAACTTCTTGTGCTCCCTCATCATTAAGAAAGGGGCAGGATTTCACTGTCCCTGCTGTTTACGAACAGGGAGATGCAGTCCATTCTGAACTATTGAATTGACTGTTCAAGTACTCATCACCCATTTCCACATGAAACTATTCAGACATTGTGCCTATTTGATTCAACTGAATGGCTGACAGAGAAAGGATATACATAGGAACTTGCTGCTAATTTCAAGTGCCAACTATAATGTATATGTGGGTTCCTACTGTAATTGCATAAACTGACAGGAATATAATGAATGACTAAGAAATGTGGAGAACTGGTAATATATGTGCAGCTTATTTATTCAACTCTCTGATTACACAGTGCATGTTCTTGCACGTCATATATGTGTCACACACTTGAACACGTTAAACCACTTTTCTCTTTTTAAAAATAAAGGATGATTTCATATATGCACGTTAGTTACAGATTGAATTTAGTCACAGGTTTTGAGTCTCTTTGATCTTCTAAAAGGAAGTTGTGTCATTGGTGTTGTAGTTATTTCTTGACATGAAGAAGGTGCCGCTTCCTGACTCAATTCAGTAGAATCTTGAGTCATTTTTTTCACAGTCTCCATCGGATCAACTTCTGGAATAATCATATAATTCTTCAATATTTTCATGCATATCTTTGATAGGAATTAAGTGCTTTGCATGTGCATTTCTAACTGGGTTTCCAATTTTCAAGAAGTATCTCCTTATACCATTTCTTGTTCATGATAAACTTAAAAACATATTCAGCTGAAGCACTGAAGGCTTTAGACCAGATGAAATGCTTGGTGAGTCATATAGTCAGCAGAAAGAGCTACCATTGCGTTTTGCTGGTTTTTTACTAACCTGATACACAAAATGTTGGTTCAATGAGACAACAGTTAAAATACTGGTATAGAATTGATGCAAGGATCTGAGTTCAAATCACTCTTCAAAGAGCTTTTATAATTTCATATTATAAGGCTGTCTTATGTATGAATACAAACCCTTATGTGGATTAATTGTCAAACATTGTTGACTCTTCTAGTTCACATTCAACTGAGTAAGTGCAGGTAACAGATCTAGTTTGATGAAAACTGTTTTCACCTTCAAACAGATCCAAGTAAACCAGGTTTACCACTTGTGATTAGCTTCCTGCTTCATTGTCTCCTTGCAATCAACATATGTTGAAATCGTTTTGTTTGCTTAAGCTATTATTACACCTTAGCTCTTTTTCACTATAATTCCACTTCTTCCCCCACTTGGTGCTTCAATGTGTATGGGATAGGTCAAGGCTCCCAGTAGATTCGATTTCACCTGGTTGGATATGAATATGGGCATTGCAAGCTGTAATACCCAGCAGGTTATCCTGATACATTTCTGTAAACTTACTCTGTATACTTACTCAATGATGTACTTATCACGGTATCATTACAATATCATTGCTCTAATAAACACATCATTCAATCTAGCTTCAATTCGCTGTGCCATTTATTTATTATTTATCATTCAGTTTTCAGGACCTGGACATCATTGGCAAGGCCAGCATGTTTTGCTCATCCCTAATTGGCCTTGAACAGAGCGACTTGCTAGTCCATTTCAGAGTCAACCACATTGCTGGGGAGACTGAAGTCATATACATCCTAATGGATTAGGATGCCAGGTTTCCTCCACTGAAGAGCTATTAAGAAACAGATGTGTTTTATGACAATCTAATTGTTTTGTGGTCATTGTTCCTAATATTTAAATACAACAGATTACTAACTGAATTTGAAAGCCACAACTGTTATTGTGTGATTTGAACTCAGATCTTTGCACTGATTCTATACCAGTATCTTAACTGCTGTCTCATTGTGCCAACATTTTGTGCATCAGGTTAGTAAAAAGCCAGCAAAAAACAATGGTAGCTCTTTTTGCTAACTATATGACTCACCAAGCAT
>JARFYF010000094.1:77635050-77651904 GCA_030265395.1 Rhina ancylostomus | reverse complement strand
GTATCATATCTAATTCTGGCACTGCACATAAGGAAAAGAATGTCAAGGCCTGGAGTAGTCGTGGAAGAAATTTACCTGAATGATACTTTTAATAAGGATCTTCAGTTAGAATTTTGATGGAGTAAATAAAGAGGAACTATTCCCACTGGTGGATGGGTTGGTTAATCTGATCAATAAAAGAATCAGGAAAGAAGAGGTGAATTCCATCATTCACTATTTTTAATCCACCTTAGGTGAATTGGACAGATAATTGAAGGGGAACCTTTGTTGGATTACGAGGAAGAAAGAGCAAATAGGACTATTTGGAAAGCTCTTTCAACAGAGCTAATAAAAGCAAAATAGGTCATATAACTTCCTTTTGTGTTAGTTTATTCCACAACAATTCTTTGTTGATGGTAATTTACTGATTTCTTACAATACATGCAGTATTAAGAATTAGAAAACAGCTTGTGATTTTTTTTCATTGATGAGTGAAAATGGAAGCATATTTCATAATAGATGTCAATGGGAATTCTCTATGCCAAGGGTGAACTTGGAGAATGTTCTGTTACACAAAGTAATGCACAGTGAATGATCAAAGACTATCATTGTATGTAAAATGGAAATGCAAAAGTTAGAATTCTTTACATGATATTGAATCAGCCTAATTCTGCCACATATGCCATGCCTTTGTGTATATCTGTAATATTGTTAACATTGGCATTTATTGTTTCCAACAGATCTAGAAAATCAACTTATTACGCAGCAGCTTAATTTCCAAAAAGTTACAGAAGAAATGGAACACTACAAGGAGTTGTTATTGTGAGTGAAGAATACGCATATAAAAAACTTTAGTTATACAAAAATAAAAGATCTGTGAATAAATTTCTTATTGTCACCTGACCATAGTATGTTAAAAATTCTTTTCTTTTAACTTTTTGATCACAGAAAGTTTGTTACAAACAGATCATTTTGATACTTTTTCACAAATAATGGACGCAGAAATATTGGGCTTTATCAAATCCTGTGGTTATGGTGTTTGCTTTTAGAATTTAAATATTTATCATCGGTAAGTTCATATAATCCTGGTTAGCTCTTTTTGATTATGGATTTATAAATCCCAGCCCTCCTGTATCTCCTAACCATCAAAATACTGCAAGTTCTTTTGTACACCTCCAGGATGAAAAATGTGTAGTTCTTTACACAGAAAATTAAACTGTGATTCACTGTCCACTCATAAACTGGGAGCAGCCTTTATGGGATGTGTATTTTAGGAAGTTGCAGCAATGCCTATAATTCCCCTTGTGGCAAATGGTATGGCACACCTATAATCTTCTTGAGCTCCAGCACAGGATGCCCTGCAGAAACTGTATCACTCTTAGAGCATGACCATAAATAACTATAATTAATTTTTCTCTAGAATTACTTTTCCAAAGAATGAACTGAATTCAAAGGTATTGAGAGATTTGTGTGTGTGTGTGTGTGTGTGTGTATTTTTATATATATTTGCATTTGTAGTAAAATTCCAATAATCTGGCATCCAATTGTTCAGAAACCCTAATGCTCCGGTATCTGGCACACTCATTAGTCAAGAATATGAGCTGGCGGGCCACAGTAGAAGCAGTGGATCTGGCCAGATCCAGAGCCAGCATCCACACTGTGGACTGGATTTATGCTGGAGCCAGGTTGGGGTCTGGAGCACCAGGGATCAGGACTGTGACTGGATTTGTGAGCAGAATAGGGGTCCAGTTTCCTGCTTCCTTTAACCTCAACAGGTTCACTAGAAAATTTATGATATTGCTATGTAATGGATGAAAAAAGTGAAATTAAACAATGGCTATTAATCAGAGTTTTGAGAATAATTAAGAGCTATCAAGACATCCTACTATTTTCATAGGTTTCTATTTGCATGTCAATTTCCTTGATATTCAAGTGATGAAACAAAGAACATTACATATAAGTGTAATCAATGGTAACTAATTTTCACCTTGAGAGGCCCCACAAACAAAAATTAACCCTGATAATCTACTTGCTATTGAAAGATTAAACATTTTACAAGAACCCTCCACCACGCCCCTGCCCTCTTCCTACTTGTGTTGAATTAGTGATTTTGTGTATCTAATTGAATGGCACAGTTTATTGTCTCATCTGTCTGTGCTGAGGTATCATCTTAGATTAGGAACTCAAATTTAGATGCTCAATCCTGGAATGGAGTTTGAGTCCATCGTATTTGAGTGGAGAGAGTGCTAGCATTGAAATGAGGCCAGCATATTCCATTTAGAAGTATAAGAGAGTGCCTTAATGTCATGCTGCCTTCAGTTTAGAATGCGGCACTACATCACAAATGTATAAGAATGCAATAGCAAGAGCCAACAAAAACTGATCATCATTCATTATTTTGTATAACAAACTAAAAAGTCAGGAAAAACTCTTTTTCTGCAAAATGTATGCAGAAAGTATTGTCCAGTACTTCAGCATGGGTTAGTGTCATCTAGAACAAGAATGTAGAAAATATTGTGCCCATCTGATAACAATAGAAAAAATCATTTAGAATAGGAAGCAAAAATGAACAATGGGCCAGATTGTACTGAAGCTAGAATGCCACATGAAATTACCACCCAAAGACCCTAACCTCCTGCACTGATCTAGTTTGGATGCAGAGTGCCAATCTTATTCATAGAGATTATACAGCACAGAAACGAGTCCTTTGGCATTTGGATTAGGGATAGTCACCATGGCTTTGTTCATGGCATTGAGGTAAAGTGAGCCCTCAGTGAAGAGCAGACCTCAAGTATTCTGGCTCCACTCCCACAATGCCTGACAGATTTTGACATGGGCAAAGCTGGGGATTGTGTTTTACCTTCCGTCAAAACCTATGAAACTTTTGTTCTAATCATTCTTAAATATCCATTAACAATGATGTAAGCACTCAAAAAAACCTTAAAAATAATTTTTAAAAAGTTCATTACATACATATTGAGTTGCATTGTCTGATCCAGTGACCAATAATTATGAAAGTAACTGCTGGAACTTACCTGCACTAAAGGTGGAATATGATCACCTCAGTGGAGGTGTGTGCTGATTGCTTCTCCTCCCACCTTCCACTTGCCTCATGTCATTCAAGCTCATCCCTTATTGCACTGCTGAGCTTACATAGAACTTGGAATCTCTTGGCCTTTGTATAGGTGGGTAGCCTCCACTACTGGCAATCCAGGCAGTGCCAAAATTCTTTGGCTCACTTGACTGTTGAATAGCTGAGGCCTCTGGCTGAGTGAGTTTCAGGAATGAATGGAGTCTTTAGCACAGCCTGAGTTCTGGGTGGGAGTGGGGAAATGAAATTTCTAATCTGTTAATAATGTCTCCAGCATTATTTGTCTCCACTTGCCATTATCCAAAACCATTTAGACAATATCTGAAAAGAGACCAGTAAATAATCACCCAACCAGTCAGAGGTACAAGTCTTCCCCAGGTTACAAATGCCTGACTTATGAACAGTCCATACATACGAGCGAGCGTTTGAGAGACTGCTAGGATGGATTTGCTGGCTGCTGCAGGGCTGCAGGTGACTGTTGTTGACACTAACTGGAATTTTGCCACATTGACCCAAGAAGAAAACATTCTGGTTAAGGCATTGATGGTCATTTTGTGACACACTGTCTGGGCCAGTACTGTAAGTAGTACTTAAAACCTCGTCTTCAGTAAAATCTTTTAAAAGAATATTATTATTAGCCTGAGATAGGCTCAGGCTAAATTTGTTAATATCAGATTTATTATTAAGAATGGCAAAATGAGATTTAAAATGCTTTTCCAAATTATCTATTCCTGTGGGACAATCCACCTCTGCAGGCATCTTCTGGTTCCCGGCCACACTTCCAGTTTGCCAACTGTTTTGATTACGAACAGTTCTCAGGAATGGAGCCCTGTCCTAACCTGGGGAGGACCTGTATTTTGGTGAAATGGTTAAAACAAGACAGTTTCACGGCCTAAATATTTTTTAACTTTCTCTTCCTTTCCATATATTCAAAGTGACCCCAGTGCTGTGCCTTGTTCTTTTGCCCTACTGAATGCTTTACTGTGCAGAGCTGAGCTCGGATAAGTGGCTTGATATCTGACCCCTATCCCAAAGAAGCACACAGCTGAAAAACACCACTATTAGTTACCTCTGAATTGAAGGAAATTGTGTCAATGGTGGGTGCATGTACCATTTACAGAGAAGTAGATGGCCAAACTCCATTGGTACATTGTTATGGCATCACAGCCAATATTATGCAAAAATGTAGGAACTGGCAGGACAGATCATCTAGCTTGTTAAAACACTTACCAATCAATAAAAACTCTTAAGTAAGGCAAAATAATAAAATAAGATATTTACCTTCCTCTTTAACAGGTAGAGAATCCTATTGAAATAAATGTGATTCACAGCCAGATCTGACTGGCAAATAATTGGAAAGCTGTATTTCCCAGGATAATAGTGAATGACCCCAACGTGACTGGGCACTGCTACTGGACTCTACACGGAGTGAAATGACAGACAGCATAATCTATTACTCATTAAGTCGCTGCGTTAGAGTGGGTCTGCAAGTCCAATACCTAGCTCTGTGAGAGCAGCTGAACACTGGTGGTTCTCTTTGGAACTACTGGCTACAGCCGGCTCAAATCCAGTACATTGTGTCAGCATGTATGCTTTCCTTGAAGGTTGTACAGCTGCTGAGTTTTTTTCCAGTTATTTTTCATACCAATAGTATAACTTGCAGGAATGATTCATCCCTGCAGTCAGCACACTCACAGACTCAACTGCCAAAGACTCGAAAATATCCAATTTTCCCATGTTTAACTTACAGCTGCACATATTTTTAATGAACAGCAAGGAAAAAAATGATTGTGTGTGTGTGTGTGCAGAAAAAAAACATGTGATAGTAACATAAATGAATTAAGAAGCATTTTAAAAGTAAATCTGTGTTGTCTCTTCTGTAAAGTGGCAAAAGAACATAAATATTCAATAGATGCCTTTAGCCTTTACTTGAAATGCATGTGGCTTTTAGGTTTGCAGTTTTAAGTCTACCCCTTCCCAACTTCAATAAAAAGAACAATCACAATTTGTAACTGAAGGGAAGCACAATTGCTGGGAAATATGCAGAAGTTCACACACCTCCGCTCGAGTCCAATTCTGAAGCACAATTAGGTATCAACTGTGCAGAAGTTCTGCACGGTTACAGAGATAAATGCCAATTTATGACTTCTTTTTTTGATATTGCATCACACAAAGATGCTGGGAAGGTAGAAAGAAAGCTTTACAAAAATGAAACAGAAAATATTGCATATGCATACAACTGTTAAAATTTGAGAAGTGTAAAGCTAAATGAACAGTTAAGTTATTTAAAATGCTTTATGGGTGAAATAATGTGACTTTTGTGTTGACCGCTATGTTTGGTTGCCTCAGTTGTACATTATGTTTCATGAGTATAGCCTGTAATACAGAACCTGGGGTGATTCATTCCAATGTAAAAGGGTCATAACAGCATACAATGGACTAAAATGGATACTTAAGGGTATCTTTTTCCTTCAGATGTCCTTGCTCTTAAAAGTATAATTAGCATGTCTATTTGTAAATTGTGTTTTTGATGCCAGTCTTATGTCCCCACCAAATTTTCCAAATATTCCAGAAAACTGTTGTGAATCAGGCCGGACATTTAGCCTTATTTTCTAGTAAACTTGCCTTGTGGTGCCTTAGCTTTGCAAAAATAGCAATTTACATTGAAAGTCACTGTGATTTTTATGGAGTTGCTGCAAATTGCACATGAATAGTACACTAAACTCACAAAAGCAAACTATCTAGTAATTATGAGTGTAAGCATTCTTCTGACAACATGATAATTGTTCATAAATGTCACTCAGCTTCATGAGCTTGAAAAGTAAGCAGATATAAATGTGAAACGTATTATGTTTTAATTTCCTTTACCATTAACGTTTTTCTCTCTCTTAATGCAATCTTTCTTTATCTTACTTTGTGTTTTTTGTGCTTGACTTAACATCAAATTCACCCATTCTAATTCAAACTCTTAATTTTTTAACTCTGTTTACTTTGTTATCCTCTGACCTCAGACACCCTGTTGCCTTTGCTTTTACATTATCAGCTTGCACTTCCTGAATGCCTGAGGATAAAAAAAACTAATGCAATTTCAAGTTTAACTAACAGTCATCCATGGTCCAGCAAAATCCAGCCCATTGTGCATACCCTTATTGATGCCACACTTCATCTATAGAAATAGACTGTGCTTGGCATCCATACCTTTTTAACATATTCTGCTCTGAAAATAGCATTATACTCTTGCATTAATTGTTGTGCTATGATTAGCTTTCTTGTGCTGTTTTAAAGCAATTCAAGTACCTTCCTGGTCCCATCATTAAACAAATCAAGATTCATTTATATCAACAAGCTAGAACAATAGTGTTCTGTATTTGCCTAACATTATCCATGCTATAATTTTAAACATAGAACTTTAGTTCTCACTGTTAAAACTTTTCTGCAAGTAGAATGCAAAAAACAACTTGCATTTACGTAGCATCATTAACATTGTAAAATATCTGAAAGAAGTTCACAGGATCATAATCAAGGAAACTGTATAACACATATAATGAGACATTAAACAAGTGACCAAATATTTGGTCAGAGGTGTGTTTAAAACAGAAACTTAAAAGTTGAGATGGAGATGGAAAAACAAAGTGGATTAGGGAGGAACCTCCTTACTATATGGCTCAGATATCCCAGGGCATAAAAGTTTAGGTTGCACAGGAGTCCAGAATTAGGGAAAACAGAGCTCTTCGATGAATATTTAGAAAAAAAGTTGATGTTGCTAAACTTAATCATTGTTCCTATTATTCCCGTCACAGAAATAAATCAAAAGAAGTAGCAGATCTTCTATCAAAAACAAATAAACTGGAGTGTGCACATGAAGAACAGCAATCCAGGTACATGATAGATCTTCATTTGCAGTTGTGTATTATTAATAGTGTACCCAGAAAGTAATATTGATTACAGGTAACACCGATATTATGGCCGATCGGGTTACAGAAGCTTGCCCTTACAGAATTCAAAAATCACTTCCCAAAATTTGCTCTCACTTCCCAAAATTTGCTCTCACCAAATGTATGTGAAAAAAAAGTAAATAAATCAACACAGATTTTATTTTCTTCAACTTGCATGTCTTGACACATGCGCCAATGATGTGGCTTTGTGTTACGGAAAATGGCGATATGACCTGTTTTCTAGGAATGCAACCCCACTCCCCATGATGTGGGGGGTTGTCTATACTTTACTTGCTTGCACTTTATTTTCCTATTTTTGTTTACAGATATTGTAAAGAAATAAAAGAAAAAGAGGAAAGGTTGCTGCATTGCGAACAGAAGTACAAAAGCATAGAAGAACAACTGGAAGTGAAAGTCCGTAAGGAGACAGAAATAGAAAACCAAACTTCAAAATCACGAAGTGAACTTCTTACTCTAAAGGCTGCCCTAAGTCAAGTAGAAGAGAAGCTTGCTGCATTAAAACAGGAAAGGTACAGTCACGTGACTTTGCTGTCACATAAGGAAATAATCATCAAAATGTAAAAAGACCATTTATACCATGGCATGTCTTTCCATCCATGCAAATTACTTCAACTTTGGCAAGTCCCTACCTCATGCCTATGGATGCTAACAGCTATCCACTTTTCCATCCAGCTACCTATGATAAATTGCAATGTTTGCACAATTTGCATATTATATTTGCATACTTTCTATAACAAATTCCTTGAAACTCAAATCTTTTGAGTTTTGTAATTTCTTGAAACTACAACATTCAAATTTATTCATATTATACACTGTATGTTACAAATCTCCTACAGTTAACTTGGTCATGTATAAATCTGGGTCATGTACAAATTTCCTCTAACTGATCAGGTAACGTGCAAATTTATTTTTTGGAATTCAATCATAAAGGAACTTGTTAGAAGAGCAGAAGTTAAGCCAAACACACTAGTCAAATGCTAAAACATTCCAGATCATTTTATTTGCCATTTATCTGCTTTATCAACATTTGTGATGTTCACATCAAGGTTTAAACAAATAATAATAAGATGATTGGAATGCAGCTAGAAAGAAATTGACTGACTAGAAGCCAACATACTGTAGATGTGATGAACTGATTGGGCTCCTTTCATGGCGTAACAGTTCAATGATAGCATGATTTTAACTATATAGCATTTTACTTTTGGTGTTACTACCAATTAGAGACTTTAAAAATGGCCCTTCTGACAACAAGGGCTATGTATTACTCTAACAATCCCTTCAACTGTGTTCTTCAAATACATTGGGATGATTTTAAGTGTTCTTACTAAATATTAACAGTGCAATATAACCTCAGAATGGCGAGGATTGGCTTACATATAGTTATTGTTAGCAATGTGTCTCATACCATTTTACAAATTTTCCTAAAATAAATGTCCAAAGTGCTCATCAGTTTCAGATAATAGGCCTTTTCAATATGTAAATTGGGGTCCTGCACGAAGTTGGATCCAGATTGTAGTCCTGGACAGGATTTTGTTAGAAACAGCATAATGCAGACTTTGGTCATGTCTACCAGAATTAGAAGAGGACTAAAGGTAAATATGAATTTCATCCTTGACCAGTATTAATAGCTTCTTCTTCTTTCTTATCTATTCTGTCCCTTCCAAAAATATTATACTCAAATGGTTATTTTCCTTCCCCAGGTTTACAGCTGAGTTTGTGTTTTAGTCTTGGATGTTGGTGATAGAATTTGGAGATGATAGTGTTATTGAATGTTGCAGAATCAGTAAAATGCTAACTTGTTGGAGATGGTCATTGCATGGCAGTTGTACAGTGCAAATTTTACATGCCATTTCAGCCCTTGCCTGAGTGCTGTTAAGATCACGTATGCAACCCAGTTTCATCACCAAAATAGTTGAATGGGAATATGATATAGCAGTGATAAATGAAAGATGACTAAAGAAGAGCGGGGCTGAGCACAGTGTACCTGGTTACAAGGTGTACTGAAAACAAAGGAGGCAATATCAACAAAAACAGAAATGCTGAATGAACTCAGCCAGTCAAAACACTTATGAGGAAGGGTCACTGACTCAAAATGTTGACAGGTTTCTCTTTTCACAGATGCTGTTTGACTGGCTGAATTGTTCCGACATTTCTGTTTTTGTTTCAGATTTCAGCATCTGCATTTTTATTTGTTTTCCACTAAAGGGTAAATGTCTTGATTTAAAGATGATGTTATAGTATTGGAGAGAAGGTGTTCTAGAGGAATTAGGGACAGAATTCATTTAGACAAAGTTAAGAAGAAGGGCACTTTTTTGGCTACCGAATGTTGAAAGAGGGAGAGAGAGAAGAACAAGACTGCAGTGAAATTACAGAGATGTGCAGTGAAGATACTGGGTGATTTCAGTTACAGCAGTATTGATTGAGATGTGGTTAGAGTAGAGGTCGGAGGAGGGGCAGAAGTTTCAAAATGTGGACATGAAACATTTGTCCTTTGCTGGGCCACAACCTACTTGATCAGTATGGTTTGGCCCAGCAAAGAAAGAGACATTGGTGGATCTGATGCTGAGGATTTAAATCGGCCAAGTGGACCAGGTGTCAGTGGGAAAACATTTGGGAAAGGATGATCATTTTATTATTATATTCAGATTGATAATAGAGAAAGGTAAGGAGTAATCTAATGAGGAACTTCTTAATTAAAGAAGCTTCAAGCCTAGGCTAGTGAGATTCCCACAAGACAGAAAGGTGGGGGGATCAAACCAAGAGTTCTTTGGATGACAAAGGAGATAGAGAATATAATAAAACTTGAAAAGGGGATGTACAATGCACCCCAGATGGATAATTAAAATGAAAACAAGGCAGAGTATAGTAAGCTGAGAAATGGTGTGGAAGGAAAAAAAGTAGTCAGGCAAAGAGAGGATATTAGAATAGAATGGCAGTTAACATAAAAGACACTTAAAATATTTTATGTGAATGTGAATAGTTAACTGGTTGGTAAAATGAGAGGTGGGACTGATTAGAGACCAAAGATGTAATCATAGAATCATTAAAAAATGATCTTATCTTATAAAAATTATGACACCAAAGGAGGCGATTTGGCTCATTGTGTTAATCAGTTGAAATTCTACCCAGCCTAATTCCATAGCCCAGCAGATCATGGCTCTTCAAGTAACATCCATGTACCCTCATTGCATTTAAGAAAACTTCTGCTTCAGCCACCCTTTCAGGGAGTGAGCTCTATCCCCCTATCACCCTCTGGTTTGCAAACATTTTTTCCTGATTGACACTCTAATTCTTCCACCAATTACTTTAAATCTATGCTCCTTTTTTTTATTCCTTTGTTAAGGGAAATAGATCCTTCCTTTTTACTCTTTATAGGACCTTCATAAGCTTTTACATCTCAGCCTCCTCTATTCCAATGAAACCTTAGCTTTCTCAATCTTTTCACATAGCTGCACTATTCCAGTCCTGGCAATATTGTCATGAATCTCTTCTATACGCTGTCCTGTCTGCTCACATCTTTGTAATGTGGTGACCTGAATTATAATATGTATTCAAGTTGTGGTATAATTTCCCTTGTCTAAAGTTCTAGCATAAACTCTCTGCAGTTTTATTCTGTGCCTCATTTTAAAAAAGAAAGCAACCCTTATGCCTTTTAAATTGCAAAATATAACAATATCCTTCAGGAAAATGTATTTGAGGAACCTGATGGGTTTTATACAAAAGTCAAGTAACTTCAAGGTCACCATTATTAATAACTAGATTTTTAATTTTTGATCTAATTTTTTGTACTAAACTTTGCTGCTGTACCCTGCTATATAACATTGGGGTAGAGAATAGGACTGGGCTGCTTAACACTGCTTTATATGTCTTTACTTGTGAAATGTTTATTTTAAGATCTTTATTTCCATACAATATTAGGAAGTGGCAATTCAACTCATCAAGGCTATACTGGCTCAGAACAGTCCCATTAATCCCATTCTACACTTATTTCCCTGTTTAAGAAACAGTATGTTGCTAAAAATCTTTGAAGAGACAGAGGTGATAGGTGGAAATTGTTAAGGAGGAGGTATTAGAAATGTTGGTTATACTTAACATTGACTGGTTTTCATGGGATATATCTTAGGCTGCCAAGGCAAGTTGGACTGGAACTTGCTAAAAAGTTTGCCTTGATATTCCAATCCATCTACATATCGGAGAGGTGTTAGAGGACTGGAGAAAATAAAACATGGCACCCTTGCACCAAAGGAGAATGAGGCCATATCAGACCTATTAGATTAACTTGGTTGGTGGCCTAACTTTTAAAAGATAATCAGAGATAAAGAAAACAATAAGTGCTTGGAGAAGTATGAGCTAATAAAGCAGAGCCACCTTGGACTTTTTAATGATAAGTTACATTTGAGAATCTGATTTTTTTTAAAGTTAGGGAACAAAATATTTTGATTAGGGGAATGCAGTGAATGTCATCTCTATGAATCTTCCAGAAAGTATTTGACCAAATTTCACACAAAAGGTGGAAGAAGGCATTTATGATAATTAACTATCCTCCTCACTGTTTGTGTGAGTCTTAATCCCTTTAATTTGGATGAAGATTATACATAAGATATTACATTCATAAAATTAACAATAAACTCACATTTTCCAACATACAAATTCAATATATCTAGCAATTTTCATATTTTTTGAAAACAATGTTGATGATTACATCTGGAGGTGTGTCCTCCCTCACTACATCAGTCATGTGATGTATCAAGCATCACTTGTTGTCTAGATGAACCATAAATGAGACCAGTCCAGTGCAATCATAGAAATGTTCCAATAACCAGATTCCTTATGTATACCTCGTACAAGTAAGGATTGTCTACTTGAAATAATGATCATAACTTTATCACCTCGTTGTTTCTTCTGCTTTATCTATTTTAAAATATACAGTGGCACTAATCTCTGGCTTTTTCAAATCTAGTTGCAGTCTGACATATCTGCCTATAAGTAACCCTTTGGTTGACTGTTCTATAGTTGTCTATGGTGTATTCCAGAAGTTAAATAAGAATTGTGCAACTTTTGTCTCAATTTCACCTCTTGTCATTCATCAATCCAAGTGAACTGTTCTTTTCTCCAAATGATTTGAACATGGGTGATATGGAGCCCTATGCACGTGCTTGATCTGTTCCTTATGAGGAATTTGTCAACTTCAGCATGAGTGAAGTTACTTCTGTTGTCCATCTTAAGCAACTCAGAAAGAACATTTGTGGTGAAGAACTTTCTCAACTTTGAAATTGTCACTTAAGCTGATGCCACTATGACAATCATGGTCATTTTTCCCATAAATGAACTTTGACATTCTTTCACAGTGTTTTCCTACTGCCTGTCTAATCTAGGCCAACAGACAAAAACTCTGGCAGCTAACTCAATATGATATACTGTATACTTGTGTTCCCTTCATGCAACTGCTTCAGAATATCTTCATTTCCCTTTGATGGAACAACAACTCTAGGTCTCCAAAGAACTGTGTCATTCTAGAAGCTTAGTTCATACCACCTTTTATAATGAGGTAATAATGCATTATCTTCAAATTCTCCTTCATATCCATACTAGATATGTTTGTACACACATTAGTGTTGGGTTATATCTTGTTACAGTAGCAAGTTACTGGCTTGTGACTGGACTACTGTCCATGTATTCCAGTAATAACACAATCTCATTCGGTGCTGGTGTCTCACATACAGGCACACCAACTGGCAGTCAGGGGAGTGCATCCACATTCTGATTGTACCGCATGCTTTTGTTCTCCAGAATGTAGACATTTGCAATGTTTACACCTATTTCTGCAGTTTCATTAAGGCCACCTGAGGTACACGAATATGCCAAAAATACACTACAGAGGCTTAGGGTCTGTGGAAAATTGTAAATTTCTAGCTATACAAATGTTTATGGAACTTGGTTACTCCGCAGACAATAGCAAAACTTGCCTTGTCTAATAAGATTGCTCTGCCTTGAAAGCAAAACTAATTAATTGCTTACCTCCATTTTTCACATACTGAGACGAAATTACAACGCTGGTGTTAAACTGATGCATCACAGTGCAGTGGCAATCACTTTGTTGGATTGTAATGAGCAAGAACTTCTAAATTCAATAGCAACTGCTTCAATTCTCCAAAACAGCATTTTAGTTCTTTGTCCACTTCCAAATTGTTTCATGATTAAGCAACTCATGTAGTCCTCCTAACACTTTGCTTGAAGATAGCAAGTCATTTCAGTAGTTGTTGTAAAGTCAATGTTATTGCCTCTGTGCCAATAAATTCCACAGGTTCACAAGCCTCTGAGAGGAGAAATTTCTTCTTATCTCAGTCCTAGATAGCTTACCCAATATTCTGTGACTGTGAATCTTGTTCTTGTGAGGGGAACTAGCTTCCCTGCATCCAGTCTGTCCAGCCCTCAGTTTCAGATAAATCCCACTCATTGTTCCAAATGCTAGATCTAATTGACCCAAGATCTCCTTGTCTTGAAGTCCTGCTATCCCAGGAATCAGACTAGTGAAACTTCACCAGACTTTCTTGATGAAAAATAAATCCTTTCTTAGAAAAGGACCAAAATGACAAACAATACTCTATGTAGGGTCTCACCAGAGGCCTATTTAATTGTAGTAAGAGAAAACAAAATCAAAGTTTAGATACTCAGCTCACCTTGTCACTAGTTCTAGAAGTGATAGCAATTAGAGCTTTTAGCATTAAAGGGACATCTGATTTAGAGGGTTTATTTTTAACAAAATAGCACATTCTTTGATTTACTTTGAGAAATGCCATAGGAGATTCCCTATATTTTTATGACCTTTCATTTACATTATCTGCAGTACATGATCTATTTTCATTTTAAAGACGTCGGTTAGCCTATAATGTTCTGGTAGTTGTTATCGCATACCCAAACATAGGAAAAAAAATTTCTAATAAGTCTTGCTTGAGGCCTGTGGTTTTCATCTTCATTACCTAAATTATGTAGCCTGCTTGCTGCTGCCTTATCTATACCATATATTATTCCAAACAATAATAATATCTTCTTGGACTTTAGTGAATAAGTTCATCTGTGCCATTTTTTCTATCAGCATCATGATACTATTCATTTTTTGCTTTTCTCTTACTTTTTTGTTGTGCTTTCTCAATATAAATAAAATGCAGTTTCTGCAAATAATCAAATCAGCATAGTGCACATGATGTTCACTGCTTGAGGTAAACAAAACTTCACTAGTTACTGATCTAGTAACTAGTGGTAATTGAAGACTTATAACTCCTGTATGTTTTTTATTTCATTATAGAATTTAAAATTTGCTTTTACTAAGCTTCAAATACTGTATAATGTTCAGGGTAAAAATCCAGTGCTCACATCATCCTTAGAAAATGTTCAAACTAATGCATAAGCAGGATCAGATGTGGTAGCCAGGAGGGTGACAAAGTACACAATACCAACACAAAAAACGTAGTTTCTCAATACTGGCCTGAAATACTCATCATTAATGCAGTCCACATGGGGCAGGATGTTGTTTCCACCAAAACAGTCAGTTCCTATATTTTCAATTCTGATTGCCAAAATTATGATAGTTATGCCAGCAGCTACTTAGAATGATGAAAATTGGATTGCACTTGTAATCGTGATCCCAAATATTTGATATTTCTGGTCCTCCTTGAGAAAAGGATTGGATCTTTTCCACAAAGTGTGATAAACACTATATTGATCTATATACTACTTTTAATATAATAAGGGTGAGATCACAACAATGCTTGCCAGAAATTCACTAGAGAAATGCCAGCCAGCTGCTGAGTGTGTGTCAGCATATTTTGGACATCCGCACCAGCACATTGCATTGCAGAGGTACAGAATGATCTGGAGGTCAGTTGACACATCTGACCTCCAATCCCACCAATGGAATCTGCTGGTTTCCATAACTTACTGAGCTGAAGGGGGCAGTACACTTTATATCTGGCCCCTTAAATTTATGCCAGTCAGTGATGGCATCTGTCGTGCAGAGAGGTTGCTGACCCTTACTAAAAAGATAAAGGAAGCTTGGTCTCTTTAAAACAAAAACTTAAATTAGACTAATGATTCTAGATAATTTATAGAGGTTGAATGTGACATTAAATATATTCATTACTTGCTATTTTTTTAAACTTTTACATGTTTTTCAATTATTCCTAAGTGTCATTAGTAGGCATCAGAATCATTTAGAAACTATAGACAATGCCTTCTGACAGCACAAGCAAGAGGTGAAGGCAAGATGCAGGCCTAGTCCAGTGCAATCAGGTCCATTATTCCTTTGGGAACATCACAGAAATATTATCATAAAACAATAGCTAGCTGCCAGTGGCTGGGTTGAGCAAGGAGCTGGAAATGAAGGAATAGAGAGATCTTGGACTGTTAGAGGACTGTTTTTTGGAGCATGTTACATTAAAAGGGAATAATAAAGCTATGGAGGAATTTGAAAATAAAGACAGCAATTTTAAAAAGTGAGCTGTTAGATCAACAAGCACAGGTTCTATAGGACATAGTACAAATTAGGATATGAACACCATAGGTCTGCATGAGATCAATTTTGCAGAGAGTACAAGGTGGGAGCTGGTTAGGAGAGCATTGAAGTTGTGAAGTCTAGAGGTAACAAAGGCACAGATGAATATCTCACCAGGAGATGTCCCAGGGCAGAAACAGAGATGGGTGATCTTTCATCTTATTTTAAGAAAACTATGGCTGGTAACAGGAACCAAATTAACCCTAATATGCATTCAGTATCTACATGCTGTTGACTTGCATATCCATAGATAAATTATTTAAAAACATATTAGATTGATAGTTTTGCACTAAATTAGATGTCTCCCAAACCTTTAGCAGACTCCATACATTTCAGGATGGAAATTTTTGCACAAGTTTTCAGTCAAACCCATCTGTCTAAACACACTTATTATGCATGAAACATTTCTAAGATTAGACTAATTGGTAAGTCATCCGTTAAAACAATAATCTACTAGTCTTGATAAACAACTGGCATCTTTTGTAGATCTAAAATAAATCAACTAATGACCAGATTCTGGATTCAAACTTTGGTTGATAAATGTAGCACCTGATTGGCTATTTCCTCTGAAGAGTGATTTATGAAGTGAAACTCACAACAGAGTTAAGCATTGCATCAGGATCAAAATGTTGACAATATCCAGGGGGCATTTCTACAAAAATAACGATTTGGATGCACTGTTGGAATTATCAGGCTGAGTCATGAGAAGGGCCTTCTAGCCATCTAAAGTCTGACTGATCTATATTAAGGATTAACTTAACTTTGGCAAAGTTCCATTTTTGAGCATCCAGTAATTGTTTTTTTTAATTGAGAAGGTCATTGCCCACGAAGATCAGAGCATCGTTCAGGTCCCAACCCCTAATATGTCATTTTCTGTTCAGGTATGCATAATATTTGGTTGCTTTGATCAGTTGACTTACTGAAAGGCCTGACATTTAGGACCATATACATCTGTAGGTCTGTTAATTCTCAACCCAGTTAGCTTAGAAACCGTTTTTATTTGACTTTAGTTGATTCATTTGAAGGGGTAAAGATATATTTGGACTCTTCCCAGAACATGGAGTTCATATTTAAATATCATGCCCTAATCCCCACAAAACAAAACTTCTTCTACATTAGGTGCATGTAAGGTCTTTTCCAGAGGTTTATAATTATTGAAAGGCCAGTGTCAGAGATCTAGCAATGAAATGGATTTTTCTTATTTATCCAGTTTTTAAAATATATGTTTTTTTAAATCTTAATTTGCTTGCTTGTTAGTTTGCCATGACCTAGATTAT
>JARFYF010000094.1:77579228-77591137 GCA_030265395.1 Rhina ancylostomus | reverse complement strand
GGGAGGATGCAAGGTGGCAATCAAGAGCAGGTTTCCTTATTTGTGCATAACTTCATACCACAGGATATTATGGGATCTGGACTCATTGCAGAGGATCCCCAGGACTAATCCCTCCCACTGTTCTACTACCTCAAGTGTGTCTGTCCTGCTGGTGGGTTTGGGTGTCCCCAGAGATTGTGATAGAGTCGTCATCACATTGTTTGTAGGGTATGAATCTGTGAGTGTGACCATATCTGGCTGCTGCTCATCTAGTCTGAGATCCCAATTTAGGCACCGTGCCCCAGATATTTGTGAGGAGGACTTTGTAAGACAATTGGGCCAAAAACAACTTTGCCACATACATATTTGATACATCAGATGGTCTGCCGGGTTTTGCGCCTTTCCTTTTTAAATGTAGTTATTCGATCCGACTTGCTCATCCCTTCCAAAAAACAGATGGAACTCAACCACATTACTGCAGACCTAGAGTCACCTTGAGGACGGGTGAGGGAAGGGCATTTGTGAAGGATATTTGTGTACCAGAGGGTTATTTTATGATAATCCAGCCGTTTCACATGCATCATCATTCAACTTAGTTCTTTTTTGAAAAAATGTCACCTTCGCTAATAACATGTTGTGAGTCAAATTGAGATTCTGTACATGAACACCACCCATGAAGTAGCTGAACAAAAACTGTCATCTGTTGAAGCTGTACCACTGACATAGCTGGCTGTCAAACCGGTTGAAAACACTGAATATTTCTGAATGTCCCAGGCATTTAGAAATAGTCAAAAAGTACTAAAAAATGAACTTAAAAATTACAGATAACTAATAACTTAACAAATACTCAAATTCACTAAGAAGCAATTAAAGCACATCTAACTAAATCCATTTAATTCAAAGCAACATAAGTTGACTTTGCTCTCTCACAGCCATTCCCCCACCATTCCTGTGCCAGCTCTTGGAGAATTGGCATAAATTCACATTCTACTGCTGGGCTCTGTGTGAAGTCCAAAATCAGAGCACAGAATGAAGCAGTCAGCAAGTTTTGCTCTTGTGTGTTTGCATGGAAATACCAAACTTGATGGCACTTATTCTGGGAAATACTAGCAGCTCTACATCAAAATCAGACCTACTGTCTCAATCACAAGATACATAGCTGTTTGAGTAGCACTCCTTTAATATTGCAGAGGTATGCCATCCAAATATCTGTGCTCTAATCTCTCAATCTTTGAATTTACAGTCCTCTAACTCAGAGCCAAGAGTGCTACTCATTGAGCCACAAGATAGACACAGCAAAAAAGAAGGCACTCTAAAACTCCATACAATAACTGCCAGCAGGTGATAATAAATTACAAAGAAAGCAGGGTTTAAAGTTATGAAATGATAGCTCTCAAATAAAAGATGGTTTATAATTAGACAATAAAAAGGCCACTCTAGGTTTACAATAAGGTTTCAAGTAGAAAAGCAATTGTTCAATAATATATTAATTTACCAACAATTTATTCTACTAAGCAAAATACTGTTTGCATCTCCATGTTTACTGATGCAACTTAAAGAAAGCTTTCATCTACATAGCACTTAATATATAGGATATGTATTTTTGAAGTGCAGCTCAACTGTAAGAAATGTGGCAGCCAGTTTCTTCACAGTGATGTTCCACACATAGCAATGTAATAATGAACAGATAATCTGCTTTAGCGAGGTTGGTGGATGGATAAGTATTCAAAAACACAGCAGGAGAGTGGTGCTCGTCTTTGAACAGAATCACATGGTTCCTGTTTGTGTGGCTGAAAAATCATTTTAACTTGGTAAAATTATGTGACCTTTAAACAGTTCTTAAAACTGCAAACCGGTATGAACTCAAACTGGTTTGTAACTCAGCTTGCCAATTGAAAAAGAATCACTATAAAAGCATCCCTTACCTTTCACTCACTTTTTTAACCTCCTCCTGATTGTTAGGTTAGCATATCACCATGGCAGCACTTTAGTGTGAGCTGACACCTGTAGGCAGTTAACAAAAATTGGTGTGAGCTACTGGCTGGAATAGAGCCCTCTGGCCACAACACAGGATTTAAGAAAGGAATTGAGGGAGATGATTATATGAAAGCTGTAAAGCATTTGTTTAGTTGTCATTCAAAAGGTCATCAAACTTGGGTGTAGCTCATCTCAAATAAAGCTGACTTAAGTTATAATATACTTTTATATAGTTCTGCAATCATACCTTTCCACTCAGGTTTACTAGAATCAGTTTCAGTGAACTGTGCCAAGGGTTGCAAAGCAAGAGCATGCTTGAAAATTTAATATTCCAGATGTGGTGTGAATGCAAGGAAGTGCATAATCCATTAATGATATTGCTCTATAATGAGATTATCTCTCCTTTTGTAGGAAATGTACTTATAAAAAAGACAACAGAGTAGAACTTTGTGAGTATTCTCTCAGTTGCCTGTTGCAAATCGATAGAAACCTCAACAGACTGACATAAGCAGGAGAAATTTGGCACATTTTATCTCCCTTGTGTATGATCTCCTATAATTTTGCCTCAGTCAAAAGGATATCCTGGATGTGTGAAAGAGTTACAGGTCAAGCATGGTCTTTGTAATATTACAGTAAAAGACTGAAATTAACTGAGTTATGAGAACATTTTACTATAAATGCTATTGCTGATTGCATTGGAGAGAGCGCAGAGGAGATTCACCAGGATCTGGATTGGAGGAATTTAGTTATGGGGAGAGTTGCTAAGGATGGGCCTGTCTTCCCTGTAGCAAAGCAGCCTGGGGAGTGCCCTGACCGAGATATGTAAAGTTATAATAGGCATAGATATAGTAGTTCATCAGAATCTTTTTCCCTGAAAACAAGAGGGCATAGGTTTAAGGTGACAGGAAGCAATTTTAAAAGGGATTTGAGGGGCAAGTTTTTTTACACAGAGAGTGGTTGACATCTGGAATTCACTGCCAGAGGAGGTGTGGAATCAGATACAATTAATATGTTTAAGAGACATTTAGATAGGCCCTTGAATAGGCAGCATCTAGAAGGATATGGTCCTAATGTGGGCAAATGGGATTAGTGCAAAAACGTCAGCATGGATGTGGTGGGCCACAGGGTCTACTTCAGTTTTGTATAACTCTATAAGTGTAATTACTTTCTCTGCCAATGTGAACCTCCCATGACTTTCCTTCAATTAAACAAAGAAAACATTTTCATAGTAGTAAGGGCAGACCACCAGCATTATCCAGATTAATTCTAAACTAATTAAATGAAGATACTGAATACCTGGCAGTAATTTATCGGGATGTAGCACCAAAAATGTTCTGTACTTCTAAATATACATCTACTGATTCCCCTTTATCCACCCTATTTGTTATACCCTCAAAGATCTCTAGTAAATTTGTCAAACACAATTTGCCCTTCATAAAACCATGCTGCCTCTGCTTGATTGACAAATGATTTTCTAAATGTCCTTCTATTACCTCATTAATAATGGATTGCAGAATTTTCCCAATGACTGATTACCAGATTAACTGACCTATGTTTTCCTGCTTTTTGTCTCTTTCCTTACTTGAATAGTGGTATTACATTTGCAGTTTTCTAGTCCTCTGAGTTTCCCATTTAAGACAGAAATGAGATGATTTTTTTTCTCAGAGGGTCATGTATCTTTGAAACTCTTCAAGGGATGGTAGAAGCTGAGTCGTTGCATATTTTTAAGGGAGAGGTGGATACATTCTTCATAGGGAAGTAGGCGAAAGGTTAGTGAGGATAAATGGGAATGCAGAGTTGGGGGTCTGGTTAAATCAGCCATATTCTTACTAGATTTTGATACGGACTTGGGGGGGCCATGTGGCTTCTAAGTTGTCTTTCTGATTAAATGCTGCTGGATCTACTGGAAGTGATCGTGGTTTTTGTAGTGGTATGACTCTTCACAGAATGGTTTATTTTCTTTTTAATGTGAAACAAGTTGCCAAGTCCCTAATCACTGGCAAATACCAATTTCATTTAATTCTGTACTCTAGCGTTTTCTATTTTTCTTTCATAGATCCTGCATTCACAATTTTACCTATTGCAGTCTTTAGTAACATCACTACAGTAGCCATACCAGAAGACAGAAAATGGATATTGCAAGATGCTTTCAAACAGTGCTTATATCTGACAGGAATTATACAACCACCACCATTGTCGTATAAATCATCATATTATGACGTGAATCTAATTAAAATGTGCAAAAGATGGCAAGCATTACAAAGTGATCATATTTCAATAGCTTACTTAACATGCATCAGAAATTATGTACACCAAGTCTTTGGGATTTTAAAGGTCATTGTAATATTGCTTAACAATTGTAATAAATATTCTATATGTAAATCTTTCATGTAAATTCCATGGGCATAAATCCAACAGCGGGTTTTCTGTAGTGTTGTTTGTAGGAGTTATTAGTTTTATATTCTCAAAAGATTCCTCATGAAGTTCCTGAAAGTAATGAAAATAAGGGGCTGCCCAGAAAAGGATAAGAGCACAGAGCCAAATTAGAATGGATGTTGAAGATAAGGACAGTATTTTATCAAATCCTGAAAACCCTATTGCATTCTCAATAGCACTGGATATCTGAACCACACATTGATATAACTTTCTATTTGCAATCAAATGTAAAAAATGGGCTGATTATCCTGGAATGTCTGTGGTAATGCCAACTGCTTGTAAATTAAAAAAAAACACTGATCAAAAGAACACATTTTATGTGGCTTTTTTCCTGTCTGTTATCAGCTGAACCTATTCATAAATGCTCCATGCACTAATATTTGATCAGATAGGAGACGAACATGGACATTTAACAAAGCATTCTTAAGGTCTGAGTAAAAGTTGGAAAAGGACAGGAGATGCAAATAAACACTTTCAGCAAAATGATCTGAAACCAAACTGCCTTCCCTCTCTCTTCACCCTGTGAACCTTTGTATACTGCACCTTAGGCATGTGCTCACTTCTCCTAGAACAGGTTGGCTCTTGTGCTCTGTGTGTTTCCCCATTGATGTGGTGAGAGTATCATGATAAATCAGGTAGAGTGCACATGGCTAAATGAGTAAGGTAATTTGCAGTCCCAAAAGGGTTTAAGGAGGAGACTGAACTGCACAGGAAGGAAGATTTTGAAATACATTGTATGCATTTTAACTAACCCTGTGTAGATGACAGCAAATTACTTCTAGAAAAAGATGTAAAAGGAAAACATGAGAGCAAAATCAAATTAGAGCAGAAATGCTTTAGAAAAGAGATAAGTAACTGAACCTGAGTCTGTAAAAATACGGCAACAATTTTGCATTTCAGTTCAAATCTGAAATGGCATTTTTTTCTCTTTTAAATTAAATTAAATCACTGCCTTGGTCATGGTTTAGTTCAGCTAATTGCATCTTACTGTGAAATTGTTGTGAGATTGGTTGCTGCAGCATTGACGATAGGCAAGAGGAGCAGGGGTAATTTCCATCTCAGTCTCCCAAACAAATACTTCTCAGTCTGGCCTCTTACCCTCTCTGCATCTATTCATTGCTAAGTGAGAAGGTAAAATTGGTATCTCAAACTTACCCCCTCCCCACCTTACCTTTAAAGATGCAGCTCTCCCACTCAAAGAAGAACTGATCCCAACATTGGTTTGACAGACCAACTCCTACCACACAGTAGCCAAATGTCAATCCTCTGACACCTCCCCATACTTCCCACTGGATCAAGACCCCACCACTGAACATTAGGTTGTTATCATCCAGGGAGTAACTGACCTCATTTCCTCAGGAGATCTTCTCTCAATATCTTCTAGCCTCAATGTCCCCTAACCTTGACAGTCTGCTCCTGCTTTCTCCCCAAGATCCACAAATAGCACTGTCCTGATGGACCCATCGTCACCATTTTCCATACTTTTGTTCTCACCCTTTCTCCTCCTTCCCAGAACAAGAACAAGGTTCTTTTGTCCTTGTGTATCACTCTACCAGCCTCCCACATTCAGTGGATCATCTTCTGTAATTTTTGTCATGTTCAATGAGATACCACAGTCAGACACATCTTCCAAAGAGACCATTCCCTCTGAAGCTCGATTTGCTCTTCCCATATCTACCAAGAACCACTGTCCCCCTCAGGCACTCCACCATGCAACTTCAGATGATGAAATAGTTGCCCTTTTCCCTCGTCCCTTCCTAACATTCAGGGAAACAAATACTCCTTCCACTGAAGTAATGGTTTACTTTCATTTCTTCAGTGCGACATATTGATACTCACAAAGTGGCCTCCCGGCAATGGAGAAACCGAACACACATTGGGTAACCCCTTTGCAGAGCACTTCCATTCAGTCTGCAAGGGTGAACCTGAACTTCCAGCTATCTTTCACTTTCGTACTCCATTCTCTAAGCTCTCTGTTTACTGTGTGTTTCGATGTACATATGACTAATAATGATAGCTTTCTTACACTCTTCCAACAAAGTCCAATATAAATCCTTGGAACAACACCTCATCTTCTATCGACCTGGATTTGTTTGGTTTCCATTTGCAGACATTCCATTTGCTCTTTCTCACTCCCCAACCCACCCCTTCTCTGGAAATTAAAAAATAACTTAATTTCTCAATTGTTCAGCTCTGATGAAAGGTCATTGCTCCAAAACGTTAACTCTGTTTTTCTCTTCATAGATACTGTTTCCTGAATTTTCTGTTTTTTACTTCCCAGACTATTGTTCCCCAGTCCCCGCAAGAGAATCACCCTTTCCCTGGATTACCAATCTCCCTGTCACTAAAGATGGCCATTTCCCTGGGATCGCCAACAGACTCCATCTCCCCTCTACCCCACTGCTTCATCCCCAGCGGGCCCTTTTTAGGATTGTCCCAATGCCCAGTCTCCAGGACTGGCAACCTCTCCCACAAGATCACCAGGCCCTCTCTCACCCTGCAGGAATGTTGACTACGCAAGCCTCCCCTCCATCCTCTCACTCAAAGATTGTCTCGCCCCCACTGCCCCTCACTGGTTTTGCTATCTGAAGCCCAGGATTTCCCAGCTTTCTTCTCATAATTGTCAACCGTTTCCTCACCCACACTTGCACCTGCGCCAGGACTGGACTGTCTCCCCTCAACACTGGAAGTGGGAATCACAAACGATCACTGACCAAACTGCAGTCAATCCATTCCAGGGCTGTGGACCATCCTTTAGAGAGCTCTTGTCTCTTAGGGAGACAGGTCTAGCTTCTGGATGGAGGACCTGCTGGAAAATACAGATGCATGTTGTGGCATTAATGGTGTCCAGCGTACATGGAAACTTGACCAATAATTTAACCCCTTCTATAACATACCGCACAGAGACAAATCCTAGGAATAATTCTGACATCTGTTATGTAATGTTGCAGCTTCTTCTGTTTGAAGCTCTAAGTGAAGCAGTCAATGTATAAGTGTGTGTTAAAGAATAATGTTCTGATTACTTTAAAGGGAAATGTTGCTTGTCACAATAAAAATCTTCTGCAAATCAAATCAGCCTCATTGATGGTGTGTTGCCCTGCACCAGCAATGGGACAAAGCATATTTACTTCCTGGTGGTAGCTTGCTGGAGAGCAGTTGGTGAAATGCTCCATGCAGGTCAGGTGTGCCTAACCTCTGCACTTGTGCATAGATGCACAGAAGTACATGTCCCATTTCTTCATTGGTTTAACTGTGGGCTCAAATATTGTTCAAATGATTCAATCTTTCTACTCAGGGATTAATCTGCAGGCTATTTGCTTGTCTCTGAGTTTGGAGTTTCCCTAGAAATAAATAGACTTTAAAATCAGTCTTGCTGACACAGAAATCTTAAAATGATCCTTAAAAAGCTCCTTAATATCATTTGATACCTATCCCCATGCAATAGTTTTAATTCACTATGAGGTTATTTTTGTTCCTATCCATGTCCGATTTTAATGCAAGTCCTCTGTAGGAAAGGGTGCTTGTGTGAACATTGGGCTTAGGACAGGATTAAGTTTGAGAGTTTGATACTTCCTGGGAGAATAGCCTAATCCCCAAGCAATTTAACCGCTACCAAGTTAAACCAAAAGCAATCAGTGGCTACAGAAAACAAAGTAATATGTGAAGGTGATCAAAGATAAAATTAGATTGGAGGCAGAAGTGCAGAGAGGGTATTTGCAGGGCCATCTTGATCTTTTAAAAGCTAACATTTTATTTATTTATTCACAAAATGTGTATATTGTTGGCAAAGCAAGATTTTATAGTCTATCCCCAATCTGTGCGTGGGTCTGGAGTCACACACAGGCAAGACTGGGTGAAAAGAGTAGATTTTATATCCATGGTTACCATTAGTAAGACTACTTAAACTCCATAGTTATTTAACTATTTAAATTTCCCAAAGTGGGATTCAAATTCATATCCCTTCTACAGAATATTGTCTGATGGCCCAATGACTTAACCACTATACTGAACTACTACAGTAGTTAACATGGAACATCGACATGTATTAACCACTGACGTGGCACAATACTACTTGCTGCAAATGGCTGTTGCATCAAGTACATCATGTTTGACCACAAACTAGGAGCTGCAAATTCCATAGCCTAACCACTATATTTATTTCGGCCTATCAATAGCCCTTCTAACAATTAAGCCCTCCCCTAAATCTTGGTTTTGTGGGAATAATCAAGTTTGGAGGTGACAAAGAGAACTACTGCATGTACTGGGAGCTTTCAATGAAAGGAGGAAATTCTCAAAAGTGCAAGCAGTATCTCTGGAATAACTCTAGCTCGCTAATTGTCTTTTCCCCCCAAAGCATTCCTGACCTGGAGCATTAACTGGTTCACCTTCCACAGATACTCCCACTAAGTACTTCAAGTTCTGTATTTCACTTTTTTGTGCTCTACTTACCAATTGCTGAATTACACCAACGAGAACCTGTATCATCCAAAACAACACCATTGATCTCACACTACATTGTACTTTGTCACTGCCTCTGCCATCACTGAATACAATCCTTTTCTAATACAATAATTTCAAAATCCTTATCATTATTTAGGAACTCTCCCTCTTCTGCCACCTATCAGGAGGACACTCATCCAATTCCAACCTCTATTTTGTCCTTACCTTCCTCCTGCACTCTGGGATGGTCTTCCCAAATCCTTTCACATTGGTCACATTCAATATCTTACATCAACTTGGTCTTCAGACACTATTCCCAAACTTTTTTCCCTTCACTTCTCTTGACTAAGTGTTTGGGAACTTAAGTACTGTCAAGGAGCAAGTAGCTATTGCAACGCTTATTTTTTATCTTGATTAAAACCTATAGGTGTGCAGTTGTGAACAATTAAAATAGTAAACACTTTTGCTTGCCAATAATAAAGTACTGTTTTCATAAAGCAAGAACATATGGATTGTGTTAAGAATTTAAAAGGTACAATACTGTACCTGATCTAGGTTGTCAATGAATACTAACCATAAAACATTCCAGAATACAGAGTTTTAAGTCCTACACCCACATACTAAGGAAATGTTTTACTGTCAAAGACTATGTCTTGGATAAGACATTAAACTGAGACTCTAATTTGCCCGTTCAGATGAACAAATAAGATTTTATGACACTATTTTGAAAAGTAAGGAAATTCCACACAATATTTTTTCCTCAGCCAAAATAAAAAATCAATGAAGGGATTATCTTGCCATTATTTGCTCTGTAGAAACTTGCTGCCACATTTCAACATTGCTGATAGATTTGAACCTCTGGTCAAGCAAAGTGTCAGAGATCCAAAAACTAATAGATGGGTACAAAATAAGTGACAGGGCTGAGAACATTGGTCCATTTCTCAAAGGCTACAATGTAAAACAACACAAGTTATACTCAAGGTATACAGAGCTAGGTTACACTTTGCATGGAATACTGAACTCATAAATGTTAACTGCACCTCAGGAAGAATATTATCCTCAAAGGAGAGCAAAGTTGATATATGATACAGGTCCAAAAGAGTTGATGTAAGAGGCCAGAAAACAAACCAAGCTTGTATCCCCTTTATTAATGAAAATCATGAGAATGAGCCTAAAGGTGATGACAGGGTAAAGAGAGAAACTATTTTTACTGGAGAGTAGCCAGGAAGGATTAACCTTAAAATCAGAGTTATGCTGACATGAGTGATGGCAGGTAAAACCTTTTCCAGACAAATGGTAGTGGAAGTCTGGAATACTCTCACCCAAGGAGTTTTTGAAGCATGTATTCAATTTAAAACTTTAAAACTGTGTTGAATAGAGCTTATTAAGTAACTGTTATAGGATCAAGGCAGGTTGATGGAATTATATTGATTAGACTGAATAGCTTAAACCTATTCCTATTATCATTGGCTGTAAAGCACAGAGGGGCATCCAAGGCTGTGGAAAAAACTACTTAAAATCAGTTGATGAACTCATCCCACACTAACGTGAAGTACAGCCACTCTGGCCATTGAACTTCAACGGACCCATTCAGACCAAAGATCCGATTCTTAGTGGACTTCTATTAAAGAGGACAGGCAGACGTGCTTTTATATATAGTAAAGGAAAATCAAAAATTACAAATGTTGGAAATCCAAAACAAGAGCAGAAGATGCTGGAAACACCGAGTGGGCCAGGCAACATCTGCAAAGGGAAATGGACAGTTGACGTTTCAGGTTAAGACCCTTCATCTGGACTGAACATAGGTGTTTTGGATTGAGACCCTTCATCTGTTACAGCTGTCAAGCTACATTGGGTTATTATAAAGTGCAGGAGGCCACAGACAGGTCAGAGTTGGAATTGGATGGAGAGTTGAAGTGGCTGGCAACCAGAAGCTGAGGCTCAACTTTTTAGACTAAAAGCACATCGTCTGCAAAGCAGTCACTCACTCTCCGCTGGTTCCTTCAGTGTAGAGGAAAGCACACTGCAAGCACTAAATGCGGTACACTGGGATGGAAGAAGTACAAGTGAACGGCTGCTTCACCAGGAAGGTCTATTTGGGTCATCGGACAGTGGGAAGGGAAGAAGTGTAAATGCAACTCACGGTTCTGACATGATTTATGGAGATGCCCCTTGTTCCATACATCCCTCCCACACCTCCTCTGCAACTTAAAACTAATTTGTTTGATCTTTCCCAGTTCTGACAAAGAATCTTCTACCTGAAACATTAACTTACTTTCTCTTTCCACAGGTGCTTCCTGACCTGTTGAGTATTCCCAGCATTTTCTGCTCTTGTTTGCATTTATATAGCTCCTTTCACATTCCTTTCTGGCCCCATAATGCCTTAGGACTTATGAAACAGTTATTGCAGTGCAATCACTGTAGAGAGACCACAGCTTTGAATGCAAAATGTATTCTATTCAATCACGTTTAGCACATTGGAGTTGGCTTTAGGGGGACCACTGGAAGTTTTGGGATCAAATCTTAACTTCCACTGAATCTACATAAATACAGTGCTCGGGATATCTCTGCAAGTGACCTACCTGTAGCATGGTGACAACATGACACGGATTCAGCAGATAAATTAACGTCTTGGTGGCAAATTTAAATCCAACTTCAACGCCAAAGGTCAGACACAGGGCGACCAGGAGCAGGTTCTTGCCCAGGCTGTCGTTTTTCTGCTGGAATTCTATACTCAGTTCTTGCCGCCTGATCTTGCGAATGGCCACAGCCATCTCCAGCAGGGAGATGGTCACGAAGACAATACTCTCCACCCAGCGCTGCCTCAGGGGTAGAAAGGCTGCGCACTCGGCTCCCCCGTTCCCTGCGAACTGGGGATCCACGCCTCCGTAAGCCCAGTCCAGCAGCGTGCACACATTGTACCGAGACATGTTCCTCTTCCCTCCTTGCTCAGGAGAAGCACAAGACGGGGCACAGGCTACAAGATTCGTTTCGTTGCAGGAACATGAACTTTGCAGAAAGGCCTTTCTCCTCTAAGGTCCACGGCGTGGACTAATCCGCCGCTGCGTTTGAAATCT
>JARFYF010000094.1:77523939-77534399 GCA_030265395.1 Rhina ancylostomus | reverse complement strand
GGTGCTTAAACTTGCTTAAAATTTTTGATGTGTTTTCAAATTGTAAATAATTTGTGCACAGCAAGATGCCACAAATGACCAGATAATCTGATTTAGAATTTTTCATTCAGTTATCAGTATTGGCTAGGAATAACGTCCTGCTCTTCTTTTGAAATAGTGACATTGGATCTTTTACTTCCATCCGAGAGAGCTGATAGGACTCCAGTTTACAGTACTTTCTCAGTAATGCACTTTTGTTAAGTCCTTAGATTGGAATGAACTCAATATTTTGATTCAGAGGAGAGTGTGCGCTCAGCTGAGCGATTTGATTTGATGAGACCAGTCTTGCAAGGAAATCCTCACATAAATGCTACCTAAAAGACAAATTCTGAATTTCACAAAAATGGCATCTTTATTGAAAAAGGAAAATAAACAAAAAAAAAGCATTTTCTGACAATGCTTCTCAGGTTAGATTAAAGAGCATGGGACTCTTCTCCAGAGAAGGCTGAGGGGGAGGTTTGATGGAAGTATATAGACTGATAATGGGACCAGAGTGGATAGTAGAAGCTGTGCCCTTTGGTGGAGGTGTCAAATAGAAGAGTTTAAAGATATAAAATAAGGAGGAAGAAATATTGAATGATGTGAGTACAAACCATTTTTTGCATAATGTGTAGTTGGAATCTGGAAGCATTGCCTACAGATGTGATGGAGACAGGTTCCAGTATGATCATCAGGAGGCAATTGGATAAATATATGGTGAAAAATTCATAAGGCTTACAGAGAAAGGATCAGGATGGAACTGGTGGGTTGTTCTGGTAGAGAGCCGATTTCATTATGATGGGCTATGTGATCTCCTCTTGGACTGTAACCATTTTATAATTTAATTGACACGAGGAAGATCAAGATGGACACATGGAAACAGAAAATTGGGATAATTTTATTCTGAGCATGAATAAAAAACTGGATTGGTGAGCAGTAATAAACACCTTCATTGGAAAGGAGTATCACATGGGACGCATAAGAGAATGAATCACAGCCTCTGGCTGTTTAAAATCAATGAACTGAAAATTCTGAAACAAAAAGAGAAAATGCTGGAAATAATCATTTGGTTAGGCAGCATCTATGAAGAGAAAAATAGAATTTCAGATCAATGACCCTTCAGTAGAATTGGAAAGGGGGAAAACATGTTTTAAGTTGCAGAGAGTGTGAGTGCGAATAGAACAAAGGGAATGTCTGTGATAAGATGGAGCTCAAGATTGTCTTGAAGGTAAAATGATGTTTTTCAGAGCTAATTAATTGATGAATTAAGGTAGATAGACAATAAAAAGAAACAACTTGCTGGAACAGAGATGCAGAACACAGGCTCAGCATTAGCCCCACAGCTTAAGAATAGGTACATATTGCTTCCTTGGGATCAAAGAGATGGGGAAGGACTGAAGCACAGGATGCCAAGCTACATAAAATACAACTTTTATTGTATATATGAAATGACAGATTACTTCAAAAGACTGTATTGTCTGATCTACATGTGACTCCTCAATACTTTGAGAACCTCTTCCTGTTTTTGTTCTTTAGCAAGATCAGCTGCTGTTTCATTCCACTTTGTTTTGGCTTGTAATTCAGCCCCATTGCCAATAAGTAATTGTACAACAGCACAATGTCCCTTCTCTGCAGCCAGATGCAAGGGAGTCTTATCCATCCTGTCTCGGGCGTGTATGTCAGCACCATGCTCAATTAAAAGTCTTGTGACTGCCTTGTGTCCTTGGAAAGCTGCTTGGTGCAGAGCAGTCATCTGTAGTGCATCCCTGCTGTCAATGGGAGCACCAAACTGCAACAACAAGTAAACAGCAGGAACTCCACTCTCCACAGCCCTGTGGAGAGGTGTGCGCTGGTTTATGTCTGAAGCATCCACTGTGGCATTCTGTTTGAGTAGCAGCTGCAAGATCTAAAGGAAGAAAAGAAGTAAATTTCACCATGTATAACATTACACAATGTCTCTGAGAAAACATAGATTACTAATAATTTAACAGCATTCAAGCTTTGCTTCCTTATTCTGATGTTGAATCTGAAAGTTAAGTCACATTTCAGAATAAATGGGATATAGCGTGTAACAGCTATTATATTAAACATTACAGACATTATTCTGTTTTTTTAAACTTCCATCTGAAATGAGAGGATAATTGAAGGACCATTAATTCAGGATATGCTTTAGGTAGTAACTACTATATAGGTTCTAAGACATGTTTGATTTGAAAGGAATCCAAGATCTTCCTTGGGCCAGATCTGCTGTTTATTCCTGGCAATTCCAAAATACACTGGATAGGTGTTCAGCTATATGAATTGCATCAAACAATAGAGTTCTGCGCTTGTGCAGTGAAACATGGAAACCCGTGTCTTACAGATCCTGCATCAGGTGAGTCTGGTGCTTGATCTAAGACCTCCAATATCAATGGGGCTTGGAGGATCAAGTTTTAGGAGGCAATGGGGTAGGTAAGTTAGTTTCCTTTGAAAAATATCTTGCTTTATTTGATATTTAGCTTTAAGTGTTTATTTTATTTGGAAGGAACTATGATTAAGAACTTTTACAGCCAGCAAAGTACTATCACAAGTATTGCTGCTGTAAGAGCAATCAGTGATGTTTCGATCTGGGCTTCCTCATTGTCACTAGAGGCTTTATCCCTCAGAAACCTCAGAGACAAATGTGGGAGTTGGTGGATTCTGTTGCTGATTCCAGGTGGTGAAAGACTTGAGCACTTCCTTTGAACCAACAAAGGACCTAATTTTAAGACTGCACACATTTAAGGCATTTCCCCCTGCATGCAAGTCTTCACACAGTATCTTCAATCAAAATAACCTAAAAGAATCCCCTGTACAATGTACACAAATGTGAAATGATCGTGGTCAGTTTGGCAGCCTATTTTCAGTCAATATTCTCTCCTACCTAGTTCAAAACATCAAATGTTCTTTCACAACGAAAACAAAGGTTATGAAAAGAGAACTATGAAGGGGCAATTTTAAGCCTTGAAGTAGCATTTAAAATGATGTGGAAAAACCCACTGGCCTGGATAGGGGATTCCATCCCACTGTTTCTTCATTGTAAAGGGATCCAATGTGGATTGGTAAATCACAAAATGGTAGTTATGCCACTTCTTTTCATTGCATGTAATACATGTAATTGCATGCACTAGAAATTTGACAAGGTACTTCCTGTTAGCTTTTACCCTTGTGCCTATCATATGGGTGGCATCCTTTGATTTCATTTGTGGCGCAACATTCCTTTTTGAGTGTTATGCAGGAGGTACTCCACCTTCTTGAACCACTGCTGTCCTTTTGGTGATTGTACGCTTAGTTTTATTGGATTTAGATCCAGTGAACTGCAATATATTTCCAGCTGAGGACTGTGTATGCCTATGAGAGAAATTGGTAGACACTGGCATTCCCAAGCATGTATTAGCCCATTTCCTTCTGGGCTGGTGTATAGAGAGGCAATCTACTTGTCCGGGATGCTGTCAATCTTCTTGGGTGCAGTTTGAGCTGCATGCATCGAGATAAGCAGAGAGTATTCCATCACTGTAGGTGAGTTTGCAGGCGAGTTAGTTTACCCAGAGTTTGACCTACTCTTGTGACTACTGCACTTATGTAGCTGGTCCAGCTGAATTACTAGTCACTTCCAGAATGTCTTTGGTGGGGACAGGATGATGTTACTACCATCCATTGGCAAAGGTAGGTAGTTAGATTCTCTCTTGCTGAGGTTGATTATTGCTTGGCAGTTTTGTGGAGCCACTATATTGCTCAGCACTTATTGGCCTGTGCCTGAATGTTGACTGCGTATTGTTGCATTCAGTCTTGGACTGGTTCATTTACCAAGGAATTGCAGTTGGAATTAAATACTGGGGATGTTCATTGCTGATGGCATTCTTCTGATCTTATTGTGGAAGGAAGGCCATTGATGAAAATGTTTGCTGTTAGGACACTATTGTAACAGTAATGATTGACCTCCAACAAACACAAGCAGCTTCCTTTGAGGTCAATTTCTTGTTGGATTGACCTCCAACAAACACTCAGTCACTGGAGTGTTTTCCCCTTGATGCCTATTGACTTCATTTTGACCAGAATTCTGGATGCACTTATGGTCAAATGCTGCCTGGATGCAAGGGCAGACACTCTAACCTCACCTCTGTAATTCAGCTCTTTGGTCTAAACATGCTGGACCAAAGACATTCTTTGGTCCACCATGTTTAGACCAAAGTGCTGATGAAACCTGGACTAAAGTGGTCTTGATAAATCCTTACTGGGTGTCTCTGAGCAAATTATTGGTGAGTAAGTTCTATTTCATACTGTTGAAGACAATGAACCATCACTTTGCTGATGATTGAGAGTAGACCTATGAAGTAGACCTCTGAAGGACCAGCTGTTTTTCCTAGTATTTTTTGTTTTATATTCATAGGAGTGGGTTGAACAGACTAGTTTATATCTGCTGGATTTTAGAAGAGTGAGAGGGTATTTATGCCACATAAGATCCTGAGAAGTTTTGACAAGATGGATTTGAAGAGGTTGCTTCTTCATATGCAGGAACATAGAGCTCAAGGTCACTGTTTTAAGTATAAAGGATCGCCCACTGAAGGCAGATGAGGTGAATTATTTTGTCAGAGGGTCATGAGCCTTTGCAACTCTTTCTCAAAGGGCAGTGGAAGCAGAGTCTGAATTAGATTGGTGCTTGATGAATGAGAGGGTGAAAGGTTACCATGGGAACGTGGACTGGAGGTCAATCAGATAAGCCATGATCTTATTAAATGATGAGGCAGGCTCTTGGGACAGAGTGGCTTACTCCTCATCCTAACTTGTATGTTGGTATGTAAACTAGATTTTAGCCAACTGAGGTTGTTCTATTGGGCAATAATTCTGAGTGTAACTTGGGCCTCAATAGGAGCACACAAATCCCCATGAGAATATGCACAACCTTCAGGAAGGTCTGGGATCAGAACAGTATTAGTGTGACCAATGGGGTACAGAACAGGTGAAGTAGAGGATGATGATCTTCAGAAACTGATTCTATCCTACAGGGATAATGTACTTGCCACCTTTGAGAATAAGGACTGTTGACAGCCAGAATGACATCTGAAGTTAGTGGCTGTCCAACCTGGGGGACGAGGAGGGTATGTAATGTGGTAGTTGCAGATGATTCAATAATTACAGGGACAGATGACATCTTTTGTAAGCAGGGCTGGGAATCCTACATAGTGTGTTGCTCACCTGGTTCCAAGGAGCGGAAAACCTTAATATGGTGGAAAGATAAATAAAGTGACCAAGACTTTAAATTAGCAATTGGTGGTAGAGAAGGGGATTGTTGGGGGAGATTTCAGAAGAAATATTATAAATAATATTGCAAAAATAAACAGAATGGAAGAGAGTCGAATGACAGGTAAAGGAAGAACTAAACAATGTAATTAAGCCAGGAGGGAGAATAAGAAATATATGTGCAAAACACAGGGCAGAAGGATAGATAAGGTTTGTCACTCAAATATGGTTTCTTTATACAAATATACAAAGTTGAATAGAATGAATTACAGGTATAACTTCAGTTTGCTATTCATTTTTAAAACATAGCTGCAAGACAGTCTGTACTGGAAATTAAATATTCTGAGTTATATGTTCTCAAAGAAATTTTGGGGAAATATTGAGTGGGAAGAATAGCCAGTGATTAAAGATGAAATCATTTCAGTGATGAGAGAGGATATATAGTGGAAATAGGAGGATTTATATGTGGAATTAAGAATCAGAAAAAGATTTATAACTATACTGGGGAACATTGGAAGACTCCCAGGTAGCAGATGTGACAGAACAGAATGTATCCTTGCAAAGATTAAACACACAGGGTGGTTCTAATGGGGGATCTTAACTTTTTGAAAGATTGTGAAAAGCAGACAAACTCATGTCAGAAAGGCAGCTATTTCTTGAATGTGTTTATGATAGCTTTACACAGCAATTTGTCCTACAGTCAATAAGGAATATCAGATTCTGAAACAGATTTAGTAATGAGCCAGATTTAGTTAACAGCTTAACAATATGTGAACATTTATCTAATACTGATTATAATATAGAGTTCAATGTAGTGTTTGAAAAGGTGAAAGATGAGACTACGAACTTTTTTTGAAAAAATATGGCCCTTAGTAAAGGAGTACAGAACAACAGAAAAATAAAATATGTACAAGACATAAACTTGCATAAATTTCAGCAGCTTGCTGAAAAGAAACTTGCAAAGCGGGAAAACAATAAAAATTTGGTTGCAACAAAACTAGGTAAAGGTGGTCTGGACACTGGGCTCAAGGAAAATTAATAACAATAACTTATAAATATAGGAAATGATGGAATTATTGAATGGTTGCTGTGTATCAATGTTACTGGCAGAGTAAGAGGATTGCATGACCCCAAAGAAACTAGTATTGAATTGGGAACCGGTCCTATCAAAGTGAATGTAAGCAAAATAACATTAATAGAGAAAATCACGTTCCTGATGCATGAAAAATCAGTAAAATCTGACAGTTTCCATATGAGGAAGTAGGTGAGAAATTGTAACTAGAATCTTCCAAAGCACTCATTAACAATCAAAAAATATCACACATCTTAAGAAAGGTGAGAGATGGAAACTAAGGTATCACTGACCAAGGAAGGTACAGCATTTAAAGACAAGAAATTACTAGAGTCTATAATAAAGGATAAAATGACAGAACATTAAATGACATGATAGATGTAGAAAATAATTGAGAAGACTAATGGCGTGCTGGTCTTCAGATGGAAAAAACAAGGGGGCAACAGCTGGGTAAAGCTTGGTTAGAATGCACCTGAAACAGTATGTGCTGTTCTTGGCACCATATCTTAGGAAAGTTAATATTAATTTTAGACAGTGATCCGTGCTCACTGGTCACCTGCCCACAAAGCCTGCTTGTCCCTGGAATGGATCCGAGAGCAGAACCTTCCTCCAGGAAGGTGGCTGCTAGCTGTCTAGTGAATAACTGAGCTGCAATTGTGAGGAAATTGTGCTTCTATCCAACAGCACCATCTCCAGGCCAATGTTGTTCCCAAGAAATCATCTTAAAAATTGTTCACTTTTACCTCACTGAAACAGGGAATCCCAGTGTCTAATCGTTTGTATAATTAGGTTGATCTGTACTTAACCTCCATTTACTTGCCTGTTCTGCACATTATAAAATTCAAATGGACTGTACCTACATACATATAGGGGACAGAACTCCACATTGCCATTGCCCTTCATATAACAAAATGCTTCATGATTTTACCAAGAATTTACTCTGTAGTTCTGGATTCCTCCACCATACAAATTAGAGAGTTCAAAATCTAGTACATCATCATAGATGCAATAGATGATCATAGCAGCAGAGTTCATCAATGTCCTGGTTATGTCTCCACCACTGCAAATTTCAGCAATACTTGAGGCGCATGACCTTAATGTTACTGATAAGGCTTTGTCCTTTCTCATGGTCAAAAATGTGCCTGCCTTGGGCAGAGGGTGGGTCTGCAGGAATGGGGGTGGAGAGACTAGATTGTGGCTTCAGACTTGGGTGTGGAGGCAAGTCAAGCAAAGTAAGTGGCTGGTGAATGGTTGTTGAGCAAATTTATCTGAGATAAAGCCAATATTTTATTAGCCCCTCCATATCTTTTAGTTATCTGTGCCAAATGTCATCCTTTATACACATACAACTCATGTCTCCCACTATTAAGAAAATATTGTAGTTTGCCTTCTCAGATCTAATGTGCACATTTTTTCACATTAAATCCCACCCAATATGGCTTAGCCTATTTGCAATATCAGTCAAGTTCATAACTTGTGGTCCTTTCTAGTTAACTTATTGTCTCACTTACCTTGCAAATTTGTCTATGCTGTACAACACTCTTTCCTAATCCTAGGCCAAGCTATTGACAATGAAAAGATGAGATGTCAATATACCTGTGGATCAGCACTTGTTAATTTCCAGTCAGGGGTTAAACCCATATCATTAGTCTATCTCCTATCTGCGCCCATGCCACAAAATTGCTTGTAGTTTTCCTAATATTCTCGTGGAGAACGTTGTCAATTGCTTCCTGGAATTTCACTGAGACAACACCCATTGAAACTCCTTTCCCATCATGCTTGTACCTCCCTCAGAATGTTCAACTGCAATATAGTTCCATAATATCTTCTGCTCCCAGCTGTGAGAATTTTTCAAATATAGAAAGTTTTTCAAACATGAAAACTATGGTTGTCGTGGAACTAGATTTACTTCATTGAGCTTGAGATAAAATATCTATGCCTCTACTTCCTCAGGAGGCTAAAGAAATTTGGCATGTCCCCATCAACCTTCACCAATTTTTGTTGATGCACCATAGAAAGCATCCTATCCAGATGCATCATGGGTTGGTATGGCAACTGCTCTGCCCAAGACTGCAAGAAACTGCAGACAGTTGTGGACATAGCTCAGCACGTCACAGAAACCAGCCTCCCCTCCTTGGACTCTGTCTATACTTCTCGCTGCCTCTATAAAGCAGCCAGCATAATCAAAGACCCCATCCACCCTGGACATTCTCCCTTCTCCCCTCTCCCATCAGGCAGAAGATACAGGAGCCTGAGAGCACATGCCACCAGGCTCAAGGACAGCTTCTATCCCACAGTGATAAAGACTACTGAACGGTCCCCAGTACGATAAGATGGACTCTTGACCTCACAGTCTACCTTGTTATGACCTTGCAACTTATCGTCTGCCTGCAATGCACTTTCTCTTTATTCTTTTGTTAAACTTTATTCTGCATTCTGTTATTGTTTTACCTTATACTAATGCACCGTGTAATGAATTGATCTGTATGAATGGTATGCAAGACAACTTTTTCACTGTACCTCAGTTAATCCTTCAGGTCAACCTACAAAAAATATTTTCAACATGAACTTGGGACATCTTTCTCACTTATCTGCAGTGTGGAGTATGAAGATCTTACCACTTGGCATCATTTACAACACTACAGTTATGCACTTTGGAACAGTTCGAGGTGGCCTACATTAGTTCTGTCAATCCTAAAGACATTTGTTAATGCTGGAGTATGAAACTGGAGCCCAGGACTTCTCTTCTTGGGGGCCAAAGAGCACTTAGATTTTTTTAGTTAACTGTCTCCTTACCTCCATTTTTCCATTTGCAGCAGCTTTGTGTAGAGCAGTTTCGTTATTTTCATCCTTGGCATCTATATCTGCACCTTTCTTCAGTAAATAGTCAGTAATTTTGGAATTCCCAGCCTCCACTGCTAATTGCAATGATGTCATGCCATGGTCTGTCCTTTCATCCAGGCTAGTTCCCTCCATTAGCAGCAATTCAATGATTTCTATGTGTCCATTCACACAGGCCAAGTGTAATGGAGTCCACCTTTTGTTATCTTTAATATCTGTGGATGCCCCGTATTTCAGAAGCAGCTTGGTAGTATTAACATAACCATTAGCTGCAGCACAATGAAGTGGACTGGCTCCACAACGAGTCTTGGGCTCAAGAAGAGCTCCTCGATGCAAAAGGTAGTCCACCGCGTCGGTGTGACCATTCCAAGCAGCCCTGTGTATTGCAGTGTAATGATACTCACTCCTATGGTTGATAGCTGCTCGCCTGTGCAGGAGATATTTGATCAAAGGAACATGGCCACAGAATGCTGCATGTTGGAGTGGAGTCCAGCCCAAATTATTCTTGTAATTTTCATTCAAAGATGGAGGCCTGTGGCAATTAGAGGAATGCCAATGTTTAAAGTGATATCCTTGTATGTAAATAGTAGGCAAATTATGAACAAATATTTACTTAAATGTATAAAAAAACTAAAATCTTCAGGCAAAGTTACAAAATAAATTACAAAATATTTATTTTGTAATAAAGAGGTAATAAGTACTACTCTGTGAAAACTAAGCCAAGAAGTGCAAACCTGGGAGGCTCAGTGCCAATGAACTGCAATTAATATTTCCCAAGATTATAAAGGTAAGTTCGTAGTTTGGCCATTTGCTGAGCTGAATGCAATAAAGGGGAAAGTCCAAGGACCATTTGTCTTACTTTAGAGTTAGCTGAGAATGATGTTTAGGAATCAATCTCAGTTATCCTATTTTAGGGTCAAGTACTATAATATTCTTTTAAATTCACTTTTCAGGATGTGGGTGTTGCCAGTAAGACCAGCATTTATTGTCAATCATTAATTGCCTTTGAAAAGGTTGAACTGCTGCCTTGCTTCAGTTTCTCTGTTTGAGCATGCTGGTAATGATGTAGATGAGTGGCTTACTAGGTGATTTCAGAGGAGTCAATCACATGATGTGGTCTGGAGTCACAAAAGTGAGACTGGATATGATAGCTTTCATACATCTCTAGGACATTGTCAACCAGGTGTTTTTTTTTAATGACAATCTATGGCTTCTGGGGTCATCATTACTAAGCCTGGGGTTGTGGTTTATAACAAATTATTAACAGAAT
>JARFYF010000094.1:77478836-77491829 GCA_030265395.1 Rhina ancylostomus | reverse complement strand
TTCCCTTGCTCAGTTACTCTCCATACTGCCAGCAAAATTGACTTTTGTCTCTTATCCAATCTGGTTTATAACCATGTTCTCTAAATCTGTGCACTGATTTGCATTGATGTTGGCTTGGCAGCACCCTGAAAACCAATGAAGTATAACTTATTCTGGGGAAGAATGGCATTCTGAAATTTGTTTACAAAATGTAATACTTCTCGGGTTCTAATGAACTGTAATTGCCACTGTAAAGAGTACAATGAAGGTTGTATTGTTTGCCGTTCATGAGGGTTGGGGGGAAAGGGGTTCATTTATACAGGTTGGTAAGTTAGAATTTTTAAAAAAAAGTTAAATATGATACCACCTTCCCTCCACCTTGGCTAATGTTGGTTGTACTGGGGACAGGTTGATTAACAAATTTGCTCTTTGGGACAAGTTGGGTTACAAAATACTTTTAGGAAAGGCTATGTGCTTTCATTTTAGAGACACAAGAAATTCTGCAGATGGTGGATGTATCTAGAGCACTAGACAAAAAGTGCTGGAGGAACTCGGCAGATCAGGCAGCATCCACGGTGGGAAATAAACAGATGATGTTTCGGGCTGAGACCCTTTATCGGGAAATTGAGTCCTGAAGAAAGGTCTTGGCCTGAAACGTTGACTGTTTATTTCCCTCCAAGGGTGCTGCCTGACCTGCTGAGTTCCTCCAGTACATTTTGTGGAGTGCTTTCATTTTGAGCAAGATTTCTATTTTTAGCTGCTGCTGTCAGGTTTCCCTGAGGAAATCTAACAGGAGAAAGGCTTGAACCTCTCTGTCATTGACCAGGAAGAACAGGAGTATTTCTTCACAATCACAGACATAGCCCCACAAACACCCTCTCCTTCTCCACATACTGATGTCAACTCTGCTCAGTGAATTCTTTCATGACCTTCCTGCAGGCCTGTCTCTTTGCTGTGATCTGTCTTGTTCTCCCTTGTTGTGACTGACACCCCAGCCATACCATGTGCACTCTTGCATCATAATTTCTCCCTCCCACCATCACAAAACCTACCAGCGAAGGCTGTCACCTTCTGCATTCAACTGTCAACCTAGCTTTTCAAAAATGTAGGCTACAGAGATTGTAGAGAAAAGGGCTTGTACCACGTAGTCTGGAGTTAAAACTCTACAGCACTGAGGAAATCTCTCTTTTTAAGGATGTAATGAATATTTGGATTTGGAAAGACAGACAATACTAAGTTCACAATTGCAGCACATTTGAATCTGTCTATAAGGATATCGTATATACACTAGATAACACTTCTTTCTTATGCCATGTATATGAATTACTGAAATTGGAAACAGTTGTATAGAAGTTCATTTGTTCACATCAAGTACATCTGGCAGTTTCGTGAATTGTACAAATCACAAAGGTTCATTTGTACTTAGTCATATTATTTGAGGCTCAGCCAAAAGCTGTGTTGACACAAATAGGAAAGAATTATTTGTCTCCTGTGATTTGTCCGTGTTTGTTTTGTTATTTTTATAGATGCCATGCTGACAGTTGGCCCAAAATTAGTTTTTTCCTTTGTGTTGGTATGAGTTAAAGAAACTGAACTGCTTAAAGATGAAGGAAATGTTCGATGCTGTTACAGAGACATTTGCTTTTTCACAGTGGAGGTCAACTTTAGGAATGTGTGGTTTGTGGGCTCTAGTCCTTACCACTCGGTTCTAGCTGTTTGATTGGCAGAAGCACAGGGACATAAGAATGTTATTGCTCCCCCTAATACTACATCTGTGAAAGTTAGTCTCTTGTCGTGATGACTTGAATATCTTCAAAACTGATGTCAATAGGAAGAATAAGCTTTTTAGTTCCTGCATGGAAATTTGCCAGAATTAAACTGAACAAACTTGAATCAATATAGCTTTGTTTTTCTTTAAAGTTTTAAATTTGCATAACATCTTTACAATATAAAAGAAATAAGTATCCTGAATGGACTGGACATCAAATGTACTAAGTGTTAAAGTATGAAAGCAAACTTGGTAAATATATAAAAGCTAACTTCAAAATAATTTTATAAACATATGAAAATCAATCGGTGAAAGGGCATGTGGTTCCACTAAAGACAGATGCAAGATCTTAGTGGGAATTCTTTAAAAATGTCATAAGAAAATGGCAGATGTAATTCGGCAATATGTAATTTTTTTTCATTGTAGACAAAGAGGGCAAAATTTTGGTACTGCATGAGAAATTTAAGGTATGCCAAGGAGATAATCCCAAGTGTTTAATGTACATTTAAAAATGATAATGGAGGAAATAATGAAACTTAAGCTGATGTTTAACTCAGAATAGCTTTTTTTTAAAAAAAGGAGGAAATTACAGACATGTTAGTGAATATTTTATAAAGATTCATGAATTGAACCTTTTGGATTAGAAAATTACAAATATTACTACATGTATTTTAAATGAAGCAAGAAACCATATACTGCATAACTTTCCCGTAATTGATTATTGGTTATTGGAGCTGATCTTAGTGAAAGAGTGGCAACACACTTGGGATATCAGATGATGATAATGAAGCAGCATGGATTTAAGAAGGAAGGGTCATGTCTAATTAGAAGCTACGTTGGTGCTGGAAGCATGGCGACACTTGTGGGCTGCCCCCAGAACACTTTATGCAAAAGATGCATTTCGCTGCGTGTTTTGATGTACATGTGACTAATAAAGTTATCTTAAACACAGCATTGTACAGCACAGAAATTGGTGTTCTCACCCAACCTTGTCTATTCTGACCATAATGCCTATCTACGTTTATTCCTTTTTGCTTTCATTAGCCTTGTGTCATGTTGAAATTGTATCTGCCTCTGCAATCTCCTCTGGCAGCTCATCCCAGATAACCATCACCCTGTGTGTGTGTGTGTGTGTGTGTGTGTGTGTGTGTCTGTGTGTGTGTGTGTGTGTATGTGAGAGTAAGGGTGGGGAAAGAGAAACTTAAAGACAATCTCCTTTTAAATTTCTTCCCCCTCACTTTAAACCTGTGCCCTCTAGTTTTAGAAGGCACATCAAGTTTATACAGTTGTGACCAAGAAACCACAGAAGGGCACAGATTGGCTAAGTGGATGAGTAAAATTTTGAAAGATCCCATTCACAGTGAGAAAGTATGAGGTCATCCATTTTGCATCTGAAAAAAGGGAAATAAATATTATCTTGCAACTGGATTTCTGTGTTCAGTTGTACAGATCACTGAAAGGTACATGAAGACTAACAATGTTACTATTTACCTTGGGGAGGTTGGAATTCTGTCAGCTTTTGGGAATCATTCCATTTTTTAAATTTGAAAAGTAAACTTTATTCATAAAAATACAAGTACAAAAAACATAGTTTTTTAATTCCAAAATAAACTTTATTCACAATAAAAGATAAACTATATACAATTATAACAATGTGCAAGCCTTTACCTTCTTGTACAGATCATTCATTAGTGTTCTAAAAAAACCCAGCACTGATGCCACACGTGTGGCTCCCTGGGGGCTACCCAGTCCCAGTATTTACAATATTTAAGGGGCTTCCTCGCCTGACCCCGCTCCCCCCTTTTCCAGTGGCAGAAGAACCCTAAACTGTCATCCTTCCCCACAGAGCCCTTGCATTGGCTGCACCCAGCTTCAGTGCATCCCACAGCACATACACCTGCAGCCTGGAATGTGCCAGTCAGCAGCATTCGCCTATGGATATCTCGCTGTGCTGGAAGACCAACAAGTTTCAGGCAGACCAAAGGACGTCTTTTACCAAGTTGATGACCTTCCAGCAGCAGTTGATGTCCGTCTGTGTGTGTGTGTGTGTGTCCCTGGGAACAGCCTGTAGATCAGAGAATCCTCTGTTACACAGCTGCTGGGGACGAACTGTGACAAGGACCCTTGTATCTTTCACCACACCCTCCTCGCAAACCCACAGCCTGCAAAGAGGTGAGCGACCATCTTGTCCCCAGCGCAGTCCTCCCAGGGGCAGTACGCGCTGGGAGTGAGGTTCCAAACATGCAGGAGGGATCTGACTGGGAGGGCCCCTCAGCCAAGCGAGGTCTTGGTGCTTGTGGTGAGATCTGGCGATGAGGCATTTTGCCAGATGGTCTGGACAGTTTGCTCAGGGAACCACCCCACAGTATCTATCGAGTCCTTCTCCTGCAGTGTCTTCAGGATGTTCTGTGCTGACCACTGCCTGATGGACTTGTGGTCAAAGGTGTTGGTCTGAAAGAACTTTTCCACTAAGGACAAGTGGTGCAGCAACGTCCAACTGACTGGGATGTTGTGTAGCCATGGGGCCAAGCCTATCCTTCGCAACAGCAGGGACAGGTAGAACTTTGGTACGTAGTGACACTTGGTGCCCACATACTTGGGTTCCACGCACAGCCTGATGCAGCCACAGATGAAGGTGGTCATCAGGATGAGGGCGACATTGGGGACTCCTTTACTCCCATTGTCCAGGGACTTGTACCTGGCAGGAAGATCTTTGACAGCCTTGTGCTGCTCAGGGATACCATTGCCTATGTGCTGGACAGAGGAGTGAACACCTGCCTGGTCAGCTTGGACCAGGAGAAGGCCTTTGACAGGATATCACACATGTACATGTTGGACGTGCTCTCCAAAATGGGCTTTGGGGAGGGAATCAGGAATTGGAGCCAACTGCTCTACACAGACATCTGTAGCGCAGTCCAAATCAATGGATGGGAAACAGACAGCTTCCCCATCAAGTCTGGAGTCAGGCAGGGCTGCTCTCTCTCCCCTGTGCTGTTTGTGTGCTGTATAGAGCCCTTTGCTGAATCCATCAGGAAGGATGAGAGCATCAGAGGGGTGATGTTACCAGACAGTGAGGTCACCCATGTGAAAACCTTCCTGTACGTTGACAACATCACTGTGTTCTGCTCGGACCAAAGGTCAGTTCGCAGATTGATCAGCATCTGCGACCAGTTTGAGTTGGCATCAGGGCCAGAGTCAACCACACGAAGAGCGAGGCCATGCTCTTCGGCAACTGGCCCAACCGATCCAACATCCTTTTCACCATCAGGCCTGACTATCTGAAGGTGCTGGGGATCTGGTTTGGAGGAGCTGGGGCGTGCAACAAAAATTGGCGGGAAAGGATTGGGAAGGTGAAGCAGAAACTGGGACTGTGGGAATGGCGCTCTCTATCGATAACTGGGAAGAACTTGGTCATCAGGTGTGAGGTGCTCTCAGGGCTGCTGTACTTGGCGCAGGTGTGAGCTGTTCCTCGCTCCTCCGGCTTGGAAATCACCCATGTTGTTTTCTGGTCCATCTGGGGATCCAAGATGGAGCAGGTCTGACGGGTCACCAAGTACAAAGAACATAGTACATAGAACAATGTATTTAGCCTACAAAAATGCCTTTTGTGATACAAAGCTGTTGCCAGCAAGACCAGCATTTAGTGCTCCTCCTCAAGGTAGTGGTGAGTAGCCTACTAGAAACTTTGCTCTTCATGTGGTAAATGTACTTCTCTTGTGCTGTTGGATATGGAGTTCTTTCAGCATCTCTAGGTCATTGTGAGCCTTGTAGGGAACCCAGCAGGTGGTGGTACTTCCATGCAGCTACTGCCCTTGGCCTAACGTTCCACATTGTATGTAGGGTTCCTGTGCTGGAACACTTTGGCCACAGGTGCAGTCAGTTCTGGAGCAAATCTACAACACAGCAGCCAGGATGTTGTTGAGTTACTTAATCCTTTCTGGTATCCATTGCACTTGGGTCTGTCTTGACAGCACAAGGAATACAGTAAAATTCTGATTATCCGCTATCCATTATTTGGAAATCCCAATGGTTTGGCATCTGACTCACCAGTGGCCCTTGTCTCTGTGCTTCCTTGCGATTCACTGGAATATTTATTATATTGGTGTGTAACGTATTTTTTAAAAAAGAATTAAAATGTGTTTGAGTATTAATTGGAATAACATCCAATAGTCTGAAAAATCTGCTAGTCCTGCACCACAACAGTTCTGAGGGTTCCAGATTTATGGAGTTCTACTATAAATCAGACTGGATGAAGATGGTGAGGAAATGAGGTGGTAAAGCTGGATGATCTACTTGGCATTTCTGGCTGAGGATACTTCTATCTTGTTTTCATCCAACTGCTGGACCCTGCCATTGTTGGAGAAGGGGAGTCTAGAAGTTGCATACTTTTGGGAATTGATCAGCTTGGTCACCAAATTATTTTTAGAGATTGACATTAAATTCTTCAACTATAACTTGCTTGCGTTGTAAGAGATTCTCTACCTGAAGAGGAGTATTGGTTGATCATCTAAGGAGTACTTGCAGGCGAACATTCCAGCTTGAGAGGATGTTTGTTGCATCAGCTGCAACTGAAGTTAACTTAATGGCTAAAAGTGCCGCAATAAGAGAGAGACAGACAGACAGAGTGGCATTCATGGATTTCCAATGGTGTGCCAGAGTCCATAGTGCAAGAGGTAGAGAGAAACATAAATTTGTTGGTAACTTGGTTTTATTGGTAATGCAGTTGGAAGGGGACAGTTGCCCCGAATGAATTGTTCTGTTCTGCTTCATCCCTTTCTCTTCCTCTTACATCTGCCCCACTGATTCCTATCCCTTTCTACCTCCCCCCTCCTACACAGGTACAAATGTATACCTGTGCATCTGTTGCTATGTTAAAACTAGCCAAAGTGCCTAAACAATGGATGCTGTACAGACAAATTTTGTAGCTGAAGGAATATGTTGTGAGAAAAGGTTACATGAATTTGGCTTGTATTTTCTTGGGCCAAATTTGCTAATTGCCACCAGAGGTCAATTCGTGCTGCTCGTGGACACCAAAAATCATTATGTTGTGTATTTTATCTTTATCAATATTAATCTCTATGTTTGAGGATATCTCTAGTGTTCAGTAAAGTCATTAAGCAGACTGAGTAATTGATCCCATTTAAGGGTCATTGCAAACAACATACAAACTTTAATTAATATCTTAAATATTTTAGAGAGCACAATTAAGTTTGGAATATACCTACATGGTCATGATAGGAGCTGAAATCATAATATTTACATTCCCTTAAACAATGATTTCAAATTTTTAAAAATTTTAAGTTAATTTTAGCAGTTGTTAAGCAGTAATTTATGGCTTGGTAGACAATTTAAGTGCACATTTACCTTGTGCAATAAAGCAAAATGTTCCCCTGGAACTTTATAGCAAGAAAAAGTTTTAGACATTTGAAATTCTTGTCAGATCACACATTTTGCAGATTATGCTGGAGAAGACAGCAAAACACCTCGTGTCACTGAGATGGTGAGAATTACTTAAGGTTAATTTTTTTTGCCTTTTTAACTGTATGTATCTGCACTCCAGAAATTGGTGTCAGTTTTGTCACTTTTTTTACAACTGCAAAATCTGATGGTGTTTGGTCTGGTAACGGAATCCAGAAGTGGAGAGAATAATCTTCTACGTATTATAGCCCGATCATTTCAGAATGACATTGGGAATCCACAATCTTGTTTAAAATCTGGATTTGCTTTCCTAGAAGGCTGTGAAGGTGAATAAATTGAATTGCAGAGACAGGAATTGAAAGATATTTGTTGCACTGTAGACAGTAAGGAATATTGGGCAAAATGGGTAATTTTAGTTTCATTATCAAACTAATTAAATGAGACTTTGGAGTAAGCTGAGTTCTGTTTCTACATTTCAATTGCACCTACAGTGCATCCTTAGTGAGAATTAGTACAAATCAGCTTTGGTCAGATTACCAAGACTACAAGCAATCCTCACATTAAACCATTTAAACAAAAACTTTTAGAGCTTAATGATTTATCTTTGCCCCCATTGGCATTATGCTGCTTGCAAGGCAGGTTACTCAATAGGAAATCTGTGAATATACTTCAAAATATAATACCTTAATGCATTTCATGGGTTTTCTGAAAATCTGTGATCCTAAATATTTGATGGGCAATCACAAATGGAATGGGCTATAAGGAAGCTTTCTCCTCCTGCTGTACAATACTAGTGGCTGTGAGGACTAAGGATGGACTCCACTGGTATGCTGCTCCAAAACTCTGACTACTATAGGAAGAAAGATGGTGCTCAACAATTCCACATAGTAGGGAAGGACAACTTAGATTTATGTGGAGCCTTTCACAAACTTAGGCCATTCCAAAGTTTCTGACTGACACACTGGCTGGATAAAACTTTAGACTGAGAAATTAATATGAGCTGAGACACTGATAGACGAACCCTTGTTCAGATTATTTATTTTTCTGTGCACCTGAGAGGACAGATGGGGTTAATCTCTCATCTGTTAGATGGCGCATCCAGTCCCTTGAGTGTCATTTGAACCCACATTCTACTGACAAGTGAGAGTTCAAGGCTTAATGCAGTAACCCACATCATAAGGTGTCCGGTCTGGGGGGGGGGAGGGGGAGAAAGTCTTGTTTTTTTTCCAATAAATATTGAAGAAATTCATGTGACTCGGTGGTTAAAGGTTAGACGTTGCAGTGTATTGTGAAACAGCCATGATTATAATACTGCATTATACTGATATTACACACATGGTTCAAATTAGAAAATTGGAATATTTAGCAACAATTATTCTTTATATAAATGTACTGTGCTTAAAATGAAAAAAAAACAATGTTGTATCATATTTCCTGTTGAAATGGGATGTACAAAAATTTAACTGAATAAAACATAATTGGGTTAAGGTTTATATGAAATTCCCTACTGGATAAATGGAGAACTGTTCTGGAGAAAGGAACATGTGGTGTCAATCCAGTTAACACCAAAAAATGGACCCGTTAATTTCTTCTGAAATATTCAATATCTCCAAAGGCCAAAGGCACAGATGATGCCTTCCAAATATTCTTTGCTTGGTACTGATCTGTAGAAGGCTAATCCTAGGGGAAAATTTACTACCTCTGTTTTGAGAGAGATTTAGAAATAGATTGGTCAGCTGACCCATCCCAATGAGGCACTAGGCTTCAGATCATATTTTATATCCTGCATCACATTGGTTTAGTTTCTCCCTTTTGTATTATTTCTACAGACTGCACAATAGGGAAAAGAAAACACAGCAGTTGAATGACCATTAGTCAGATTTGCTGGAACTTAACCTGGCAACTTGAATCCTGGCCTTGGGGGGGTGGGGGGGTGGGAAAAAGTCATCAAAACTCCTGCTTTTGCGAAAAATATACAATGCACTCTATGCAGATGTACAGTGCCACAGAAGGCTATACATTGCTGAAAGAGTAATTAATAACATTAATGAAATTTGAATTGTGTGTCATTAATGCACGTTTGTTTTCCTAAGAGTCAAATAGCAGGAGAGAAGAAGAGGGTTTGAAAGAGGGTGTCCCAGAGAGCATAGTCAATGCTTCTGAAATCATTGCACGAATGTTGGACTGATGGAAAGGTTACATGTAGAACAGGGACTAAGAACAGGTGTGACATGGCAAGGGTTCAATGGTTGGATAAGGTCAGAACGGTAGGGTGGCTGAAGATGAGAATCAAGAAATTAAATTTAATGTATTAGTGAGGTTATGGGTGAACATGCAACTGGATTTTGGGTGGTGGGGAGGATTTTGGAGATTAGTGGGCTAAAGTTGTTCAACATAATTCCAATATGAAGAGTTAGAATTTGGGGAAGAAACTGGATTTGCTGTGTTTTATTTCCTCATTATTAGGAAATGTGAAAATGGAATCCAGGAGGGTCAAGCATTACACTAGGTTCATTAAACCAGGATTTGGAAGAAGCACCTAGCTCAGGAATGGTGCTAATCTGGGTGTATGATCTTTTTAGCTTCCATTCCTGATGGGTCCATTTAGATCTGAATCAGATAAAAGCAGGCAGAATTTCCATTCAGAATCTGGTAACAGCCTCTGGAATTGAAAAGCCAACAGCAAACATTTCCTGAGGGGATTATATATCATTTCAAACTGACTTTGCGGTGCTGAAAGTAAAGGTATTGAGCAAATATCAGCATAACTTGTTTCTCAAACTGAACAACTGCTAGAGTGGCAAGTTGCTGGACTGGGGTGACTATTTCTGCTACTGCAATAGTTCCAATGAATTTCTCCTTTTTTAATGGAGCTGCATTTTAATACACAAGATTCAGAAAATTTTCTGTAAGAGTTTAAAAGGGATGAAATAAAGAATGCACAGGTGTGTGTAGCTGTCAAGAGGTGGGATGTGCATAAAGAAATTGGAGGATAACAATAGACTTCAGCTTAACTTTGGGTCCATGGATTTCCCAGATTCCTCTGAACTTGTGAAACAAAGGCAAGCTCACATTGGCTATGAGCATGCTCAGATAAAGATGCCAATCAGCACCTACGGGTCCCTTTTCCATCTGTTGGTGGAAAAAGACTTGTTCTTTGAAATATTGCTGTGTGCAAAATGGAGGTTGCCTCTGATAGTCTGGAGGTTTACTTCTCACATTAAAAATGGGTGCTGCTGACCTGCCTCTACTTGACCTTGGATGAGGATCAAGATGGTGCCGGAGTGTGGTGACTCGTTGCAAGCTGCTTTCTGCAGATCTACTCATTGCAAGATATTGAGCAACAGCAGCCTGCTAAATCTATGGTCGCTTGCTACATGGTGGTATAGAAGGCAGACAGAGGGGACCGGAAAAAAGCAGCTTGCCGGAAGTACTGCCAATGAAATGGTCTACAACCACATGATCAGTCATCTTGGTGAGTTGGGATTGTTGGCAGAAGGCTGAAAATATCATGTTGGGTGGTGTCAGATGTTGGCAACCTCCTTGAAGATCCAATACCTGTTCGACCTAGAAGCTATGTGTATTACCATCTTGGCGTGGGATCTTTCTGGGTCATTGCTATAGATTTATGCAGAATCTCTCAGTTGTGCACAAACACATTGGTCATCTAAAGAGTGGTCTGCAATGGCTGGAAATGTATCAGTACCACTGATGCTGCCAGTAGAATAAGCAGATGGTGGCTTGATGGTTCTGCATGAACTTGAAATAGGAGCAGTGTACTATTGACAGATGGCACATTGGGTACCCCCAAAAAAGTTAGGAGTATCTGTCAAATACACAGACTTCTATTCCATCAATATAGAATGGTTTACAATGACAGAAGGCTTTTATACAGTTGTTTTTTGATCATGTGCAATCCAAACACAGAATCCTGAGTATTCGTGTGGAAACTGATATATGCCTGCAGATAATGTCCTTGAGGAGTTGTATATAATTGAGGGAAAGCAGAGAGGCTTCTATCTGGAGATGTGCTGGTTCTGTTTTGTTGGGTGCTCTGAAGCCATGTGATGGCTGTTCCCTACAACTGGACCTTGGGTGTGGTCAAATGTTTGAGATGTTATGGAACTGCAGAAAAAAATGCCAGCCGGGATAAAACAGCATGGTGAGAGTTGTGGAGCATGGCATTAATGACGGACTGCATCAGGACTGAAATGATTTGGAGCATGAATCTTTTGATCTGATATGCAGGGAGTTGGGTGATTAGTTTCTCAGAGGGACCTTGTACAATGACACTTTGTACTTTGCAAATCTGAGTAAGGATTGCAGGAGACTATGCCCATTTAAATTGAAAATGTAGTCTTCTGATTTGAAATTTCTAAACAAGCATTAAAGTCTACACTAATTGAAGATTCTCCTACAAATTATCTTGTTTGGGCAGCATGGACTTGAGTGTATTTGGTGAAGGGGGAGCATGGGTTTGTGTCACTGATTCCCATTTGTTCTGGTGAGATCCTGATGATGCCAGGAGATGTCAGGCGGGTCAGTTTCAAAGGAATGTGAGACGCAGAAGAGAAAAGAAATGAAATGTTCTTTAAAAGCTGTAGTTCAGGTTTTTTTTAAAAGATATTTACTTCTGTGAAGATACTTGCTGTTTGTTGAACACAAACACTCTAATTTTCCCAATCATGTTTTAATGACATGACTCCTGTTGGAAGTAAATGTGCTGCCAACAGTGTATTGGGATAATGGGAAAGGAACCGGTCCCAAAGTTACTCTTACAAAGAAGTGATTGTTCTCTATGTAGGTCAGCATTAAACATGCCTCATCAACGCACATTTCATTACACTCCAACTAGGAAATGTGCTTTTAATCTGTATGGCAATGGTTCTAGATTTTTAACACAAAGGAACCTAAATCAAGGATGTAAATAAGCTTTGTGCTGCTGTTTAGCACAAAGCTTATTTACCAGCTGTGCCCATGGATTCATTTATTTTTCAATATCATAATTAAAATGGCAGCTCTTGAGGTGTGCTTGACAGACTAACAAACAGAACTTTATGGTTCACATGCAAAACAGTTGCTGCCATGCTGGGGCAAGAATCTCTCCAGGGGTCTGAAGTAAAAAAATTAAAATCCAACCTCCAGTGTTCTTATTTATCAGACATCTCCACGAATGCAGAATAAGGTTAATGTACAACTGTTTCAAATCCAATTTATAATAGCAATATAACACACAGGACCATTATTAATGCCAGTAAATCATTTAAGTTGGCATTGATGCTAACAACAAGTTTTTTTAAAGAACAGTGATCAACATGGATAAGCCATTTGGATGGAGGCAAATCGTTTGCAAGTTGATGGTGGGCAGGGATGTGTGGACTTGAAAATATGTTTAAATGGATGTACTAAGATAAGGCAAAATCCTTCATTGTTTCAGCCTGTTCTCACTTCATGGAACTTTCTACTTATTGACAAACGAATATTTCCCGCCTTGTCCTGACCATCCTACCAGACTTTGGCACTTTTATAAACTCCAATTTTTTGTATGTAATCATCTGATCTCCATTCCCCTTTGGCCTCTGTTCCCACAGGACACCCTAACTGCTGACCTGTGTCCAACTGGATACCAACAATCCCCACACTTCTCTGTTGCCTGCACTTATTCCAAGATCGAGAAACTTCTTTTGACTCAGTTGCTCAAAATAAGAGGATTTAATAATAGAATGCATGTAGGATCTAGCAAATTGTCTTTTCGTGGATCCTGAACAATCCTGTTCAGCTCCTCTGTCTCTCCTGTGCATCGATGACTGTTAATATCAGTACCTGCT
>JARFYF010000094.1:77432345-77450763 GCA_030265395.1 Rhina ancylostomus | reverse complement strand
AGTCCCTTCCCAACTACATCTGTGACACTTTGCAAGTTCTCCATCACTTCAATAACTTTCAGTTCCCTGGCCCTGACTGCCTCAATTTCACTATAGACATCGAGTCCTTGTACACTCCCATCCCCCATCAGGAAGGTGTCAAGGCTTTCTGTTTCTTTCTTGACCACAGAAACAACCAGATCCCCCCTCCCACCACCACCCTCCTCCGTCTGGCAGGACTGGTCCTCATCCTCAACAATTTCTCTTTCGACTCCTCCCACTTTCTCCAGACCAAAGGTGCAGCCATGGGCTCTTGCATGGGCCCCAGCAATGCCTGCATTTTTATTGGCTATGTGGAACAGTCCATGTTCCAAGCCTACACCAGTAACGGTCCCCAACTCTTTCTCCACTACAATGACTGCACTGGGGCTGCTTCCTGCACCCGTGCTGAGCTCGTCAATTTCATCAACTTCACTTCCAACTTCCAACTTCCACCCTGCCCTCAGAATCACTTGTTCCAACTCCAACTCCTCTCTCCCCTTTCTTGGTTTCTCTGTCTCCATCTCTGGAGACAGGTTATCTACTGACATCTTTTACAAACCCACTGGCTCCCACAGTTGCATTGATTGCACCTCTTCCCATCCTGTCACTTGCAAGGATGCTATCCCCTTCTCTCAGTTCCTGTCTCTGCTGCATCTGTTCCTGTGATGAGGCTTTCCATTCCAGGATGTCTTTTCAATAAGTGGCATTTCCCCGCCACTACTTTCAATGCAGCCCTCACCTGCATCTCCTCCATTTCCTGCACGTCTGCCCTCACCCCAACTCCCTCCTGACATAACAGGGATAGGGTTCCCCTTGTCCTCACCTACCACCCAATGAGCCTCTGCACCTAACACATCATTCTCCACAACGTCCACCATCTCCAACAGGATCCTACCACCAGGCACATCTTCCCCTCCCCTCTCTGCTTTCCACAGGGATTGGTCTCTCTGCAACTCCCTTGTCCACTTGTGCCTCCCCACTGATCACCCTCCAGGCACTTATCCCTGCAACCGTACAAAGTGCTACACCAGCCCCTATACCTCCTCCTCACCACTATTCAGGACCCTAAACAGCCCTTCCAGGTGAGGCAGCACTTCACATGTGACTCCATTGAGGTCATTTATTGCATTCAGTGCTTCTGATGCAGCCTCCTCTACATCGATGAGACCCGATGCAGATTGGGGGACCACTTCATCGAGCACCTTCGCTCCATCTGCTGCAACAGCCAGGATTTCCCAGTGGCCAGCCATTTTAATTCCACTTTTCATTCCCACACTAACATGTCTGTCCACGGCCTCCTTTGCTGCCACGTTGAAGCCAGATGCAGGTTGGAGGACCAACCCCTCGTATTCCGGCTTGGTAGTCTCCAACCTGACGGCATCAACATTGATTTCTCTAACTTCCAGTAACTACTCTCACTCAATTTCCCTCTTTCTTGTGGCCCTTTCTTCTCCCCCACCCTTATGACCTGCCTACCTCCTTCCCTTTATTCCATGGCCTACTGTCCTCTCCTTACATATTCCTTCTTTTTCATTCCTTTGCCTCTTCCACCTATCACCTCTCCGCTTCTTAGATCATTGCCTTTTGCTGCACCCCCCCCCCCCGCCATCTACCTCCTTCCCCTCTCACCTGGACTTGCCTATCACCTGCCAGGTCATGCCCCTCCCCTTCCCCTTTTATTCTGGCTTCTGCCCTCTTCCTGTCTGGTCCTGATGAAGGGTCTCAGGCTGAAATGTTAACTGTTCATTTCCCTCCATGGATGCTGCCTGACCTGCTGAACTCCTCCAGCATTTTGTGTGTGTGTTGCTCCAGATTTCCAGCAGTCTCTCTTGTGATACCCTTTGTTCTATTCTGTTTTCCTTAATGTCTTTTAAAATATGTTTACCTGTCTAAAATAAATGTAATAGTGGTGCGACTAATAGAGCCTCACCGCTCCAGGACCCAGGTTCAATCCTGTCCTCTGGTGCTGTCTGTGGGAAGTCTGCACATTATCTCTGTGATCGTGTGGGATTCCTCTGGGTACAGTGGCTTCCTCCGACAACCCAAAGATGCATAGGCTGTTTGGTTAATTAGCCACTCTGAAGTGCTGTAGTGTGTAGGTGAGTGGTAAAAATCTGGGGTATTTGGTTAGAATGTGGTAAGTATAAAATGGGATTATTGTTAATGGATACTTGATGGTCAGCATGGACTCAGTTGGCCAATCTAACTGATACTCTAACAAATCAATCTCACTGATACTCAGACAATCACTCTACTCTCAATCATTAGGAAAGTGATGGAAACTATCAAGTGGCACTCACCGACATTCTGCTTACTGATGTTTCTCCAGGACAACTTGGCTGCATACCTCATTGCAGTCTTGGTCCAAACAGATTTCAGAGGTGAGATGAGAATGACTGCCCTTGACATCAAGGTGTCCTGGTAAAGCTAATGGCAACTGCATCAATAGCTGGAATTATTGTGCAAACCTTGCACAAAGGAAGTTAGAAGTCATTCATCCAGCCCTAGAACATTGCTGAAGAAGTTCCTTGGGGCAGTGTCGTGAGCCCAACCATCTCCAGCTGCTTCCCAGCTTCCAAGGTTGGAAATGGGAATGTGTGGTGATGATTGCATAATGTTTAATTCCATTGACATCTCAAAAATTGAGTAATCATTTCTGAGAGATTGGAAATTGTTATTCAAAGTAACCTGTACACAAGGTACCTGTACAACCTGTGCACAAGTACAAAAACCCATCACAAAGAATAGATGAAGCAAATTACATGAATCCTTTAACAATGGCAGAGATTAGTCAGTTCAGATGGCAATGTCTGTGTGCTATAGACATGATGGAGCTTAATATTATGGAAATGAGTTGAATCACTGGATAGAACAGTGTTTTACTTTGTATCTTTGCTCATCTGGTAAAAGGGTGGCTACCTGCACAAGAGACTTACGTAAGATGCATGTGAGTTGCTAAATGGACTAACGTAGAGGACAGTAATTTAAAATGAGTAACCTTTGAGAAAGGAATGAAGAGAATGTTTGTTTACACACCTCACACCAAGATCTGTGAACTTGCTGAGCCCTGAGTGCCAAAAATACCAATAGCCTGAATACATAAATTATCCTTCCAGATGTTAATGTCCAGCATGCTGACTGTTCTAATTTGTTTAGAATTCAGAATACATTACCAAAAACATAAATGCCACACCTGGATTTTAGCATAAGAATAGGCTGCAGGAGGGGACCCAGGTATAAATTGTCAGTGTCTGTTTGCAGATTAGTTCTGCAGTTTCTGTAGGTTTCACACAAGACAAGAGGTGAGTTTTCATTACTTGAAATGGTCTCTATTTAAGATTAACAAGTTAAACAAAATGAAGCAGAATTAATTTTGAGAAATTTTACTGTTAATTAACTTTCTTGTCACATTGATGTCAGATATATAGCAATATTTCAGTGGCAGGTTGAATTTGATGCAAAATGCTCTAAGTGGGGAGAGAAACAATGTTTCAGATCAATTTTTCATCCAAAGCATGTTAAAAGGCCATTGACCCAGAATGTTAACTCTTGTTTCTCTCTCCACAGCTGCGGAGTATTTATAGCAATTTCTGATTTTATTTAAGATTTCTAACATCTGCAGTGTTTTGCTCTGGAATGACTTTGTTGTGACTTGTTCCGGCGACTGAAGAATTGCTCAAATTTACCTCTGTGATTGTAAGAAAGTTCATGTCTTCTGAGCAAGCAAGTGGGGGAGTCCTGGACTTCCTCACTGCTGACTGAAGCAGTCTGTCTGACTGCAGTCCAGCAGCAGAGCTTAAACTTCCTGCTGATTTCCAACAGTTACACTGAGAAATCTGCAGGTTCAGTGGCTCCATTCATTTCAAAAGAGACCAAAGGTTGTGAGGAAGATGAAGTTTCTGGAAACTTACATTTAATTTTCTGTTTTTCATAATTTAATTTTTAATAGCATATTCAAGGCATTTCTGTGGGATTTACAATTGGAAGGTCCTATGTTGTGCAGGGCTTCACAAATCAGGTTAGATCCAGCTTTGCTGAGGAAGTTCTGGTGAGGCATCTGCTCACAGTAAGGGCAGGTCCAGTTGAGGCAGGCAATTGGCAAATGCAAGCAGAAGGATGACAAGCATGGGTAAAGGGTGGCAAGCATCAGCTGTTCACTGCTGCAGGAACTTCTGACCCATTAGATATCCTGTGCTTTTTTTTCATAAAAATAGTAACAGATTGGGAAATGTTAATAGGGACCTGGTTTTTCTTTTGCACACAATCACTGAAAGCTGACATACAGGTGCACCAAGCAGTTAGAAAGGCAAATAATCTGACTTTTATTGCAAGAGAATTTGAATACAGGAATAAGCATGTCTTACAACAATTATATAGGGTTTTGGTGAGAATGCACCTGGAATGACATGCTCAGTTTTGGCATCATCAATAATAGGAAATACTAGCCATAGACGGGGTTCAGCCAGACTGTTTCCTGAAATTTGCCAAACAAGGAAAGATTGACTAGAGTTTAAAAGAATAAAAAGTGATGTCATTCAATCTGAGAAAATTCTAATGGGGCTCATCAGGCTGGTCATGGGAAGGATATTTCCCCAGGATACAAGGTCCAGAATTGGAGATCATGGTCTCAGAAAAAGGGGAGGCCATTTAGGTCAGATGAAGAGAAACTTCAGTCAGAAGATAGTGAATCTTTGGTATTCTCTACTCCAGTAGGTTGTGGAGGTTTAGTCATTGAGTTCATTCAAACAAGAGATTGATAGATTTCTAGACACTAAGAAAATTAAGAGCTTAGTGCAGGAAATTGGCATTAAGGTGGAAGGTCAACCATGACTTAATGAATGCCAGAGCAGGGGCCAGATGACATGTTCCTGCTCCTAGTACTTATGTTCATGTGCATCTGTCCAAAAGTTAGTACTTATTTCAAAACAGTCCTTGCAATAGAATTGTATAATACATTATCAAATGTTTGTCAAATGCCCACTTAACTAACGGAAAATAAACCTTAGTTTTTCAGAGGTGGGGAAGTTGTACTGTTTAAAAGGGAGGTGGAATAATTTTTCATTACAATTTCATTTGTCTTTAATATGCCTGATAATAATCAGTAAAGCTACAGCACAAGGTATTAGTAAGCATCATACTGGCAAAGTATGTAGATGTCCTTGTCAAAAACTCTTTTTTTTAAACCTCCATTAATAACACCAGAAGAAATATCAGTTGAGTTATGCTCCCTGCATGTAGCATTCCCTCCTACATTTTTCTTTTGACCCTTCATCTCAACGGTACTGAAATGTGCAAAGAGTTTAAACACAGCTCTGTGAGGGCATGGCTCCAAGAAGTTCAGACACCTGCACCCTGTCCTTAACCATGACCTGCCTCTTCCCGTTGCCAGTCACACCAACTCCCCCTCCCACACTATCACTGATATGACAGTGCTCAGCCTCCTCCACTGCCAGGAGAATTCTAAGCACAAACTGGAGAAACAGCACCTCATTTTCCGTTTTGGAATCTTGCAGCCTAACAACATGAATATTGCATTCTCCCACTTTAGGTAATTTCTACCCTCACCTCCCCCACCCCCCCAACCACGATGCTTCTCTTCTTTCCTTTCCTAGCCCTTTTTTCCCCTCTCTATTCTTACCTTTTACCCATCCCCTGGTGGATCTGCTATCCCCTCCTCCCCCACACTTGCCTATCACTATCTCTTACCTGCGTCTACCTATCACCTCCCTGTGCCTATCCCACCTCCCCTCTTTTGTCCACCCATCACTGCTCTGCTTTTCCCTCCTTTATATTGGGCTTCCCCTTTTCCTACCCTCAGTCCTGAGGAAGGGTCCTGCCTGAAACGTTGACCACTCACTTTTCTCCACGGATGCTGCCTGGCCTGCTGAGTTCCTTCAGCATCACTGTGTTTTTCATCTGGATTCCAGCATCTGCATACTATGTGGAGCAAAGGGCTACTGTGTGCAAAGCTGGCATGGGATAATTACCATGTTTAATTCCACAGAAGATTATTAAAGAGTCTGGAAATCTGCTGTTCTTTGATGCAGGCTTTCTGAAAGAAATTGTAGGGTGGTTTCCAGCAACAGAGCAACTAATTATCATCTCTTTTGCTTTACAAACTTTGAAAAGTATCTCTCATCTCCAAATGTTGAGAATCATGGCTAGCTTCAACTATGTGAAAATTGGACATCTTTTATTCATCTTATATGGACTGAGTGTGTGAGTGAGGAACAAGGCGCAAATAACCTAGCTCACTTTCAAAAAAATAGTCGACAAGGCCAAGTAGAAAAAAAACAGACATAGCCCGCTGTCTGCACAAGTTCCACAGGAGGCATTTTTGACTGTAAAAACTATGGATTCACAGGAATATTTCTGATCCTTGGAAAGTGCCTTCTAGGCAAAGGCTGCATTTAAAAAGTTATGTCAATTTGTTGTGTTCCTGCAGTCTGATCAGTGGAAATTAACAACGAGTGAGATGAACAGCATGATTGACATACAAAATAAGGAAGGAGATGGATTGTTATATGGAAAAAGAGGAAAGAAATAATGCTCCATGTAGAGGAAAAGGGCGGCACGATAATGTTAGTGTGACGCTGTTACAGTGACTCAGGTTCAATTTCTGCCGCTGTCTGTAAGGAGTTTGTACGTTCTCCCCATGTCTGCATGGGTTTCCTCCGGGTGCTCCAGTTTCCTCCCTCATTCCAAAATAAAGACGTACAGGTTAGGAGCTATGGCCATACTATATTGGCACCGGAAGAGTGGCAACACTTGCGGGCTGCCACCAGCACATTCTCAATAATGCAAAAAGATACATTTCACTGCGTTTCAATATACATAAGACTTATAAATTATCTTATCTTAATAAAATTTCCCTTGATCTTCTTAGTAACCAATCTCATCTTTCAATATTCCAGAGAGCATCTATAGAATGAGCTAAAGTTAATATTTTAGGTCTGGGACCCTTTGTTGGAACTGTGAAAGAGAGAAATAAGTTAGCTGAGGTGGTAGAGAAGGCGAAGACAGGGAATGGGTGGAACAATGGGAATTTTTCTGATAGGGTGAAATAATAGAGCAATTATGAAAGATTAAGCTTCATTGTCTGTATGGTCTGTAGTATTGTAAGTCTGACCATACAAACTAAATGGAAAAGGAGAAAAAGGATGGCAGGCAAGAATGGCCAATCTTTCATACAAGAGAAAGAAAGAAAGTTATCTGAAGTTAAGAACTTGATACCAAGTCCTGAACACTGCAACGTGCCTTTTCTTTGTCTGTTCTGATGAAGGGTCCGTGTACTAAAATGTATGCCCTGTTGCTCTTTCCACAAACGCTGCCTGATTCGCTGAGTGCGTCCAGCATTTTCTGTTTTTTTATTTCAGATTTTCAGTATCTGCAATTTTTTTTTGCTCTTGGGATTTTTCTTTCTGTTCTGGTTAGTTTGGTAGTTCATATATGCTAATATTTGGTTGTACTTTGAGTGGTAGTTTGAAGGACGGCTACATTTGTACTACTTGTATCACTGGGGAGTGATTAATCACATTCAAAAAAGAAATTCACAAGTCACAGGAAGGAGCAAACTTAGTTTGGTTGCGGGCCACTGAATTAGCAGGAAGACCACAGACCAGCTTTCATGTGTGTCCAGAAATCCTGTTCTTCCAAGCCCCCCCATTCAAAAGGCATCAAAAGCCTGCTCTTGTGTTCCTTCTGCTGCTTGCAGCAGTCCTTTATGTTGCTGTAAACCTCTTTGGAGCTTCAGTTGCATAATCTCTGGTTCAATTTTGCTGGATATCAACAGCCTCATTCAGCAGGGCCAAAACTGTTACCAGATAGTGACCAGAAACCAAAATGACAGCAGTCATGCCACCACGGTAAATCAGAAAGGATCTTGTGTCTAGTAATGTCTTTAAATAATTCATCAATGGGTGTGGCCATCATTGGCAAGGCCAGCATATATTGCCTATCTCTAATTCTCCTTGAACATGGTGGTAGGCAACCTTCTTAAATAATATATTTCTTACTCCTGAAAAGCTGGCAACTTCTATCCAAAGGAGACTTTTATCAGGAGTGCTTTATTTTTGTCTCTTTCCAAAAGTTTCAAAACAAACGACAGACTGAATTATTAAGTTATTTTTCAAACAAGTTTTCAAAACTGAACTCTTGGTAATTATTTTTTCTATTAGAAATGACTCAATTTTTATCTTGCAATTGGGCAATATGCTATAAATTACTGGGTTAAAGGTTGATGTGGGAGAAAGAGATTGAGTGAGTGTCTTTGATTGAAAGCCTCCATGATATAGCACTACATTTGCCAAATAACCTATTACAAAGTATGTTGAATTAACTCATGATATAGCATTACATTTGCCAAATAACCTATTACAAAGTATGTTGAATTATCTCATGATATAGCATTACATTTGCCAAATAACCTATTACAAAGTATGTTGAATTAAAATTCCCCACAATAGAGATGTAGGTTAGACATACATTTTTGAAATTCATTGTAAAGCATTTACCTTCTTATAATGAATTGTCTGGATCACTGCCGTTTCAAAGCTGTGTGTTCCTTTCAGCTGTACCTTTTCCCATAGTGCTTTAAGAACTTGTACTGGTGGATCCTGGGTGGATAAGGGACTTGCAGAATAGTTCTGTGAAGGACAAGAAAATACACATTGATGGATCATGTGGCTGACTTATTTCAATCAAAATCCATAATTATTCAGAATAGCAAGGTCTTTCTCAAAAGAAATGTAACTTGCAGTCAAACCAATGCAAGTCCTTCAGCAAATATTCTGCAAGGCTTGCTAGCAAAAGGAAATTTTAAATCAGAGCACATTATTGTCTAGGGCTGTAATTACTTGCAGGATTCAGTCACTTTTAATACCATTAAACATGAACAGACAACTCAAAGGAAATGATCTAACTAATTTTGTGGAGATTTCAAGGTACCATTTAAATTACCTTTCAGAGCAAACGTAGAATGGAAAAAGTTCTGAGTGTTCAAGAAATAGCAAAATAGGGTAAAAGCAAAAGGAAACAAGATGTAAACTGGAGGAAAGTGGTAGTGGTAGATCAGATGACCAGTAAGTTTTTGGGATCCAGTAACAGAAGACTAAAAATCTCATAAGAAGAGGGAAATGAATTTTGAGAAAAAGCATGCATGTAGTATAAAACAGTAAATGTTTCTAGGGATATATAAACAGGAAGAGGGTGGCTAAGGTAAATATGGAGCCACTGGAGAACAAGGCTAGTGAATTAATAACAGCAACAAATAAATTTTTTGCATCAGGTTTTTACAATGGAAGACATTGGTACTGTCCCCAAGATATCAGATGGGCTAATTTCAAACAACATGATACAAGTTATAAACATCCCAGTTATAAGGGATATTGGAGAAACTTGGGGCTAAAGGCAGATGAGTCACCAGGACCCAATGGACTGCACATTAGGGTTTTATAGGAAGTGGTTGCAGAGATGGTGATCTCACTGGATGAAAATTTTCACAACCCGTTAAAGTCCAGTAGGCTATCAGAAAATTGTAAAGTAGCCAATGTGAATCCCTTGTTCAGTTAAGAATAAAGGTAGAAGACTCAGAACTACAAGCCAGTTAGTTTAACAGCTAATCAGTTTAGGAAGCTGAATATAATTAAACCTAGTCAACATGACTTTATGAAAGGTAAATCACATCTACCAAATTTGTTCAAATTCTGGGGATATAACAAGGAGAGTTGATAAAGGAGAACCTGTAGATGTAGTGTATTTAGATTTCCAAAAGGCATTTGACCAGATGCCATGTAGGAAGCTGGTGTGTAAATTGAAAGCCTATTGTATCTGAGGAAATATATTTGAATAGATTGAAAACTGGCTGTCTCATAGAAAACAGTCCTTTTCAGACTGGAAGCGGGTAACTAGTGGAGTACCACAGGGATCAGTTCTTGGCCTCCAAATGTTCACTATATTAACCTAGAGGAAGGAACAGTTTGTAAAATTTCCAAATTTACTGATGATTTGAAGATAGATGGAAGGGCATGTTGTGATAAGGTTACTGTGATTCTGCAATGGGATATAGATGGATTGAGTGAGTGGGCAAGAGACTGGCAAACAGAGTTTAATGTGCGGAAGTGTGAGGTCATGCACTTTGCTGAGAGAAATCAAAAAGTAGATTATCTAAATGGAGAGAGACTCTCTATGTGAGTGAAGTACAGAGGGATCTAAGTGTTCTGAAACATGAATCACAAAAAGCTGGCAGGCAGATTGAACAAGTAGTTAAGGCGGCAAATGGGATTCTAGCCTAAATTGCAAAGGGGTTGGAGTTGGAAAATAGGGAGATTTTGTTGCAATTGTACAGGGTGTTGGTGAAGCCTCACGTGGAGTACTGTGTACAGTTTTGGCCCCCTTGACCTCCAAAAAAGATATAGTAGCATTGGAGGCAGTACAACAGATATTAACCAGGCTAATTCTTGGGATGAGGGGGTTGTCCTATTAAGAGATGAAATAATCTCTCAGACCTGTACACCTTAGAGTTTAGAAGAATGAGAGGTGACCTTATTCAAACATATAAGATCCTAAAGGGGCTTGACAGAGTAGATGTTGAGATGTTTTGACTAGTAGGAGATTTTCAAACAAGGGGACATAATTACAAGGGCCAGGCATTGGCCTCTTCTACCTACCACCTCTCAGCTTATTACATCTTCTCCCCCTCCCACTACCTTCCCCCTCTCACCTGGACTCACCCATCACCTGATCTCACCTATCCCCTGCCTGTGTGTGCTCCTTCTCCTCCCCCTCCCCCCACCACCTTATTCTGGCTTCTGCCCTCTTCCTTACCAGTCCTGATGAACGGTCTCGGCCCAAAACATCAACCGTTTATTTCCCTCCATGGATGCTGCCTGACCTGCTGAGTTCCTCCAGCATGTTTTGTGTATTGCTCCAGATATATCCAGCATCTGCAGAATTTCTTGTGTCTTGGCCAGGCATTTAAAACTGAGGTACACAGATTTTCCTCCTCTGAGGATGGTGAATCTCTGGAATTCTCTGCCCTGGCAGGTGGTGGAAGCTGGATCACTGTAACTATTTAGAATGGAGGTGGATAAATATTAAATATGTTGAGGAATAGTGGGGTATGGAGAAATGGTGCAGAAGATGATTTGAGGCCAGCATAATCACATTAAATGTTGGGACAAGCTTGAAGGGCCTGATGACCTACTCCTGCTCCAATATTTTTGTGTTCTTGTGGGGAAAAGAACCTCAAGGATTTAAATAAGTCTATCATGTGCAAATGCTATGCAATGAAGTATAAAGAATAAGGCGGCAATTTAAAAAAAAAAGGCACCTTGTCATTAAGGCCTGTCAAGTACAGAAACTATAAACTAATTGGAGACAGAGTGCTGATGCTGGAAATCTAGAGCAACACACAACGCTGGAGGAACTGACTGATTTTTAATTAATTGGCAGATCAGCTTTTGGTGATGTTTTGATGGAAAAGGTACATGGGCAATCATGCATAATTTTCTCATTTTTACAGATTTCCTAGCACATTGTTGGACGGATAAGGTACAATTTCATAACACCAAAGGCATTATACAATGTAATTAACATATTTGGACATGAATTTGTACTTATTGAGCAAGATAGACCGCCATTTTAAGACACAGAGCATACCTGCTGAACGTAAGAACACGCAAATTTAATGTTTATCAGTGAGGGAATTTTGCTACTATGATGATGAATTAATCTATATGATACACAAATAAGGGGTCAGATCATGCTGACTGATCTTTGTGGAGCATCAGTTCAAAAACTTGCCCTCTGATAACTACTTTCAACCCCTACTTTGCTTTCTGGTTTGCATCCAACTTAGTATCTCTTTCTACCTCTTTTTCCTCCACATGTTCTGACCTGATCTCCAAAAATGCATTATATCAAAGGCAAATTTGAATCTACTGTGCTATCCTTATGAACCCCATCCATTACTAATTCAAGTTCAACGAAGCTGACACAGAACAACTTCAAGGTATTTACCTGCTGGGAAAGGAACATGATGTAGATCCAAAGTTGAGGCTGATCAGTACTGAGGATGAAGTTGGATTTGCTATACAGGCAGTAAAATCCTTTCTGTGGACAGCTGAAGAGTAGTTTTGCTGCACATCCACTAATGGAATCTACATGGAAACAATGGGAAAGTGATAGAACTTCTCACTTGAGTATTTTAGTAACTGAAAACTATTAAAACAATTGAAAGTAAGCAATGTTCAGGTTGAGAAATAACCACACCTAGTCTTTGATTAAATGACTAAAATGCCTGCACTATCTTAGATTATATTTGGTGAGAAAGTACAACTTCTTTGCTTCTTGCTAGTATAAATATTGATTCCCACCCTCCACAGGACGTCACTGTGCCATTTTGTTTTTCCTGGTAGTACGAGAAAGGTACTTTTTGTGGGTTCTTTTCCCTTCAAAGCTGGTTTTCAAAGTGCTTTTTAGGCAGCAGATCTGAGTGCTCTTTGTTGCTTCAGGAATATCTTAAATTCCAAAGTCATTCATTCAATCACTTTTGTTAACTGGACCTGACTCTCGGGGATTGGTTTCAGAAGTTTTCCAATTTAGATTTCCAGCCCAAATGCCTTTCACGCCCCTAAACCTTTTCTACACTCGCAGGTCTGAACAATTAATTCTGAGCATCTTGGGTGCTTTCATAGCACTGAAAAATCAGTTCTGGCTCCAAGGCTGTTTGTACACAGTTATTAGTTTGTAGAGGCCTGAAACAACAACATGGAGCTGAATGACAGCTGGCAGTTTCCACTTATGGCTTAGCTCAACTAGGATTTGTATGCATGCAGAAACAGCAACAAAATTTCCTTTCAAAAATGTACCGTATGCAGGATATTATGGAAAGATCAGCAGAGAATTCTAATTTGTTTCATTTTGTTTTAATTATGCAAAATATTTATGAAATGTTCTAGAATCTTTTTTTGAAAAGCTACAAATCATATGAAATGTGGACTTAAATGCAACAGTTAAGTTTAAAATGCATTCAAACAGGCGGCTTGCTGATTCTCCCTGCTTTAGCTACCACTTGTACAAAAAAACCTGGGTAGTTTTTTGTCTTGAGCTTCACACACACAACAGAACAGTAGAGTACACGAATAGGCCCTTTGGCCCATATTGTCTATGGTGGGTATGATGCCACATTAAGCTAAACCTATCTACCTGCACATGATCCATATCCCTCCATCTTCATAAGCCTCCCTAAATACCTCTTAAATGCTACAGTTGTATCTGCTTACACCACTACCCCTGAACTATTAAACCTCCACCTCCTCTACCACCCCTGGCAGTGCGATCTAGACACCTACCACTGCCTATGGTACAAAAAATTTACCCCGCACTTCTCCTTTAAACTTTCCCCCTCTCACCTCAAACCTATTTCCTCTGGTATATGACATTTCTACCCTGGGAGAAAGACTTAGGGTAGATAATCAATCTATGCCCCTCATAATTTTGTATACTTCTATCAGGTTGCCCCTCTGCCTCTGATGCTCCACAGAAAACAATCCAAGTTTGTCCAGCCTCTCCTAATAACTAATACTCTCTAATCCAGGTAGCATCCTGGTGAACCTCTTCCGCACATGAATGCAGAATGAATGGAAGTAAAAAAGCAGGGAGTTTGGTAAAACAGTTGCTTTGGCATCAGTTGCTTTACACAATAACAAAGTCAAAATTAGCAGTATTGTACTCTGCACCATGGATAAGATATCTTTATTAGTCACATGTACATCGAAACACAGTGAAATGCATCCTTTGTGTGGAGTGTTCTGGGGGCAGCCCGCCAGTGTCGACACGTTTCTGGCACCAACATAGCATGCCCACAACTTCCTAACCTGTACATCTTTTGGAAAGTGGGAGGAAACCCACGCAGACATGGGGAGAACATATAAACTCCTTACAGACAGTGCCAGGATTGAACCCGGGTCACTGGTGCTGTAAAGCGTTACACTAACCACTAAACTACAGTGCCTGCATGGTAGAATGGAAGAAATTTTTTTTTTACAAATTACCATTTATCTACAAGGCTTGGACCAAAAAAAAATTATACACTTTATCTTCAACAATCCACCATGCAAAGACTTGGACACAATACTGCATTACTTTTTGAAATAGTGGGCTCTTCTGCAATGCTGCTTTCTGCAACTATGAAAATGACATTTCTATGGGTGCCAAGATTAGACCTAGCCACAAAAGTTAGAAGGAAACAAAAGGAAAGAACACCCCCTCAGACTTGGCCCCAGCTGCTTAGACAAAATTTTTAAGAAACTTTTAAAAAAATTTCTCCAATATCATATAAATACAGATTTATTTAAAACTCATTTAAATTTAACATGCTATTTTAAAATCTGCTATCTGTCCAAAAATATTCCAGTAAAAATCTTTTTCCATATGCAAAACTGCTCTAACCTCAGACTTGTTTGGGCAAATTTACTAGTGAAAGTAGCAGGGAATTTCCCTCAAGTTCACACTTCATTGTTGGTTTCCATGTTAATTTGAACACTGGAAATTTCCAAAGTGTTTCATGCACAATGCACTGTCCCTTTCTCTTTAGCAGTTTATAGAGATTAAGGAAGACTTGTTTCCACTCCAGTTCTGGGAGTTCTGAAATGGTTGAAAAGTACTATCCAGATGCATAATGAATCATTGACCATAACTTTGGCATCAAATCCCAAAACTGAGTAATAACCTCTGGTGGTTTTGGCACCATTACTACCACAATGTCCTAGCCATGGTTTTGTAACATAGATACTTCCTAGGCAAATCTCAGTCTGTGCATTCAGATATATTTCAGTGGTACAAATCTATTAAATCACTTTGGCAGATAAAAATTCTTTAGCTGGGATCATACTCAATTATGTGAGAAAGAGAGACAGATATTAGATACAGAGGATGATAAAACGATGAATGCCACATCATAATGCTGACTAAACTCCAAAACTAGTTACTCATGTTTGGAAGTATGGCAGCCTAATGACACATAATGGGGATTAGTCCTGACAAAACATTGGTAAGTGGAAGCATACATGGTGAATATTACCAAATGCTCATCAACAAACAACACTTCACAAATATCTTCATTTAATTAAATTTGCATTGATCCACTATCTGCAGCTACCTCATTGTTAAGTAACAATGCTGATCAGCAACCTCCAGAGACATTAGTTAGTCCATTCATATAACCAGTCTATTAAAATTATAATCATAACTTGGTCGGCATCAACAGTTTGGGCCGAGGACCAATTTCTGTGCTGTGTTACAGTACGCATCTATAATTGATCACTCACTGAGTTGAACAACAAATTAACATGATCAAAACAATGACTGAGCTTATTGTGCAAGGTATCTGGCTGATATCAAATGTATCAGTATTACTCTCATTAGAATGGAGTCAGAAAGTTGTAGTCTCAATCCCACTCAGGGACTTGAGCAATGTTCCATGCTGACTACTCGATGCTGAGCAGCTGCACTGTCAGAGGTACATTCTTTTGAAGGAGATGCTGATCCAAAGTTGAATTTGCCCTTTGCTAAACATCCTATTGCATTGCTTTGAAGAGCAGCTGAAGAGTTGCACAATATTTATCCCTCAACCAACAGAATTGAAAACAAATTAAGTGATAGTTACCTCTTTGCAGGATCTTACAGTAAATAAATTCACTACCACATTTCATACATTATGAATTAAAAACATCTCAAAAATACTTCATTGATCCAGAATATTAAAGTTGTCAATATACTGGAAGAACTTTATTTTTTTTCTTTATGGTCATTTGTTTAAGTGTCACATCAACTGAATATGAATTGATTGTTTGCCTGAACACATTGCCATTTCAAACAAAGGAATCAAAGCTAGAGGCAACAATACATATAAATATCATTCATGGTCTTAGCTAGCACCTGATAATGAAACAGTTCAGGTTGTGAAATGAGGGGATAGGAAATTTGCTTACTGTTGTATTATCCAATGCAGTAACATATCGTACTCTGCTTTTGAAATGTGGTGATGTTAGAGTCAATGGAACAGTTTCAGGTGCAGAGTTCAACATCAGAATCAAATTTATTATCACTGACATATGCCATGAAAGTTGTTTTGTGGCAGAAGTACAGTGCAAGACATAAAAATTGCTATGTTACAAAAACTTTTGTCTTGCACTGTACTGCTACTGCAAAACAACAAATTTCATGACATGTCAGTGATGATAAACCCGACTCTGATGTTGAACTCTGTACCCGAATCTGTTCCATCGATTCTAATGTCACCATGGGCACATTTAGTGTATTTAGCCCATGAACAGGGGACATACTTCCAGGTCTCCATTCAGAATGTTCAATTATTTTCTTCATTCTTTGGAATCCAAAGACCTCTTTTTGTTTTTCAGTATTTTCCATATGATTTGACATTTTAATTATTATTTTCAGTGTAATTATAAGTAATCAGGGACTGATTTAAAACCACATTCTCAGTTTATTTTTATTCTAAATATTTAGTATTTGTCAACTTATCTCTAATTGAATTTGTAATTTAAAACTTACTTGTAAAGTTAATTTGTCTGGGCAAGCATGCATATATGGCTACTGAACCGTGATCCATTTCTTAAACAGAATTTTGACACATCTGCTTAAATAAGGTTTTAAATCGAATGAATACATGTATTGTAAAATTTTGGATACTTTGAAATTATGCCTTAATGATCCGAGTTCAGAGCCAATATTAGTAATTTTCCCTTGAGTAGACCCATTTTCAAATGTGGCCAGTGCTTCCCAAAAGCAAGTAGAATTTTCCATGAAATCTAAGTTGAATTTCACATTTCTATTATTAGAAGGTGATCCAACAATTGGGCTTGTGGGGGATTTTTTTTTGGAAGAGTAGTCCATTTTTTTTTAAAAATGCTTCACTGATTACTGGAAGGAGCAACAACCCAAAATATAGTCCAGGTCTGCTTGGTGTACCAAGCAGTACGTGATCATAATGTTTACATATATATAGGCAATTCTAGATTCCTTCTCACTTGGATGTATTGATTGTTTTGGTTGGAACAAAATGGATCACTTCTTAATATTTCACCTATTTTCTACATACTTCCCCTAAAAATTAAAGAATACCTGCTAGATGGCTTGTTTCCTTTATCGAAACAATAACATTTGTGGAAGACTCCACTGCAATGGAAAATAGAGAACTTAACTCCTTTATTCAAGAAGGAAAGCAAAAAGTGGGAAACTATGGGCAAATCAGCCTAAAGTCTCTCCTAGGAGGGGGGGGGGGTGGTGGTGGAATGTATCTATTTTTCTATATTTTCTTTTATTAGAGATGTTATAACAGGAGACAAGAAAAATTCAAGATAATCAGGCAAAGACAACTCGATTTTGTGAAAAGGAAATCATGTTTGACCAACTTGTTGCTGTTCCTTGAACAAGTAATATATGCTGAGGATGGAAAGGAATCAATGGATATACTACACCTAGATTCTCAGGGGCACTTGAGAAGGTGCCACACTAAAGGTTGTTGTGGAACATACAAGTTTATGGTTTAGGAGATAATATATTGATGTGCATCATGTTGGCTGGCTAACAGGAAGCAGACAGTAGACATAAATGGGTCTTTTTCATAAGATGTAATGAATGGTGCACCACAGGATCGGTGGCTGGAACCTCGTCTTGTACGTGACTTAGATGAAGGCATTAAAAGGTATGCTTGATAACTTTGCAAAGTCACAAATATAGGTTGGAAAATAAATTGTGGAAAGGCATAAGGAAGAATTTAGATAAGTGAGTGGGCAAAAATCTAGCAAATATTGAGAGAGATTGTGAAATTATCCATTTTGGCAGGAAAAGTAGAAATAAAGCACATTATCTAAATGGTCAGGTGCTGCTGAGCTCTGGGATGGAGAGGGCTCAGAGTGTCCAAATCCATGGTTCAAAGGAGGCCTCATCTGATGTGCAATCCTGCTGCTGCACTAGTCTTCCATGCCCTAAAATTGTTGGGCTACATGATGGGATATCAAGGACAATGTTCCTAGAAAAGTCAACCAATCCAATACTTGTCTCTATAAGACAGATTGACTAGCATTTGATATAAATACCCAGAATGAGACTGAAGAATAAACCTTCAAGGTTGGTGGGACTTCTGCAGTCACTGGCTCTGCTCCTCCTGATCTGGTGACTCCTTGATGAAGCTCAGCAAAGCATAAAATGTCCAATGATAAACATATAGCTTCTTACAATCATTCTCAGGTGACATCTTCTTCCAAACATCTGCTAATTTGCTCATTGGTACAAGGAGTAATACCTGGTCCTAAATGGTCAGGACCTGTCTGGAATCGGGTCCTTGCAGAACATAATGCTGCCAATTGGGTGG
>JARFYF010000094.1:77352526-77366966 GCA_030265395.1 Rhina ancylostomus | reverse complement strand
CCGGAGGGGGGGGCTCTGAGAGCAAATCAATGAGTCGAATCGCCTCTGCTGTAAGGAGATTCATTATGATATAACATAAAATTACATCCATTGTCTGAGGGTGTCACTTTTAAGTGTAACTAAGGTATAGTTCATGAGTTGCTCAGGAGAATTAATGTCCCACAGTTTTTTCATAGGATAATTCCACAGCACGCGTCTTCAGTTCAGCACCCTTTATGGAAACACTGTAAAATTACCCAAACAGGCAAAGGTGTCTTAACTCACTTCATGGTGATTCAGACTCCCTTTCCTTTTCATAACAAAGTCATTATAAAAGGCAGCAATCAATCGTGTTAAATCACAATGCATAAGAAACAGAATGGCTCCTCCACACAATTTCCAATTGCTCCTTCCAAAACAAATTCAAACAAAATAATCCTCTTGGAGATTTTCTTCTAGTATGTGCATTGGTTGTTTGGTGTTCCATCTTCAATGTACAATCGAAATCCTTTATCTTGCTCTCTGTTTCTGTACATATCTTCTTACCTTTCTATTGTATTTTTCCTTTATCATTGCAAAAAAACATTTCTTAACTGTAATTACCTGCTTGTATTTCACAAGGGGTGCTTAAAATCCATCCATTCTTATGCAATTAGCCCTCTGCCAATGAATCAACTTCTCCTCTGCTGTTGGCCACTACTTTTCCCTCTTTCAACAGTGCTGGAAAGATCTCCTACCATGTGCCAAAGTATTTTGGCCACATTCAATAACACTCTAATAGAATTTTCTGGACTTCATCGTTGTGATTAGTTCCCTGAAAGCAGCATCTCACTCCAACATTCATTTTGGAGCCAGCACCATTTGAAAGGCAAGACTCTTTGCAGCCCAGCACAAATTGATTGATTGTCTCCATACTTGAATAGAAAGCAAACCCACAAGCACTCAATTTTTATACTTCAATCACAAATAAGCAGCTCTTGGCAAATTGCAAGGGGGGGAGTGACACTCCCTAATGCCATTTCCATTTTCCTGCCATGTACCCCCAGCTTATGATGTGATCAATATGATCAGAGCCTGTTAATCACTCACTGACAGAAAGTGGATCTGGAGCTTATGACTTGCAGTATTCATTGTTAACTCATGGTTCACCTAGAAAGAAATCATGCTGAAAGTAGGAAATCGAGCAATGATTTAAATGAAAAACACTATGTTGCTGGAGGAACTCAGCAGACCAGGCGGTACCTGTGGAGAAAAGCAGGCGGCTAACATTTCGGGTCAGGACCCTTCTTCAGGACAAAATGTCCCCTCCTCTGGGCATCTTTTTAAAACTTTATAAACTCCCCTGTCATTTCATCATATTGGAAAACTCATTGACCTGAGTGTTGGTTGTATGTGACCTGGTCTGCTTCTGCTGGCTGACCTCTGTTGGGTGCTCCAGCTTTGTGGCCCAGATGATCACTGTCGACAGACCCAATTGGACAAAGTGTTATGATGAGGATCAGTGTCTTGAGGGAGCCCAGTTGTGGCACAAGGTCAGATTAGGCCACTCCATCAATGAGCGCCCATCATTGCACATTCTAACCCCTATATGCCCCTGAACTACAAGTTCTCGGCAACAGTTTCTACATCCAGCTTAGATATTCAACAATAATTACGAATGAAGGACCTCTGAATCCCTTTCTCTCTTCACAGGTGCTGCCTGACCTGCTGAGTGTTTATGGCAGACACTGTTGATCAAATACTGCTTAAGAGTTTTTTGATTTTCATTTCTATTGATTTCATATCAACAAAGACGTAAAACATCCTTGCAACCATATTTTGACAAGTAGTAGTACATGGTCACACTATTTGAACATCTCTCTTTCCAACAAAGTTTCCACTTGTAACTGACTCAATGATTCTTCCTCAATTCTTCATTAAACTAGTCCTAAAAGACCTGGAGGAACTTGCAGTTTTAAAAATGCCATTCTGTGTCATTCAAGAACTTAATTGCACTGCTTGAATCACATGGACCAAAACTGAGGCTTTCTGCAGAATCTGGCAACTGAAAGTAAATCTGGTAAGCTACTTAGTTTCTCCTCTCATTCTCTATACATACTTATCTTACTAATGTGCCAAATCTCTGCCTTTTCCCTTGTTACATTGGATACTTCATTTTGGTGGAAGTGCACCACATTACCTCACTCCAAAGAATTTTCTGAGGAAAGGAAAGATTATCCCAGTTCCCAGCGGAAATGTTGGCAATGGAAATTTGGTCCATCATGCAAATGATTTTGTGCACTGCACAAAGAAATTTATTCTCAAACCTGATTGCTAAATTCAGTCAGGTTGTGTGCTGTAATTTTGCTCAGGGTCCCTGGTATATGTGACACTCTTATGTACAGAGGGTGTCAAAAGTGAACAATTCATTTATGCTTCTGTGGCCCATAGACACAGGAGCCTCAAGTTGAGACCTTAAATAGAGCTAGCCTTGCCTGGCAATCTAAAAGCAAAAAAAAACTGAAAATGCTGGGAATTGAAGTAAAAACAGATAATATTAGAAACAGGCAGTTGGTCAGCTGTTTCTTTGGAGGCAGAGGGATAGAGTTAAGGTTTTGGGTCAATAACCTTTTATCAGAATAGAAAAAAAGTGAGGAAACAAACATACTATAAATGGCAAGGAGGTGGGTGAGGTGGAGAGAACGAAGGGGATGTCTGTGATGAAGAGCAAGATAATCAGGGTGTTACAACTGGTGTTGGTGCTTTGATTACTAAGCTCTGCTCTATTTTTCTCCTTATTAGGCAGTGCTCTTACTAATAGGGAAACATTATTGAAATTTGGGTTGACACAATAACTTAATGTAGGAACACATCTCTGGTTTCCGTAACATGGTACAGGAGCATAATTATGAACAAGCACCTTTCACAACATCAGTTCCTTACAGGCAGGATCAATACCAAACAGTGGTCATTCCACTAACATGTTGGTTTCCAGCATTGCAGGTATTTTAAAAGGTCAACACGAATAAGATCAATTAATTGCTGGATAGTAGGCATGAAATCAAGAGCAAAGCACCACATAGCATGTGAAGTTTCTTCAAAGGACAGACATTGCTGAAATATGGGGATGCATGGCAGACAGTCTGAATGGCATTCCCACTCAGAAAAGTTTCTCACATGGATTTCTTCCACAAAAGAAAAGATTCCATGACCAGATAATTAGTTTAGAAGAATAAAAGTGAAGGTATGATTTGGCAACTAAATAAAGTTTTACCTGAGGACATTGCTTTGTTATAATTTGCAAAAGGCGGAGAAGATGTTGCTGTTCAGGAGGCTCCAGTTGTGGTATCAGTTGGACCAGCTCTGTTATGTGGCAGTTAATAGGTTCAGGCTGCTTCTCATAGACTGAAGGTAAAACCCGCAGCAACACAGAATTCCCTGTGAGGGCAGTAAGAACATAAAGTCAAAAGGTTTTGGATTCAAAAGTTTGTAAATCATCTGGAAACCATTCCTCAGTGTGCTTAAAGGAATCCATTATAAATAAACAATAGTTGATACCACCAAAACTGCATACAATGCCACAAGGATATTTAAAGAAAAAAAATGGCAACAGTAAATTTCATTTTCCCTTTACTGAAAATAGATGTTTGAAAATGCTCAATGGTGCAGGAATAATTTATAGCACAACAGGTGACCTCGAAGTTATTGCAACCCACATACCATTCATAAATTTAAACTGCAGCATAAGGAAATTATTAGTGAACTGAACTGCGGGGGTTTGCTCTGTAACTATTTAACCCTTCGTGACACACAGTTTGAATACTATTCTGTATTCAGTACAAGGAAATCTTAAAACATTTTGGCTATTTGAGAGAATTTTATATGATTCAAGCAGTCAACTTTCAATTTAGGAATGACATCGAAGGCAATTATGTCAAATGATGAAAATGTAACAAGTCTATATCAATACAAATTTAACATACACCCAATAAACATGCTATTTTTCTTCACTCTTTTTCCTCAAAAGGTCTCCTAAAGGTTTTGTCTTCAATTCTCCCGTCCTAAGTTCCTGAAACATGGACATAGGGAATATGTTGCTCCTCCTCCCCCTTGTAAAACAGTGAGGCATTTCCCAATGTGAGAGGAATTAAGTAAATGCAGGTGCTGAACTTCAGCTTAAAAAAACTGAACACAAATTTTTTTCTGGGGAAGACAAGTAACCTCTTGTCATAATATCTAAGAGCAAACAATCACCTATTAGGGCCATACACATTGCTCTGAAGGTAGTCTGCACATTCTAGGCTGTTAGTCCTTACAAGGGGGAAATTTTGTGAATTCCACTCAATATATTTGATGTCACATCAGGGATCAGGCCTCTCAGCATGATAGGTGCCATGCATGCCAAAAAATAAAAAGTACAGAACGCCAGTTAAAACATTCTGTTTATATATTATCTTAGATAAAATGTATCCAGAAAAAAAAAATGAAACATATTTAAGTAGTTTTTCTTCATTAAACCTTTCGAAACAAGTTTAAAATTTTACCTAACTACTTTCATATGGAAAAATGTAAAAGAAAACTAATGAAATGCAGAAATAAATGCCTTTGCATTCTTGCACGCTCCTTTGGGACTTGCCCTTCTCTGGCTTCCTAACACTCCTCACTTATTGCTACCACTTTATATTACAAAAATGCATTCCCCAGTGGTGGATCATTACATCGCTCTTGCAATCTAAAACTTACTCCAGTGCTGGGCCCTTGCTTATGTATACCTACTCAGATGTGCGTTAAACCCCTCAAGTTTCAAGATTGTGCAATTCAAATTCTTTGTTGCGAAAGCAGAACTCTAGTTCATTGGTGCATGCACTTTTTACCAATGACAAAGTTCTTACATCATTCCTCACTCATTGCTTATAAAGAGAGTTTGAGGGTTTGTGTTCATTTTCTTTTTACAGCTCATATTGAAGGAGTCAAATTAACAAAGCAGTGCCCTCAAAATACTGCATACCAGCTAGAAGACAACTCTGAAGAAATGGCTGTTTTTACAAAGATCCTATGGATTCTACTCAACCTTTCCTATATTGTGGCAAATGATTATGAAGATGTGCAAGTTATTAATGGGATGGAAAATAAAATCTCAGTTTTACCGGGTAAGACATTTTTATTATTAGATAAACTGATTCTGCTACAGTTTAGAATGCTGTTTTTCAGCATTATCTTTGCTGGTGAAACTTAAAATTTGAAGGTATATTACTTGAAACAAATAAAAACAGTCATCCACAAATAAAGCAGTGATAAAGAAAATGAAAGAATTTAACCATAAAATAGTAAAATTTCTTTATAGTGAAATACCAGATGCAACAGATTCCGGTCTTAATTCTGTTAACAATTAGTTTAGGTTATCTGCTACGAATCACTGTAATAAGGATAAATAAGTGCTTATCAGTTTATTTGACAAAATGCTAATGAGGTTATATTCATTCTAACACAGTGCAATGCAAGGTAAAAATATTCAAATTCCTAAAACAGTAAATGTATCTGGTTGAGTTTATATTGTACAAGATCAAGGTTGAGATTCCAGTGTAAGAGTGCTGCACTGTCAGTGGTACCACCTTTTGCGTAAGGCATGGAAATACAGTCCTGTCTGTCTTTTCAGGCAGATGTAAAAGATCCCATGCCACTATTTCTGTGAGAAATAACCTTTAATTCTGTACCAGCACGTTCTAGAAAGAAACCCTCTAGATTATCTGGTTATTTCATTTTGCTGGTTCTGGGAGCTTGCTGGACACTGCTTTATCAATATTACAACAATGATTGGACTTCATAGCTACTTAATTAGTTATAAAATGCCTTGGTTTATACTGATTTCATGAAATATGTTATATTAAAGCTACATCTTTCTTTTTAAACTTAATTACATTACAAACATAAAATACAGCAGAAGGTGAAAATCTGCAAACAAAACAGAAAATGCTGGGAAGGTTCAGTGTGTCAGGCAGTATTGATGAACAGAGAAACAGAGTTAACTCTCCAAACAACCGATGGAAGTCATTGACCTGAAATGTTAACTGTGTTCCTCCCTCCCTCACAGCCGTTGCTGTGAGATTTGATTACCATGCAAGCAGTTTGATTTTACTTGTTTATTTAGCATTTGAGTAAAACTGCAGGTTTCAATAATGTAACAAAATTTCAACAATACCTTACTTATACTATAGCAGCATGAAGCCTTTCATACTTAATGTCTAAATGCTCCCTTAATCTACAATTATCTTCTCCAGATGGTTCCTGTAAATGCCAGAAAGAACTCAGTAAATGGGATAAGCTATTTGTAATGCTGGAGAATGCCCAAATGAAACAGAACATCCTGCAACAATCCATTCATGAAGTGTGCAAAGTAGAATTCCAAAGGATCCAGTCTGAAATGCTCCAGGTGACAACCAACATTGCAGACACTACTACAAAAGCCATAGACAATGCAATTTTGCACATCACAGCATACACGGACAAGAAATTGTCATACAACATTGAAGAATTCAGCAAATCCAAATTAGAGAATGAATCAGAGCAGAAAAATACACTGCAGCAGCTTCTTTCAGTGACTCAAGATCTGTCCAACAGACTTAGAAAACTTGAGATGACTTGGCAAAAGATAACATACCTGAAGGATCAGAGTTCATCTCAAGACATTAATAAAACAGGTTCAATAAACTTGGAAACCATTCTGAATTCTTTTGAGCTGTACCAACCCAAAGGTGAAGTAACAGTGTCAGAGAAATGCTCAGCTAAACACATGTTACCATCAGGTGAAGTAGCTTACTGTTCTTTTACTAGTTTCTACATATTTGTCCTTTTTCAATTTGTTTCACTACATACCTATTGTATTTCTAACAGCTGAGAAACTGAAGCAGACCTCTCATTAGCTTCTAATATCTACAGCAGCATGCAGAAACAACTGCTATGTAGTATTAGAAGCTCCAATAGTGTTTCTGCCTTGTACAAAACCCCACCTAGTGTACTGGTTGAGTACTCGGAAGGGGTGGGGAAGGGAGGTCAGGGGCTAGGGAAGGAAGACAAAGGGGAAAGAAGTAGAAAAATCAAGTTTATATTTTAAAAAAGTGTTTTTTTTAAGTTTTCCTAGTGTGTGGTAATGTGTATGAAAAATGATAAAACATTACTTGGAACCAAGCTTTTAATACCACTTTTTATGCCAGAGAACTTTCTAAATGAAATGTACTGCACATGTACATTCAACTTAGGTCCAGGATGACTTGGAAAAATTACATCAAAATATGATTTTGTAATCCTGATAACGTGAAACATTTTCTCCTTGAAGTATTCCTCTGTTAATGACAAGCCTGGTAATTTCTGCTTTCTCCAATAATCAACCCCCCACCCCCACCACCCCCAGAATCACAGTGCATTAGCCACTGTGGATATAAAGGTCATCCAGCATCCTGACACATGCATTTTTAAACTTCCGGTTCTTCTAACTGACCCCATCACCTCTGCTGCTGTTGTCTGATTTTATCAATGTAGATTTGATATCTTAATTCAACTCAATCAGTAGACCTGGAGCACCCCTCTGACTTAGTGGTAGCATTTTAGCTTATGAGTCAGAAAGGGAAGTGTTTAAACTCAACCTGGCTTTGTGTCCAATGAACAACTCTGGCTCAATAGTTGGGTGAAGTTGGTGTGTATGCCTCTCATAAGACACCGCTCTGCCTATTGTGTGGGTGTCTGGAGCCCCTATATACAGTCCTAACTACAATATTGGTTGGTATTTTAGGGTTACAAACTTCTGTCTCGGGTATGTGTTCTGACTTGCCAGGCTGGTAATCAATCTGCAAACCCTTCCATTACTCTAAGTCTCCAGCATGTAATGTTTTTGCAAAATCAGCCCACATTTTAAAGCTGCCCACTTGCTGGGAGCAGGAAATAGCTAGAAGAGACCTGGCCAGGTATTCCTGACCGTCACCTCTTTTGTGCCCGCTTTTGGGGCCTCCTGAGCCTTTCAAAACTTTTGCCTTGACAAAATTAGAACCCCAGTACTATTTGAGCTAACACCTTTGGCAGATCGGGCCAATGCTGATCCCACCAGTGTAAAATGGCTGCAAGCGGGTGAGGGGCCTGGTGCTCAGAAGGGAAAGTTATTTTTAATTTCAAGAGAAACAGGCATCCACCTCTGCAGCGTAAGGGAAACCTTAGACTTGCCCTTTTGCTCCTACTATCTCATTGCTTTTCAAACATTTCCTGACCCACCCCCCCCATCTTAATCCAGTAACTAGGCAGCATTAAAAATAAAGGATGTTTAATGTTTCATCCCTGCACATCAGTGAATGAAATGGGAAGAGTTGTAGACTGACTGTCAGTCTGAGAGGTCAGAACATTGGCTTTCCTTCAGTGACCTTAAGAGGCGGTTTGAGGTGCAACAGTCGGTGGTGACCTGCGCCCCGAATTTCATACTGCATAGTCTTTACTTTGGACAGTAAAGCAAAATAGAACCATTCATTTAAAATGCACTGATTTGTGAGCTACAATTGAGAGCTATAACCTCTGCTCCTCTTCTCTCCTACAACCATTCCAAGAAATAAATACAATATAAATGTTATTTTAGTTAAAAAAAATTTATCTCAACATTATTTTTTCATTCATTATAAAACTTGGTTTCTGGTCTTTCCTAAAAGGAGATTTTGGTCAAACTGCTGTGGGGGAAAAAAAGCAGAATGTAGAATGTTAGACTAAAAGGCATTGAGTGTAGCTAATATTTTCTCTTTTTGTCCCTTAGATTATGATATGGCCCTGATCTTTCCAATGCGTTCAAAGAAGATTTTTGCAAGTGTCTATCCTGACAATATGATTCTTAGCTCATTTACAGCTTCTATATGGGTAAAAGTCACAGATTTGATGGAAAAAACCATAGTGTTCTCCTATGTAACAAAGAGAAATCCTATTGAAATTCAGCTATACTTTAATCACACTTCAGCTGTGCTCTCTGTACACAACAACACAAGCATGGTTGTTGCTGAAAATGCAATCTCCCCTGGGCACTGGGTACACTTTTGTGGAACATGGAACAATGAAGATGGAAATGCAACCCTCTGGGTGAATGGAAAACTTGCTGCTAGTTCTTCAGGACTGGCAGCTGGATACGTTATTCCGGATAGAGGAATACTCCAACTGGGCCAGGAAAAGAATGGCTGCTGCACTAGAAATGGCTTTGATCAAAACTTGGCCTTTTCAGGAAAATTGACTGGGTTCAATATATGGGAGAGAATCCTTTCTGAACATGAAATTCAAAACTTAGCCAGTCAGGAATATTCCTGCAGCATGAGGGGGAATGTTGTTGGCTGGAGTGTCACAGAGATCTTGGTGCATGGTGGCGCCGAATTCATCTACTATTAATTGAAATTGATTCTTTCCTAACTAAGATGTTCAAAGAATGGATCTGAAATTGTTAACACTATATCTCTGGTTTTCAACCATGATAGTAAGTCATAATTATGCTACAAAATCCTCCAGGCCCAAGACTGGAGCAAACTTTGTAGTATAAAACTCCCACAGTAATCTATGTGCAGAAATTAACTTCTCTCGTCACAGATTTATGCCGGTATTAAAACACAGGGCAGACAGACACAACATTTGGTCCATGACCTGTGTTTGGTGGCAATCACAGAACTTACATTATTGCGTTGTTAAATCTGAAGCCTCGTCAATTGGATTTTAAGATCCAATATCTGCAACACTGTAAAAAAAAAACTGTACATTTTGTAATTTATCTTCCAGTCTCCTGGAGCAGTCTGACCAGATTCACTTCAGGAGTGGGGACAAATGCAGCTTTAATCCAAATTCACACAGAAAATTACCCTTCAAAACAGTTAATATTCTCAAATACTATTACTTTTACTTTGCAATTTTAATTTAACTGTAGTGTAAAATTGCATGGTTACATTCATTTATTATCAAATGATTAATTAGCAAGAAACATTAAAGGAGTGCATTTAACCACTCCATTCTGCAAATCAAAAATATCATTGCTCAACATACAGTATGCAGAAGTGAAACAATAACTTTGTGATCTAATATGCATTGCTTTACAACACAAAGTCTGTGTAATACAGCAAAAGGCTTCTGATATTATTCATATAATTATTTGACCAGAAAGAGTCTAATTTTGTAATAAACTGATATTAAACAATACATTGGAATCTGTGTATTTTTAGTAAAAAGCCAACATGGGGACAATAACTGAGAAACATTCAACTGGACTGCATGAAAGGTAGACTTAATAAACCGTGTCTCATCTCACTTCCTGTTCATTCCTCATATTGCAGAGTTTCACTTCCAGTATTTAACCAATTCTTTTGTAAAAGTTGTCATTAACTTCGATTCCTCCAGTGTTCCATGCAGTACTTTCCAGATCTTAGCAAGGCAATGAATAAAAATACCTCCACAAGTCATCTCTGGTTCCTCTGTCATCTTGTATCTGTTCATTTCTGAACCTTCGGAATCTTTAAACATCTCTTTCCCCTTAACTTTCTTTGTTCTAAGAAAGATAGTCCTACTTTCTTGTGTCTCCGTAGAACTGAAGTCTTCCATGCCTTACATTCTCAAAATCTCCACTGTATCCTCCTTTAAGGCCTTGTGATGCCAGATTTAATCATAATCCTCTATCTGATGCCCAACAACTGCAGTCTAAAGGTTTAACAATGCCCTTAACTCTGAACTCTTGTGCCTCTATTTCTCAGGCCAAGGATTCCACCACTACTCAACCCTCCTTTCACAGAAACACCACTGGTCTCCTTGTTCCTGCACTTCCTTTAAGGTTGCACCATTAAATTTTAAAATGACTCTCCTCCTACCAATACTTCCATTAAAATTAGCCACCACAATTTTCTGCAATAAATTTCATCTGCCTTTGGTCTTGTGATACCTGTTAAATTCCTTAACATTTACCACATTACTAAGCTTTCAATCAGACAAATCTTTGAATTTATACTCAGTTCAGTCCATCGATTCGCATCAGTAAACTGGAATTTATTCTTAGAGTAATAGTGAAGCCAGGGGAAGTCACCATCTATTACTCCTCCAAGTAACAGAGGCACGGATACTTCAGAGCACACTGCAACAGCCTGGTTACAAGGTACAACTATGATTCTTGTGCATATGTTCAGGAATATCTGTGCACCCCAGTGCTGCTTTAGATGGCAACCTGCCCAGACTCCTGCAATTCCTAATGCAATTCTAGCCATTAGCCTCTCAGTCCATGCATTAGCTGAAGTCAGGATTTTAGCCCTTAAAAAGTATCCTCCACTAGCCCAAAGCCCTCCTGGAAATTAAGTCCTGCCACTGTCAACATTCAAATAACTTCACAAGGCATTGCATTGGAGGGAAGGGGATGTAGTTTTTTTTCAGACACTAAGCTCAGTACCCTGGTAGACAAGGGAGCACAGGAAGTTCAGCCTGAGGTGGTTACTGAGCCAACCTCAATGAACCAAATCACACCTCAAATGGGAGCGGCGCTCAACAAAGAACCACAACCTGGTATGATATGTCAAGAAGAATGCACTCTAACACTTGCAACTAGATCTCAACAATGTTGCATTCAATTGTAGCATTCACACTTCTCAAGACAACAATTTTCTCTCTGTCTCTCTCACATTCACACAAAAATCCAACAAGGTCAACTACATCTTCACAACTTGCAATTGTATTTGTACTTGCCTTTGTCTGAATGGATGTCCCTGCGTGCATGTTGACTATCCCACCTAATATCACCATTATCGTGCTCTTTTGCTTTTCCCGTTCATTGCAGTTTTTCAGGAGATTCCCGTCCCACAGCTATTCCCCCCATCCTCCATGTGCCCCCCCACACAATTTCTCCTGCTATTCACACAAGAGTGGGAGCAGGAAGACACTGTTGTTGCAATCAAAACCACAAAGCATCAAGGTTGAACTGGATCAGACCACTGGTATTTCAGAGCATGTTTTGCCCGAGTACAGGTGACCCTAATGTTACGGCTATTCGGGTAACGGCAATCTGCCCTTACAGAATTTACAAATTACTACCCAAAAATTTGAGATATGGAATAAAATTTGCTGTCATGGAATTTATGTGAAAAAAGTAAATAAATAAAACTTTTTCAACTCGCGTTTCTTGACACTTGTACTTGACGTTACAGAAAAATTGCCATAGAGACCGTTTTCTAGGAACACAACCTTTCCTGCACAATGTGGGGGAATGCCTGTGCTCTCAGTTCCATAGTAGTATATAGGATGCGACTCAAATACCATTTGGCCTTCAGGAACACCAACTACTGTTCTCTCAATTCTTGCAGAACTCAAACAATCTTACAAAGTTTTCAGATTTTACCACTCTTGAACTAAGGGATCAATGAACACAAAGGTTAAGATGAAAGGTCACCAACCTGAGATGTTCCCTGTTTCCCTCTTCATAGACATTGGCTAACATGCTGAAGGTTTTCATCACTTCTTTTTATTCCCCAGCAGCTATAGTATTTAGATAAAATAAAAAAAATGTTGGAAACAATTAGTGGATCAGGCAGCGTCAGTGGAACAAGAGACATTTAACATTTCAGGTCTAACAAAGGGTTCAGGACCTGAAATGTCGACTGTTTCTCTTTCCACAGATTTTACCTGACCCATTGAGCATTTCCAACGTTTTCTGTTTTTATTTTAAATTACCAGCATCTGCTGCTTTTTTTCCCCCCAATTTTCATGCAATAGTTAGCTTTTGGTTTCGATGAACATGATCTTCATCTGCTCAAGTCTGAAGATGTGTTATTTCTGTCCACCGTGTCTCTAATTCAACTGGATTTAATTACAATGTATATCTAAGCAGTAAAACAGAGAGAAAAACACTATTGTAACCAATTTTTAAAAGCCACCTCATCACTTCTCCAAACCTTCCAATTTGCTGGTAAAATTCCAGTGGATGCCTTTTACCTGATCATTGTTGAATGTTGATTGTGCTCTTTAGAGCAATATATTTACATTCTGCTACATCCCCAACTTCAGCAATTATTTTTCAAGTTGGCAGTCTTCATCCCTTTAGAACAAGCCACCGTGACATTAAAAACACTGATTTACATTGAAGTTGGGTTTGGCTGTGAACCCAAGCATTACCTTAACTTTACAGATTTCTGCTAATTTCGTCTCAACTGAATGCAGTTCCTTCTAGCATGACGGCCAATTTTTATAGGCCAGTTCTCATCAGTTAATGCCAATGGTCCTGAATGGCAAAGGATAAGGCAAATCCCTTTCAAAATTCATTTTGCTTCAAGTTAATTTTTTAACATTATTTTCAAGAGTTTTTTTAGTTGTGTCTAGTTAATGTATTCTTTAAAAATCTTTTAGTAATATACACAGATCTGCCATTACATTCAATACATTCACAAAACATGGATGCACGTGCATGCGTACAATCCAGTCTTCAAATCATAAATAAACATCTCTGAATTCCAACTAATTAAGAAGGAATTTGGTTGATTCACTTGTGAACCCAGCAGCATAGTTTGTGCTCATCACTCAGGTGCTAATGTCTGATCAGATTGTTGTGTTTAGAAGGCATTGTGTGCAGAGTTAATGCTTAAAAATAAAGATTAATGGTTAAATATAAAGAAAGGCTTTGTAAATGACAAAGTGGGAAAGTGATACATATGATTTACTTAAGGGATGGGGAGGGGTGAGAGAATAAATTTAGCTAACACTGGAACTAAAAGCTTTGTTGTGGTTTGCATGACTCATGGGAAAGAATGCAATTATGTAATTAATCTAATTTCAGAAGACAATTCCAGAGTTGTGAAGCTTGATCAGTTCACAAACATAATTTGAGATTAAAACAGGATGCATTGCTGATTTGCCTTTGTATTACTGCCTAATATCATTTTTAACCCTTTGAAGTCAAAGGGGTTAAAGTAGTTTTAGGAATAATGTAAAGGTCAAAATCAAGGCAGCAAACATTCTCCAACTGTCCATTCCATTACAGACAATGGAAAATGGAGTGAAAATGGGGCAATTTTTCCATTAGCACACAATAACAATTGTGCCAGCAAACCAATTCAATCCAGCTCAGTTTATTTTATGGTATTCACTGGGTTTTGGATTGGATTTCATTTTACTAGTCCATTCTCTGACAATATTGATGATAATGGCATGGAGCAATTACGATGGTTGCATCAGCAGAAGTGAAATTTTCAACAGATTACTAAGAAATTCAATTGCCAGAACAATGTGAACTGGAGATAATTGCGTGCTTTAGATGAGGGAAACAACTCAGATGCAACAAATACATTAGAAATACATTGCTAAATGTAGAATGGAAGGGACTGTACTCACAGTAGTGTAGCGGTTAGCGTAACACTATTACAGCGCCAGCAACTCGGGTTCAATTCCAGCTGCTGCTGTAAGGAGTTTGTACGTTCTCCCCATGTCTGCATGGGTTTCCTCCGGATGCTCCGGTTTC
>JARFYF010000094.1:77325079-77337086 GCA_030265395.1 Rhina ancylostomus | reverse complement strand
GGTTGGACATTTTGCCTGAGGATTTCCTACATGCACATCATAAGCATGAAGAAAACCAGACTGATTATCCAGAAATAATTTGTGTAAATGCTCAATGGATACACATTTGGGACTTTTAGTATTAAATGTTTGTTCTAAGAAATCAAACTTACAGGTGTAGGTTTTTTTGTTTCAGGGATTGTTGCTGTAGTCAAGAGAGGAAGGAGGAATTATAACTGTGCCAATTTATGCCGGTGGGGGTGGGAGTTAATTTTGAGTCAGCCTTGCATTTTCAAGGTAGGGGTGTGCACTGTCATTGTGTCACTGATTGTGAAACTTGTCATAGTCAATTTCCACCCATCGAACTCCAACCAGAAATTATTTCTGTCAAGGGTTTTGTAGCTCAATCTGTCAATCATTCATAATTAAAATGCAGTGGAGTGAACAAATGCATTGAAATCTGATGAAGAGGCAATTGCATGTCATGTGGATTCCATTAATCCTTTGTGATTGCTATGTAGAATAAAGCCATCATCGTGCAGATTAATCAACCTCCCTTGGCCTCAGCTGGCAATTCCTCTGCATTTGAAATTTGGTGATTAAACTACCAGTGGATGAAGAAACTACGTTGCTATTCTCTTTTTACTTTGCCTTTTGCAATTTCTTTATTACCCTTTTCAGAAGTTTCTTCTATCTGATTATTTTCAAGCTTAACAGTTATTGCAAATGTTAAATTCTTAGATTTGTTCAATTAGTTTTAATTTTTCATGAGAAATACCAGTTGTTCCATTTGGAACTAAAGCACTTCCATCCTTAACTGTCAGAGAGCTTGGGACTACCCATAACTGAAAATTCCAAGCTTCATGTGAGGTTCTATCTGGTGAGAAATCAATGACTCCATTCATTTCAATGGAGAAGAAAGGCAGTGAGGGAGAGAGGCAAACCTCATAATTTGCATTTCTAATTTTGTTAAATATCATGTATTTAATTGGTTTAAGTATTTAATTTATTTTAAGAAATGTTAATAATGTGTTTCATTTTGAATGGTTTTCAATGTCAGATTCACAAACATTCACACTATTTAAAAGCCAGTTCAATCTTAGGGTGTGGGTTAGCCTAGCAAACTATTAATGCATTTCTGTGGATAGTGCTTATTCAAGGAACTACCACATAATATCATTTCAAACAGAATGGCACTGTGCAGCTGCCTAGGTTTGAACAGACTGCCTTCAACAAACTGCTGATGCAAGATCTGCACTAGGAAATCATGAATTTTGCAGACAGTTCATTCAGCCAGAATATTCTGGGCCAGAGTCCTTTCTAAATCTAATTTCTTAAATCTCTAGGATAATTCATTGCTTTAGTTATCCTGGTATTTAACTATTTGTTACAATGCTTTTTACTACTTAGCTAATTCAAGTATTTACTGACACAAATCATCTCCAAGAAACTCCCTTTCGAAGGCAATTACATATGTATACAGTATGTGACTCGCTTTGATAAAATAAATGGACAATATATTTACTGAAGACACAAGAGACTGCAGATGCCAGAATCTTGAGCAACACAAAAAGTTAGAAGAACTTAGCAGGTCAGGCAGGGAAATGGATAGTTGACATGTTGGGTGGAGACCTTTCATCTGGACCAGATGCAGGGTCTTGACCTGAAACATCAATTGCTCATTTTCCTCCATAGATGCTGCCTGACCTGCTGAGTTCTTCCAGCTTTTTGAATATTTTCAGTGGTTTTTTTCCCTAACTGAAGCTATCATTTCAGATACTGCAAACCCAACTAAGCAGATATGTTGCTGTGGGGAAAAAAGAGATCTGATAACAATATGGTCATCTTTTGTCCTGCCATTGTTAAAGCTTGTTCAGTTTATCATAATTTGTAAGACTGATGGCATAAAGGAATGATCTTTAGTTCAATGTTAATTTGATTCTTCAGCTGAAACATAGATGCTGGAAGTGTACATAAACATATCCTGGATATGTTTAAACATATCCTAAGACTTGCAGAGAAATCTTCAAGGCTTGATTTAGTATTGAGATAACTCTATAATTCCAGTGTTATTTTTATTGTGATGCCTTCCTTATCTTGTAGTGAGGAAGGTTCTTGGGTGATGTACTCTTCATTATGGTTAATTTGCTGGCTCAGTTTCCTGGAATGCTGGGATTTATGCTATAAATGAAACCTTTTTCCAACTATATATTTACACTTAAATTCCCTAGAAAAGTTAATTTGAATATGCTGCATTAAGCATAATGTGAAACAGAAGCCTTAGACACTATGGTGCCAATGGCTTAGCAAATCTGCAACAGAATTGGTGCAATGTGAGTCACTGAGATCTGAATTTCTGATCTGCTCACTTTCCTGAGCTTGCTCATGAAGTAACTTGCTTGTGTTCTGGACACATTCAGCTGCTGCATTGATCACCAAGGATGAATTGCCAGGGTTTTTCTTTTAGTTGCTTTTATGTGGATTCAGGACAGCTCGACATGCTTCCTCTTTCACACTACACCACTGGAATGCTCTCAGCCCATACTCACCATTTACTTCAGCCTCTCTGGGCTTCCCTGAGCTATGATGTGGCTAAACTAATCCAGAGAAGCTGTTTCAGTAATTTTTCCCCCACTTCCCCCCCCCCCTCAAAAAAACACTACGGCTCATTGGAATTATTCAAATGAGGTATCGGGTCCAATTGTGAATTTGCATTGAATAAGATTATGTAATAGGTGGATGATTGTTGCATTCTAGTGCAAGAAATTATTATTCACAGTCAGCTTTAAGCAGCACTGGGTCACAAATATATACACAACTTTATACTCAAGAGACAACAATGCTTGTGGTCAGGGCATCCTGAGCCAGCAAGTAAATTTATTGCTTTGGCATGTTAAATTGGTAAATTGATTTATTACTGTCACATGTACTGAGGTACAGTGGGAAACTTGCATACCATTCATACAGATCAATTCATTACAACAGTGCATTGAGGGAGTATAAGGTGAAACAATAACAGACATGCATTCTATGGGCAATTTATATTATTGTTTCACAACAATAGAGAAGTTACATTGATATCAATACCTCCATTAAAATTGTTGGTTATATAAAGCACCAAATAAAGAACCTTATTCTGTTTGTAATTACTGCACAAGGGTTCATGAACTAGCTTTTATTACCAGGAGAAAATAGAACTCTCGGTTTAACAGACCAAAATTGCACAGTTATTTTCTTTTTCTTCATGATGTACAAATTCCTGCCCATGGCAGGTTGAAAGCATGCTATAATATTGGTATTTCACAAAGGCTATTCTTGTTTTAAAAAAACTTTCAACTTTTAAGTTATGCTAAGAGAAATTGCATTCCCTGGGGTAAAATAATATTGACTAACCTTAACATAAAGGAACTTTACAGTTACCCTGAAAGTGCAAACGTACCTTTATACTTCATGAGAAATGCATTAAGGCCAAAATTGTAATCTAATTTTTATTCATGTTTGACCTATGACCTATTTGAACAAGTGCCTCATTCAAATCTCACTATTAGTTTGGAGTAAATTTTCCAGATTTGCCTTTCCTGAACAATGGAATGTAGAAACATGATCTGTCATTCTGTCCCTGTAACCTATTCTGCTATTTTGAGATCACACTGGATTTGCATTTTAACTTGATCAATCTGCTTTGGCTCCATTTCTCTTACTACACATGCTGAGCAAAAATCTTCCTACCTTGGATTTGAAACTAACTGAGATTGCATCTACTGCTGTTTATGAGACTGATTTCCACATCTCCTTTTGGGAGAAGAGTTGCTTCCTACTTTCCTGAATAATTGGCTCTGATTTCAAGGTTGTGCTTTGATGTTCTAGACTTGCTCATCAGAAGAAAGAAAAATGCTATTCAGTCTACCCTATCAATTCCCTTTCAAAACTTCAAATCATTCTTAACTACTGATATTCCAGAGAATCACAGCAAATCTGCTCAACTTGTTGAAAGGCCAACATATCCTTAAGGTACCACTTACTAACTTTATATACCCGATACTATCATGGTCCTCGTCCATTGAGTTCTGCCTAGATATGAGGCAGGATTAGCCTGTTAGTTGCAACTTTGATTTGGTGATCATCACAATGTCAGTGTTCTCTGAGATTTGATCCCAAAACATGACAATCCCTTGTACACACCTCTTTTTATAATATTTATAAAGCTTGCTTACCAGGGCATTAATCTCCCGATCTTTGTCCATTTGCTTTTACTGATTAAATATCCAATGGCTGGATCGGTAATGGCATCCCAAGCTCTTCCAACGAACAGAACTAAGGAAGCATGAAATGGAGCTATCTGAAAACAAAAATGAAAACATACTTTTAAGAATAAGCAGAAAGTCTCACAACTAATGTAACATAAGCAAAGAGTCTGGCTAAGCAAGAGTCCTCACTATTCACTTCTGTGCTTTGAATTTAAATAGTGAAAAGACTAACTTCATTTTCTGATATCCTTGAGGATACTACATGAAACCATAGCAACTTCAATGCATTTACAGTGGATGTTGATATGTAATGAAGTTCAACAGTCACTCAAGTCACAAGAATGGGATTCATGGAAAATTTGAAAAATAATGCTTTTCTTAAATCGGGCTTGAGCAAAATGGACTCATTTTCTGGGGACTCTGTGGCCTGATATTTTTCAATGGCATGCTCCATTAGAATGGCATGGATTTTTCAGGATAATTTGACGTGTGTGATCACAGTCAAATTTCCTGACATCCTTTCTGCTGCCCCATGGTGATCATCACCAAATCAGTGTGAAAATCACAAGCTTCAGTATGCACTACTAATTTAACAGGGGCATTGCCATTTTTGGAGCTCAACACTGCAAGGTATAGCATTCCAGTCGCTTATATTGACAGTATGTTTCTGAGTCCAACCTTGAAAAATGCAAGCAGATTAAATATATAGTTCTGCAATGTTATGTAGGCATGTGATGTGCTAAAAATCGGCCTTGTTTATTTGTGAACTGTCTCAAGGTGATATTTAAATCCTGCTAGTATTCACTGTAAGATTACTCGTGCAAAATGAATGAAATGTGGATATTGGTAAAGCACTAGATTTTGTTTTAGACCTGCAACATAACCTTTTGGATGGGGATAGTGCATTGACTAATTTAGCCGTTGTTGCCCAGATGGAGGGTTCCCTCCTTCCTTCAAGAACTGAAATCTTACTTTGTAGCACTTCCTAAATAATATCTCCTGAGCAGTACCTTGAAAAAGGACCAGTTTTGCTCCAATTTCTGAAATCTTACTTTGTAGCACTTCCTAAATAAAATCTCCTGAGCAGTACCTTGAAAAAGGACCAGTTTTGCTCCGATTTCTTATACGTTCCTGATCTTCAAGCCTCAAAGGTTTCAGATTGGGTGTATATCGCACCAGATATTCCACCCAAGCTAAGGAAGCATTTGCTAAATATTATACTAAGCTGGCCTTGCAACTAAAACCTGGTCAGCACTCCTCAGAATATCTGTGCCTAAGTTTTTGGCCTATCAAACAAATTGATTGTGGGGTTCAAACTGCTTTACAACACAGGTCCTGATGCAGGGTTTCAACCCAAAACATCAACAATTTCTTCCCTCCCACAGATGCTACTTGACTCTGAGTTCCTCTAGCAGTTTGTCTTTTGCTCCAGATTTCAGCATCTGCAGTCTCTTGTCTCCAAATTCCTTTTGAAGTGTAATCACTGTTCTAATCTTGCCAACATGCACAGTGAATGTTCACAACAGCAATGTGCTAAAGAAAATCTGGTTTTGTGGTTTAATTGAGGAATAAATATTCATCAGGATGCTGGAATTAATTTCCCAGCCCAACTTTTGAAGTCGTGTCTTACATCCACCTAAGTGACAGGTGGGCCCATTAGTTTAAAATCTCACATGGAAGATGATATTTCTGATGATGCAGTAATGCTTCAGTATTACACTGAGGTGTCATAGTAGTTTTGTGCACTCACATCTAGTGTTCCTGGAGCAGGAATTTGAACTCTCAGCCTTCAGTTTTAAATAAGAATGCTGTAAACTGGCCTGGATGATGCAGTAAAATCTGTGCCATAACTGGATGTTTCCAAGGTTTGTAAACTGAAAATGAAAAATTACCAAAAATGTGCAATAATCTATACAACTGGAATTGTGCAGGTAAGTGCAATGGGTAGAGCTCTGGCCAATTAATTATGCAAAAGCACTGATAAACACATAGCAGCATAAGGAATAGGATTCTGGATAAAGGCCAGATTCAGAACAACAGTGATGGAATTTGCCAGGTGGTATCTTTTCCAAATTATCATTATTTATAACAAATGATTTTTCCTCCATCATGGGATGCTTGCTGATTTCAATTATGTTCACAGCTCTAGAAGACCAAACAGTGTTTGGAAAATAGTCAGGATTAGCCCTACTAAAAGCAGGCAATGTTCACACTTGATATCAATCACCTTTGACAAGATTATACTCAACTATCTTTCCACAATCTTCATTGCCATCAACAAGCCATTACCAAATGCTCTCCCACTAATATCCAGCTGGTTAAATATAAGCAAAGCAATAACTTTTTGGAAAGACTATAGCAGAACCTAGATAATCTGAAGTGAGTGGTCCCTCCATTGTCAAGTCTCAGATCTAACAATGGAACTGTTACAAAACTAAAACTCTAGGCAGGGGAGTTCTTCCCAAACAACATCACAAAAGCAGATTTTTTTTTATTTTTAATCACATTATTAGTTGAAGTTAGCTGCCTGAAAATTTAATACTGCATTTCCTGTGATATAGACTACATTTCAAAAGCATTTCATTGGCTGCAAACCCCTAGGGGATGTTACGAAAGGGACATGAAAAGCGCCATGCAAGTTCAAAAGCAAAACCTGACAAATGCTCGAAATCTGAAATAGTTACAGAAAATGCTACAGTACCCATGGAGAGAGAAACAGGATTATTCATTCATCAGAGCTCTCTCCACAGGTGCTGAATAGTTCTAACATTTTTTTAAAACCATGGAATACTGGCCCTTCTGCCCACCATATTGCGCTGCCTTTCAAACCACACCTAAGACTATCTAACACCTTCCTTCTCCATTTCCCTCTGTCTTAAATTCCTCCATGTGCCTATCCAAATATCTCTGGAACTTGACCAACGTATCAGCCTCCACCACCACCCCAGGGAGTGCATTCCATGCAGCAACCACTTTCTGGGTGAAAAACCTCCCTCTGACATCTCCCTTGAACTTCCCACCCATCACCTTAAAGCCATGCCCTCTTGTATTGAGCAATGGTGCCCTGGGAAAGAGGGACTGGCTGTCCACTCTATCTACAAATGCAACTATCTGAACCACATTTAAAAAAATGCAATTGATGTGGCTGTTTTAAAGTTCTCACAATGTAATCCAAATACAGAAAAATATGTTGTTCTAAATTAAATCAAAATAATAAAAGCAGGATAATTATTAATGCAGCTTTTTGACACTTACCGGTGAGGAAGATATTTCTTTTATTTGCTCAAGAGCTTCTGACAGACAATCTTCAATTTCAGTATCCTCCAACGAGAAGAGATCTCCTGCTCGAGACAGATCCCTTTGACCTAGCACCACGCTTAAAAGGTGATGCATGTTGGAATCGTTCGTTTCAGTGCAAAGTCTCCATTCACATGTAATTGAATGTTAAATTAAGTCGAGAGTAGTAAACTTCTTCAGAGTTTGAGAAAAAGGACCAAATATTAAAATCTTTTGCAGATACAAACACCAAATATATTATCATTTCATCCTCTCACCTCTTGCCTAAAATATAAGAATTATGGAATAAGGAATTTGTTTTAAAGCACTGTACATCATTAATATGAATATGATATTTGAAAACTGCAATGGATGTATTGGAAACTAAATAATCTTAGAACCAATTAGACCTTTTTGAAGCATAATTATTATGATAACATGGCTAAAATACAGACTGCAAATCACACTAACAGCAACAAGAATAAATAATCTATTTTATAGATGCTGCCTGTGAGATAAATATTGGACACAATAATAAGAAAGCTTCCCTGTTCTTGTCTGAATGGTGCTGTGGGATCTTTTACTTTCCCAAATGTGCAATTGGAGTCTTGGTTTAATGTCCATCTGAACATTCACATCCTCAGCAAAAGCAGCTGGTGAATCAAATGTTTAACTTTGCTTTCAGTTCCAAACAAATGAAAGGCTACAAAGTTGATTTGGAAATAATTTCTGCTGAATGATTTAAAAGTTGAGACTTGAAAAAATAGCTTCCTAGAAAGTCTGAAGGCTGCAGTGTTACATATGTGCTCTGGACACCAACATACATACAGTATATACGTCACTCACTTTAACTCGCTACCGAAACAGCAAATTGTTTGGTCAGCCTGTCACTTGAGAGTCAAATCAGTCCAAACAGAAGATCTGCATGACATTATGTCATATTCGGCCCTCTATTTTTGTTAGTATCTGTTGCCCAAAGGCTCCAGTTAGACTGGTCCCTGCTGGGGAGTAACCCATTCAAAAATAATTTCCTTAGCCATCAAGGATAAAACAAAATGTAAGACGAGTATTATTCTTAGAAATCTATTTATAAAATGAAGTCTACAGCGAAACATTATTAACTGCACTTTCTAAGGAGTTGAGTGATAAGTGAGAAACAAGTGGACAGCTGGTTCAGGAGCATACGACAAATTCATGACAACTAAAACAACTGAGTTTATCACTAAATGAAACTAGCCCGAAAATGAATACACTTTTTGCTAAAGCCAAGAACTAATATGGAAAAACATATTATTGCTGTTTATGAGAGAAGAGAAACAAAAGACCGAGTCATGATTGAGCCTTATACAAAAGAATGGGCAGGATTACCTTCTAATGAATGCAAGGCGCAAGGACAAGGAGCCTTCTGCTTTCCCCACTTGAGGTGAAGTCTATTTCTTCACTGCTCTGCAACTAAATAAATGAGCAAGGTGATCAAAAGTTAAATATAATTTTATGTAATGCTAAAATTTCATATAACAAAAATTCTCATCTTTTAACAAGCTTATTTAAGATCATTTTTTTCAACCACTACCCATATTGTATTAACACTTCCTGTTAATATTTAACACATTCTTTCTTGACCAAAAACATACTGCAGTATTTACTCAAAGCAAGCAGGATCTATCTTTCTTGACACTACTGTGAATTTAGCACTCATCTACCCAATCACAGGCCATCCCTGGATTACAAATGCCCAACTCATGGACGCCCCCTACATATGAGCAAACTCCCATAATGTTATTAAATTCAAAAGTCCGTTTGTTCCTATGAACGGCAGAACTAGTTTCCCCTCTATCTTTCCACTTTTAGTAACTGTTCATTTTTATCAGTCTTACGTGCTTTTGATGTCATTCTTACAATACTGCATGGTTATCATATTGAGAAATTTTTGTGTATTTTCCAACTTATGGACAAAATTAACTTATGGACATCTGTAAAAACAGAACGTATTTCAAATACACAGCAAGTTCTCTTTTATGAAAGATCACCTCATTTATTAATGTTATGTCCTTATGAATGTATTGAGAAACCGATTATACATGTCCAATGTGGCAGAAGTTCTTTTTTCCCCCCACAAGATAACTTACTTAAAACTGCTCATGTGTTGAATCTCTAAACTGTTGGTGCAAACTGTCAAAGTGTTGTATTGTCCAGAAGCAGGCACATCAAATGACTCTCCTGTAAAATGGCATCACAACATGAAGACAAAGTGGATGCAGCAAAACCTGCATGTTCCCTGATTAGAGATAAGTGATACTCAGCTCTATCATTTTTGATACAGTAACAGTGAGGTACAAGTAACATATCAATATATTCTGCTTCTTAGGCAGTTCTTTGCTTCCTCTGCAGTTTTGTGGGTTCGTAGGTATGGGAACCACAGAGGGGGAAGGACTATCAGTGGAAGGCCTTATTCATCAAGGGTTGTCTGGAATAATTCTTTAACATTATCCTTTGCAAATTAGAATGCATGAGGCAACTACGGTTCACTAACAAAGCCTTGCAGAGATATGCCACTTGTTGCAATCACAACTCCAACCTCAAAGCTATGCCAGGACAATTCCGTCAAAGATTAGCAATGCAGTGGCTGCTGTCAAATTCTGAATGATGGGCTCCTTCCAAGCCAGAGATATGTTGCATGCCAATTTAACAACTGTCATTGCATGAGTCAGATCAGAGGTAGACTATTCCAAGAGAGCAGCTGGCTGAGCAAGCATATAACTCTGAAGACTTGTGGGCTTCTCAATGGTGCAGAGTGGCATCGACTGAACCTTCTTTGTCATAGTAGGATTGCAGTCTACTCATGGACTGGGCAATGCCCTATATCCGTCCTGCAGTCATATATTGCACCAGACAACTGCGTTATCCAAGAATGAAACTCCATAGCAAATTAAAGTAATCTGACCCACAAGCTTATCCATGAAACATATGTCTCCTTAACCAGTCCCCAGCAGTAGCCATGCTTCCATCCAGAATGCCAATAGAACAAACCACTGTTGAATTCAAACAAAAATGCCGCTGCCTGGACTGCCCTGAAGTACTCACTAGAGGGAGTCTTGTTGTGATGCCTAGACTACTGCATGTTGCACAACCTCACCTCCCACCAGCTGAACAGTGAGCAGGAAAGGAGATACAACCACAGCATTGTTCAGGGTTTCTATGATTAACCAATCTTACAATGATACCAAAAAATACAATCTTAAGTGTCCTTCTACTAGTAGGTCATAAAGCACCTTCCAACTTGTTGACTCAGCACAGGGTCTGTCCAGACACACTGCAAAAATTAAAGCAAACCAAGGCAACTTTACATCACAGCATACAAAGGACAATACGAATGTCATCTCACCACCTTGGTATGTTCCATGTCCTTTTATCTATCCTTGTAACACTGTCACATGGCACAGCTTGTTTTTGGGGGGGGGGCTTCAGACTCATCGTGGAGAAGACTGCAGATGTCTCTGCAGGATGACACCTAGTAGGCTTAACCTCAGACCCAACATTCTTGTCTTGTGTGGCAGCCGTTAGCCTGACAGGCTGAGAGCCAGCAATAAGACCATTGGCAGAGAATGGTGGAATCAGAGTGAACAGCAAATTATTGCACCATAGCTACTCCAACACCCCCTGTGTGATTCCACAGTAAACTTAGTAACCCATCGGAATACTGATCGGTCAGCTGCCCTGACCTCCTCCGAAGACTCTCTAAACACATATCCAGAACCACGGCAGCAGCAGTCCAATCCTCTGCTTGGAGCTGATGCATCAGCTGTCAAATGCTGCATCATGGCTTCCTCCACAGTGGAGGGGTCCACTGCTTTCACACTGGTAAGGACGGGCTCCAACCGTGCTCTATTCCCAAAGGCAGCCGGACTCCCCCACGCTCCTTCGCTTCATCATGGACTTTCTGGCAGCCTTGCAGGTGCATCACCAATTCATTGGGTATAGGCATCAGTCTTATCTTGCTGGCTACATCATCAAATTCCTCATTTAAGTCTTTGCAGTGGTGTCAGTAGGTAAACCTGCCCTTTGGTGCCCAGACCACCAATTTGCCACCCTAATGCAAACCACATGCCCAATTGTTCAACATGTGCAGTTCCCAGCTCTCTAAATTACAGAGTGTTCCTATCTGAGATGGTGGCTGGGAATCTTAAGTCAGGAAGTGCTGTGTCTTCTTTCCTTTCTGCTCCCTTTCATCAGGCTGCATTCCTTGGCTATCTGAAGGAAGAAAGTCACAGGTAGGAATCTGGTGAGGAGATTGGAGGGGTGGGAATGTGAAAAATAAGATGTGCAAGCTTACATCATCAACAGCTTGTATATCAGACTGTGTAATGAGGGGGAAGGAACATGGGAATGTAGCGTAGTGGTTAACGTGACACTATTACAGCGCCAGCAATCGGGGTTCTATTCCCGTCGCTGTAAGGAGTTTGTACGTTCTCCCGTGTCTGCGTGGGTTTCCTCCAGGTGCTCTG
>JARFYF010000094.1:77241641-77254061 GCA_030265395.1 Rhina ancylostomus | reverse complement strand
ATCATTTACCTGAAAAGCAAAAAAAATCCAAATTGTTTATACTTTTTGGAGGAAATAAAAGGTATAAAATGTAAACACTTTCTGTTAGTAACACCAAACTTGCCATATCTTTGAATTGGCAGATGTTGGTCCAAGCCTCCATTGTGAATCCCCACGTCAGTCAATGCTGTCTTAAATTTTAAAATTCTCATCCTTGTTTTCAAATCATTCTCTGACCTTATTCCTCCCTATCTCTGTAATCTTATCCACCCTTATTTCTCTCTAAGCTGTCTATGTTGCTCCAGTTTCAGTGTGTTTTTAAATCCCCGATTTTAGTCAAATCAACTTTGGCAGTTGTACCTTTGACGACCAGAACCTAAAACATTACAGCACAGTACAGGCCCTTTGGCGCACGAAGTTGTGCCAACATTTTATCCTGCTCTAATATCTACTTAACCCTTCCCCCCACGTAGCCCCCTCCCCATTTTTCTATCATTCATGCGGTGATCTAAGAGTCTCTTAAATGTCCCTCAGAAATCCACTCATCAACGATCCCTATTGCTCTGTCCTTTAAGTACTCTTTAAAACATATCCCTGTCACCAAGGTTTTTAGTCATCTCTTTAACAAACCTTGGCTGATAATGCTTCTGTCAGATGCTTAGGATGTTTCACGACATTACTACATTTTTTATTTCTACATTTCGCTTCCATCCTGAATTGCTCTGTGAACTGAGGCGGCAACCGCATTGCAAGGTCTGGAGTCACTCTGAGGCCAGACCAGGTAGGGACTGCAGATTTCCTTCTGCAAACGGCATTAGTGAACCATTAGAATACTTAATGGTAATCCAGCAGTTTTGTGTTTATAGCTAATTTTATAATCCCTATTTTTATAATAGCTATGGTGGTCTGGAACTCTAGTTGCTAGTCAGTATTTTAACCAAATCACCACCATACCCTTCCACTGTCTACAGGAAATTGCTATTCACAAATCTACTGCCATCCTTTCCACATTACATCAAGAAAATACTGTACTTAATTTTAAGCATTTTGGGAATTCTTAAATGGACGTAAAAGGCGCCATAGAAATATCAGTCTTCCTCTAGGTAAAAGGTGCTATATAAATGGAAGGTGCGGTCTTTCGCCGGCGTTAGAGGAACATTTCCAAAATCTATGCGGCCAGAACTCATCCTGCCCACCGATGTGCTTGCGGCAGCCACGCTCCACAATCTTTAACAACCTTTAGAAAGAAGACTGCTCATCAAGTCACCCCTGCCCCTTCGGGTTCATTATGTAAGCTGGAGTTTTTGCTCCGATACTCGGCAGTCCTTAACTAAAAATCATTGAGGGGACCAGACAGAAGCAGCCAGTGAAGGCTTTCAGCTTCAGGCGACCCTGGGGTGCGATCACCCTCTCGCCTACTGTGTATCAAACGTCCCCAATGTAACAGTTACACTCCGACACTGCCCTCATCTAGCCAGAAAAGAGCCCAGAGCCTGGAGTCCGCCAATAATAAGTGGAAGGGCAGGAATGCGACCAATCCGCGTGGGATGGGGTGGGATTTCCTGTCCGATGTGAAGCTGTAGCGGAGTGGAAGTGACACGTAAGACGGGAGATTGGGGGAAAGGCCCTGGAACTTTTTCTGCCGTGTAGAATAAAACGCAAATTATAATTTTGGTTATGAAAGCAGCATTTTAGTAACGGGTTTCTGCAACTTGAAGAAATACAAAGTCGTGCACGATTTCCAACAACATCTTGCATCATTCCCAAAATAGGACCGGAGACTTTTGTTGGGCTTTGCAACTTGTAAACTGGGACGGATTCAGCGTCAGGAAACAGCTAAAGTTACAGGAATGCCTCTCAGCATCTGATTACTGCGCTCTAATATCCTCTGTCATTGAAAATAAACTGTGAACTGGATTGTGTGTTGTATGTGTGCGGGGAAAACTCTCGAACTCTTCCAAAAGTGCTCGTTTTGGAGAAAAACGAGGGAGGAAAATGGGAAATGGCATGTGTTCCAGGAGACAGAAAAAGATTTTTCAAACTTTGTTCTTCCTTACAATAGTTTTTGGGTTTCTTTATGGTCTCTTACTATATTATGAAATGCACAATCAGTTAAAGAAGGCGGAAAATCTGGCGTTAAAGTACCAGCAGCATCAGGAGGCTTTATCTGCACAGTTGCAAGGTAAAGTGTTACAGCTCCAGCGTCTTTCTCGTGTGTGTGTGTGTGTGTGTGTGTGTGTGTGTGTTGATGTCTTCACGCACAAACTTGCACTGTAGCTCTTTATTACTTAACCGTGTCGATTTTATTTCAGGATAGTAAAGGAAAAGATATGGCGCTTGTAACTTCTAGGAATGTCTGTTTTTAAACATGAAAACACTATTGCTGGAGCCACTGTTCACTCCGGGAGCTGGTAGGCTCTGTCTGACTGCGGCGGGAATTCCCCGGCTTCGCAACACTTTCCCACCAATTGTCCCGTGAAGCTGCGCCGCTTCTTTTCCGAGCGATTCATCTGCAACACATACCTACTGATCCTGCAGCTCCTGCTTTGTACGAAACTGGATTCAAGTCCGACTGCACAGTAACAGCAACATCAGACAGAGCCCGGGCGCAGCTCACCGAGCCTGAGTTTGCAGAGTAAACATCGGCTGTGCAGGAGGATGTTCTCAAAGTGAGGAACAGCGCCCGCGGCTGTTGCTGGAACGCTCTTTTTTTGAAATTTCTCTTTATTTCCCTATCTGTTTCCCTTCTAAGTAGTACCCAGAGCATAAAAATGTGCACCGTTACGGATGTCGACGAGAGTTGTGTTTGGGGATTGGGCTTTTGGTGCAGGAACCCAGGCACGACTGGCAGCGCTTGGAATTACAGAGTCAAAGCAGGACTCGGAGTCGCGGAAGGATTATTCGGTTTGTCGAGTCTGTACCGGCTCCATTTAAAAGCAATGCAGCCAGACTTGATCTCCAGCCCTCTCTCCAAGCCTTGTAAATTCTTTCCTTCAGGTCCAGGTCCTTTTTGACCTTTGTACTTGAGCCTGTCACCCCTGCAGCCCCGGGCTGTGTACCCTTAGACCCTAGTTACTTGTTATTAAACAAGTTTTTCTGCACGTTGGTTTTTGTCAATCACCTTCATTCAATGTCCCCTAATTAACCACTCTACCAAGGGGAACAACTCTTTATCTACCCCATCTTCACATTTTATGATTTTAGTAACTTTTTTTCATATCCGCTGACATCCTGCACCTGTTCATATAAAAAAACAATTCCAGCTATTTCGTCCACACAAGTAAAGGCCCTCATCCCTGGAATCCTTTTAGTAAATCACTCTGCACCTTCTCTAAAGAGTGACACCCAGAAATGGACTTAGGAATCCAGTTGCGTTGACTCTACTGAATTGAGACCAGCATAGATCATCCATGACCATATTGAGTGGTGGGGCAGGCTTGAGGGGCCAGGTGGCCTGGCCTGCTCCTTATTTTCTTGTGTTCTTGTGTATGCCTGAATCAGTGCTTTAGACAGGTTCATCACGACTTCGTCGCTCTCGTACTCCATGCCTCCATTTGTAAAGCCCAGGGTCCCAGTTGATCCCATTGGACAGCAGTCATAACCATGTCAGGCTGCTGTTTATCGATTACAGCTCAGTGTTCAATGCCACTGTCCCCTCTGTACCAATTAACAATCTTCAAAACCCGGGCCTCTGTACCTCCCTCTGCAACTGAATCGTCAACTTCTTTATTGGGAGACCACAGTCAGCGTGGATTGACAGTAACATCTCCTCCTCGCTGATAATCAACACAGGTGCACCTTAAGGATGTGTGCTTAGCCCACTGCTCTACTCTCTCTACACTCACGATTGTGTGGCTGGGCACAGCTCAAATGCCATCTATAAATTCACCGATGACACCACTGTTGTTGGCAGAATCTCAGATGGCGACGAGGAAGTGTACAGGAGTGAGATGGTTGAGGGGTGTTGCAACAACAACTTCACACTCAACATCAGCAAGACCAAGGAATTGTGGACTTCAGGAAGGGGAGGTCGGGAGAACACATATCAGTATTCATTGAAGGGTCAGCAGTGGAAAGAGTGAGCAGCCTCAAGTTCCTGGGCATCAGCATCTCAGAGGATCTATCTTAGGCCCAACACATTGATGCAGTTATGAAGAAGGCACGCCAGTGGCGCTACTCAGTTTGGAGTTTGAGAAGATTGGTATGTCACCAAAGACACTTTCAAATTTGTATGGATGTGCGGTGGAGAGCATTCTGACTGGTTGTGTTATAGCCTGGTACGGAGGCTCCAATGCACAGGATCGAAAGAGGCTGCTGAGGGTTGTAGACTTGGCCAGCTCCATCATAGGTACAACCCTCCCTACCATTGAGGACATCTTCAAGAGGCGGTGCCTCAAGAAGGCGGCATCCATCATTAAGGACCCTCACCATCTGGGACATGCCCTTTTCATGTTACTACCAGCAGTAGGAGGAGGAGGTACTGGGACCTGAAGACCCACACTCAATGTTTCAGGAACAGCTTCTTCCCCTCTGCCATTAGATTTCTGTACAGTCCACGAGCACTACCACGTTATTCCTCTTTTGTGCTATTTATTTTGTAAATTTTGATAACTTTTATGTCTTGCACTGTACTGCTGCTGTAAAACAACAAATTTCACAATGCATGTCAGTAATGATAAACCTGATTCTGATTCTGTTTGTTAACCTGCCCTGCCACTTTCAATGAACCTCACACTTATGCAGGTGATCTCCCTGTTCTTGTACCCCTTTACTTTATATTGCTTCTTTCATTCTTCCCATCAGAATACAACACTTCTTGGCATTACTTTGATCTTGCCTATCCTCTCCATCCATTCCACCAGCCTGTCTATCTCCTTGAAGTCTGTCACTCTCTTTTAAACAATTCCCTATCCCGTAAACTTGCTGCAGAAGCTGGAAATCCAAAATGAAACAGGAAATATTGGAAATACTCAGTAGGCTAGAGAGAGAAACAACGTTGGCATTTTCAGTTAGTGACTTTTCATCGGAACATTTAATGAACTATATTTTACTTCTTTCATCGAATGTGCATTGACAAGTTTGCTGATGTTTTTGTTCCTATGGCCTTCCTACTCTGAACAAAATCAGGCCAAGCGAAGTTGCTATCACTGTAAAGGAAAAGACGGCAACCAGAACTCAGCAGAGTGGGGTATCACTTTCCAGTCCCATTTAATGCGCTTTAAACTGCATTAATCTCCACAACCACAATACGAGGTTGTTCTGCATTCAGGTACTAAGGATTGTTGAGGGAGAATTGAGAATACAGCGATAGTGTAATTGCTCCTGTAATGTGAAACCCTGTGGTAGTTTCATGCAGGCTTGAACTTGTATAAAATGCACCTCAACTCCTAACAGTTCATGAAATTCAAATTACAGGAGACCTTAAAAGCCATTTTCTTTTGGAATGCAGACATCTCAGCATCCTGTAGAGGGCTTATCCCATTTGGTTTCAGGTTAATTTATGGAGAAACAGAGCATCTCAAAACCAAGTTAAAAGTCTAATATCCCGGTTGGCAGATGGTCTAGTTTCATTGATAGTTTGCCAAACCACGAAGGACACAGATCAATTCCATTCTGTGATCTGTATTGATATGTTCAAAGTCTTAAACAGTATATAACACTCTTAAAAGTAGTTACATTAAGTACATTGATTGCCTTATTATTTTTGGAAAAACAGAGTGCACTAGATGGTGGTACGCTGGTGTAATGTGTATGTTACTTTTCTAGTAATCCAGGGACCTAACTTTAAATCACATCGTGTCAGACTAAGAACTGAATTTAGTTTTAAAAATGTGGAATTATTGTATCAGTAGAAAGTTGGCAACAAAGTTATAGGATTATCCAAACATCCCATCTAGTTCAATATTTTATAGGTGGAAGCTACCTATTCTTAGCTATAATGCCCAATATGCAGCTTCATTCTTGCAGAAACCTGCTCAAATGTGAACTCCCCAATGAAGTGGTCACTTGGTTGTATCAGACCACATGGACTCAGCCATTCCAGAAGGATTCCTCCACCAGACTTACTAAAGCGGTCCACAACCTGAAAGGTGCTTCCTGACTGTTCCCTTTGGGGATGAACAGTGGAACAGATGGGCTTAGAAAACTTTAATACATTTTAAAGAAAGTGCATCACAATTATTGCTGTGCACCATAGACATCATTTAAATACAGTCCAATCCTGTGTTTTGTTTTCCAAAGTTAAAATTAAACAGAATCATTATTGATAATGCTACATCAGCCAATGCATTGGATGTAGGCCAGGGTCAAAGCATTCATTTGTACAGCAGACAAAGTCATTTTACTTTGAATACAGTCTACTTACAGAGAGAGGAAATGAAAACACATGAAAGAAACTGCAACAACATCTCCACATGAAAGCAGAGTGATTTTGCCAGGCGAATGCAGTATATCGAGGATAGTTTTGATTCAATCCTGGTCTTTTATAGCATTTTAGTCCCCAGACATGAATGATAATTACCCAATCATCTCTATTCTGAATGGAAAGGCCATTATTGCTCCACGGGTCTTGGTTTACATTGACTATTTTCCAAACCAATATAAGACTGCTTATATTTAATGTCAAGTTCAAAATGCAAACTGCTTTATGGTGCAGTTTATATCTTTGATCTTTAAAGAGAAAAGATTCTATGGAATACCATGACTTTGAATTTTGTCCTTATGGAAACCAATTAATATATATCCTTGATGAAAATCCATTATTGAGCCACTGAGCCTCTTTAAAGGTGCCCTCTTTACAAGAGAATATAATTTAATTTTAATTGTGGGAATATAACTGATTAAGCTAAATAATGATAGTCAAAAATTGATCAATGCACAATCTGTGAATCGTGTAGTTGGTGTTTATATTATGTCAAGGACTGTTAATTCCTATTTGGATTCTGAGAATCAAGGAGCTTTGAGAAATTGACAGAACATCCATTTTGTGTCTTGTACTTGCCAGAATTTAAACATTTATCAACCAGACTAGAATGAATGTGTGCATTTTTCATTTAGATATTATTAAATATAAGCTGTATTGGCAGAGACCCTTGTTTCATTTTGTTTGGATGTGCTGTAACAATGCCAACTACTGGAATCTTAGGAAACTTGGAGCTCAGTGGATTCAATGAAATTTGCAGTTTGGTCATTGACGTAATATCAGTGACATGATACCATAAACTTTTTCATATTTCTTTTTTATTATTTCAGACCCCAAATTTTTGATCTCCTTTACTGCAGAGCAACATTTCTTAAATACAAGAAAGATTTGCATATGCCATTATGCTAGGTCTTCATGAATTGTATATATTCTTGTCCATTTTTTGTTAATGGTCAAATTGCAGTTGCCTTTTGTATGATAGCACAACTTGCAAGTTGCACTCCTGGTTCCTTTATTGCTATTAGGTCTCATTACTGGAACTACCAACCCAGTAGGATCTTGACCAGAAGGACTACAGCAGAGTTTGTCGCCATCTTATCTAGGCAATGGACAGTAAATGCAGGTTTTTGTGGTGTTTTCACATCCCAAGACAATTTAAAAGAAAGATGACTTTCTGTAGGAACTAAATTGGAATGTATCCTAATTCTGGTCATACAACTGTCACACAATGTCAAGTGACCTAACTTAATCCTGATCTCCAGTGCTGCCTGTGTGGAGTTGACATGCTCCTCCAGTGCTCAGGTTTCCCTCCATATACCAAAGATGTGTTGGTTGGTAGGTTAATTGCTGCTGTAAATTAGCTTATGGGAGAATCAGGGGGTCTTAATGGATTTCTCAAAAGTACATGGGAGAATGAGGTGGATGGAATTGTTCTGAGAGCCAGCATTAACCAGATGGGCTGAATGGCTTCCTTCTCCGTTGTAAGGAAAATAGGAAATATGCAATATCTCTGATCTGTTTGATCTTATAGCAATTTGTATGTGGTTCAGGGAATAACCCAAACATTACTACTTTTATTGTTCTACTTGTTACTTTAGATCCTAGTTCCCCACATCCCCTCAGCAGGACCTCTTTCCCAATTCTACCTATTCATTGGATTTTGTCTTCCCACTCAGTTTTCCTCCACCCCTATGGATATGACCTTAACTTTGGTGCAGGTTTGTCAGTACAGTCATGGGGACCACAAAGAGCAGCATCAGTCTGCCCTGTGACACACCCCTCTTCCTCCTCGACACCATTGTCATCTCCCACTACTATATACTTTTAATTGGCTTTTTTAAAATATCCCTCTCCACCATAGTGGAGTGATCAGTTTGTTCTACATCCCTGCAGTGCTCACTCTCAGTACGTTGGATGTGTCATGGCCCGAGGCTCTTTCAACGCCACCGTCAGAGTCCCTTTTTCTGTCTAACTTGTCTCTCTTGTCCTTGACAACTGATGGCACTATTTAATCTCAGGGGCATGACTACCTCCCAGAACAAGGTAACTGATGTATTGGAGTGTTTGAAAAGTGGAATCCAGCTCATCATTCTGAGCTGAAGCTCATAGTTAGAGTGTCATACTCATACTGCACAGAAACAGACTCATCAAGCCCACTGAGTCAGTGCCAACCATCAAACACCCATTTATTCTAATCCTTCACGAGTCCCATTTTATTCTCCCCCATTCCCATCAATTTTCCCTAGAATTATCCACTCACTACACACAAGGGCAATTTACAGTGGCCAATTAACCCAGCATCTTTCGAACATGGGAGGAAGCCAGAAACCTTGGGAAAACCCACGTGGTCACAGAGAGAATGTGTAAACCACACTGACAGCACCAGGGAATCAGGATCATACCTGGACCACGAGCTGTGAAGCAGCAGCTCTACTTGTTCTGCCACTGTGCCACCCTCAAACTAGACACACTGCAGATAGAATTGCTTAGAGTCTCATTGGTGTCCACTTACTATCACATACTACAGTTACATAGGCATCACTGCCCTGGTTCTATCTCTGGCCTAATTTTCTTTAATTAGTTTCTAAGTATCCTATTCTAAGCAAGCTTTTTATAAATTTTTGTTAGCCTTTTTATCATTTTGTTCAAATCATTGCTGTTTGCTGCACTCTTTCTGCTTTAACAGCAGTTTAGACCAGATCACCTTGAGAAAAGAGACACAGTACTTAGCAGCCAATCAGCAGCCTCCTGTGATGTTACATTGTGATTCCCTTGTTTGGCCAATGACTTGTACGCACTTAAGTAATTGCTGTCTTAAACCTTGATTTCTGTTTGGAATGTGTCTGGATCAGTGGAATGGCTTGCTGATCACTGAGTGCATGATCTTCCAAGCACCTACTTGTGGTTGAATCCAGTCCTTCGCCATGATGCTGGTGGCTGGAGTCTCCTGGTCTTTGCACCAATGTGGCTCCTGCCCTTCAGTGAGCAAGCTCCTCCTAAGTCTTTTGGCACAACTGGATGGCAAGAGACCTCTACCTGGGTGAGACCTTGGCCTTCCCCAAGGTGTATGGCTCAGAGTGGCACTCTGGGATTGATGGGGTAGAGGGAGGTGATCGTTACTTGCCAACAATACAGAGATATTAAAAGATGACCCTATTTTAACTGTTTGAAAAAAATAGTTCAAAAAATTCCAAACTGCTGCTTCCTCCAAGATGTTTGGCTTGAACACCTGCTGATGTCTCTCAGCTGTATGCTTCTTTTGAGATGGAAGATGGGTATGGGATCACTGCCCATCTCAAAGAAAGAACACAGGTGAGAGACGGCATCAAGGTCAGTCATGGTAAAATTAAGGAAGTGAGGTCGTCAGTTAATGTGGCTACTGGTCATGTGAATCCTCACATACTAATGGGCACCAAGTGTTGCTGAGGCCACTGCAGGGTCAGCTTGCTAAACTCAGATGTTCAGCAGTTGGAGCAGTGCATGTTGCTCAGAGCAGCCGTGAGCAAGTGCCCAATCAAAAGATCTGACTAATAATTTGACTAGCCATTAGGATTCATTTTAACTTCAGAAGGAACTTCAATGGAATGGAAAATTGTGTGAAGTGTAGAAGGGACCATTCACTTCTGACAATTTCCTGAATCTGATGAAGTAATAGAATGGCTTTGGGATGAGCCAAGGAACCTGATGAAGGGTCCCAGATTGAAGCATTAACTGTTACCCTTTCCACAGATGTTGCCTGACCTGCTGAATCTTTCCAGCATTTTATGCTTTTCTTTCAGATTTTCAGCATTTGTAATTTCTGATTTTTAATTTGGGATGAGCTTTCTGCAACCTGTCTGATTTATGAATGAACACATCTATTCCAAAGTATCAAGATGACTCAGGTGGTTTAACAGTCAATTGCAGTATAGAAATGCAATATTCATTGTCCTGGGGGTGGGGAGTCATAATTTTATTACCTCTAGTTTAAGTGGGGCTTTGACCGAAACAAACAGGTTCCCTAAGCAACTAAGATAATGTTTATAGAAGTTTGTGAATGCCATAGGACCCCAACTTCCTGGGATCTGCTCTGGCAGTACAGACTCCTACATCTAGGTCTGAGAACCTGTCTGAAAGGAAAGCACTGCAGATGCTGGAAATATGAAATAAAAGAGAAAATGCTGGAAATACTCAGCAGATCAAGCTGATTCCATGAAGGGAGAAACAGAGTCATCATCTCAGGTTGTTGATTTATCCTGATAAAAGATCTTGGATTTGAAGTATTAAACTTGACTGAAATCCTGGTGATGGTGTCATTTATGTTGTTGAGGTAGACTGCCAAGTTGCAGCAAGTTTGTATCAGCATTATTCATCCCAACCTGATCTGAACTGTTATCATGGACTGTCATCTCACCACCCAATGTTTGAGGTTACCCTCGGCCTACAGAAAACTTAGTTTTATTCTTCACTGGCATCATTCTGACAACAGGTAAGGACACAAATCTCCTTCATGTCATGACCTGTTCTCATTATGTTGGCATATTTTGAGCCCTGATATGTTTAGCTGTCTTTAAAAACATTAGTGCAAAATTACATGGATATTGGATTATACTGCACAAGTATTTATGTACAGTGGAATACTTGCTTGTGATATTATTAGTTAAAATAGTTTTTAGTAACTTTACTGAAATTTCTTTGTTTTTTGTTTAATAATTGCTTCAGGTTTTCATTATTTGGCTGTATCAAACATGACTGAAGAGCCATTAATTTTCTGACCATCAGATTTGGCAAATCATCTTTGTTTGGTTTTAAACATTTTTCAGTTTTAAACTTAATGATCAAAATATTGTTACTATTTTTACCCTGGTAATGATCTTTTTGTCTGATAATCTGTCATTTAACAATTGTGTGACATACAGTCTTATTAGCACAAGTTCTATAAACAATTACCATGCCATCAAAAAATTGCTGTGAAAGACTGTCATTTAGATAGATGTGTAGGTATTAGATGTTGGCTTAAATAATAGGTATTTTTGTTGTGGAGGCACTGGAGTGATGGTTTTATTAAGACTGATGTCTTTAGGATTTTTTATAATTATTAAATGCTAAGATTGATGGTAAGGATTGATTAGGAATCCTGCTTCAGTATGATGTGGCAACTCTACTTAAATAAATCCTGTTTTGGGGTTACTATTGCTGTGGATCTGCAAAGAATGATATATCCATTGGGATTAAGCCTAATCATTATAATGATCTTTCGTAAAGATTATTTATCTGGGAATTGTTGACCTGCTGCATTGAAGTCTGGATTCAATATCATAGTTAAATGATGCCTTGCTGACATCCAAAAGCACCATCCATATATTTATTGGCATTTAAAATTAGAAGCAGTTTAAGAGTTGCAGATTGTCTCTGAAAGAAATTACAGTGCTCTAAATATTGCACACTTCTGCAAAAATTTTCATTGACTAACCATGCATAAGAATGGATGACAATGTCTCTTTCTTATTGTGGCAGTCAAAAAGAATGGTTGTTGTAGTAATTTGTTGGAAGTGTCATAAACCTTCTCAAGTCATCCTTATTCTTCAATTAAGGGACAAAATATAACTCTAGTGTTCTATAAAACATAGATCCTAATTTACAACTTGGGTCTACAATAAGAAAAAAAAACATTAAGAAATAATAAACATATTGGTGAATTAGATTCTAGATTATATTAATTCCTTGAAAGGCAGTCAAATGTAATTCTTCACTAATTGCCGTAATTGTTCTGAAGTTGGATCTGAGCCTATACATGCTTAACAGAATGAGGTTTTGCATGTTCAGCCTAAAACAAGGGCAAGACATTAGAACAGGAAGAATTGTTAAGTTGGCAAGCATGTCTGTTCATCAAGCTGTTAATTAACCATTTCCCCCAGAGAAACCCTGTGAACAATCCCTGGGATTCAGATCCAGGCTACTGATTTCAGGTTTGAAAGTATTTGTAAACCTGATTCCTGTAATCTCTGCATGTAAAATCCATGCTTGTAATGACCTAGTAT
>JARFYF010000094.1:77227682-77239912 GCA_030265395.1 Rhina ancylostomus | reverse complement strand
TTAAAAGCATGAAACTTGAACTCTCTTCACAGATGCTGTCTAACCTACTGAGTATTTGTCACATTCTATGTTTTTATTTAATAACACATTTGAAATTTTACATTTGTAATGAAATTTAACAATGTGCTTCTGAATATTGATAAAAAAAGATGCTGTTTTCACCATTGTAGATTCCTGTTTTGTTGCAGAAATAAACACGCTAGTCTGAATAGATCAAAGTGTAAAATAGAAATACAAGATGAATACTTAACCTTATCAGCTGACCAACTGCTAATTATTTCTTACAGTTGTTTATGAACATAGATCAAGATTAGAAAAATCATTACAGAAAGAAAGAAATGAACACAAAAAGGCTAAAGAAGGTAAAATTAACATTCAGTCAATTTGTCATTTTCTAATTACATTCAGTAATTTTTACTTGCTCCTGTACCCCCAACATACTAACAACCCAGGCCATCATTGAAAACAAGGATCTTTCCACTGGTGCTTCACTTCAAGCTTTTCACACTCCTCTGTTTTGATCTTTGATTTTTCTGTATCCCTCATCTCCTAATTTCATAATTTGTGGGAGTAATTATAAATTGTTTCAATGTACTTTTACCTTAAAGACTCCAGATAAATGCAAGACTTTGTTGTCATCATTATTATTACATCTACTGCTGTCAGGGGCAAAGGATTTTTGAGCTCCAAAAGTATAGGGAAGGAAAAATTTGGAACATTTCCAAAACATTTGGAAAAATTTGTTTTGTACCTTTGTGACGATTATATATACAAAATTTAGATAGGAGACCAGAAAGTAATGCCAGAATATTCTGACCACGAGAATGAAGGTGGTGGAGCACAATAGTGAGATCTGGGAGATGTAGAAGAGGAAACATGGAAGCTGGCTGTCTGGCTCTGCCAAGATTGGGAAGATTTAGGCTGGTCAGAGATGATGTAACTTTGACCAATTCTGCAATAGCAATGTTCAACTATTGACAGTAAACAAAAAGCAGCAAAAGTCACCAGTCTTTAGGTTTCCCATGGACTCACAGGGAATAATTCTGGAATGAACTGAATTGGACTGAGTTATTTCTTTAGGGAGATAACTGAAGACCTGAAATCCATTCCTCGAATTACATGTGACTTTTAATAAATGTCACAGAAAACAAGGTAAGCTACATCAGTAGGAAAATGGAAACAAAAAATTCTCAATGCCCAGTTCAGCATTCTGCTTTGTAGATGAATATTAAAACCCTTTTTTGGCTACATTTTTCCATTGACAAACTTTTTTTCCAGGCATAGGTTTTATGGTTTACTGTCTATATTTTACTTGGCCCCTAAAAACCGATTTTTTTTTGGTGAAAAAGAATGAACAACCAACAGCAAGTGAATTCATTTTTAGAATGTTTGCCCACCTGCACTGTATACATTTAATGTGTGCGGAGGTTGAATTTGCCTCGTGTGCCGTGGCCATCCCTATGCTTATTATGAATGTAACCTAATGTTACATAAAGCTTCATCCAGTATACAAGGAACTCCATAAGCATCCAATTTATTCAGCACTTAAGCTGCTTTCTGGTGGAAATGTTGAAAATCCCAATGTAACACTATTCTTTTAGGATTTGAAATTCTAAGGCAAAACAATAAAGACTTTCAGTTGCTCACTTTGACCTCCCCCCATTAAGAATATGTATTTCTATTCGACTAGCCCTTGAGCAAGGAATATTAAACCCACTAGTTATTCTACAATCAACAAATCAGGGCTTTGAGAGCCGATTAAGGAAAAAATGACGACACCGCTGGAATCATGGTGCACTATGAAAATAGGAAAAAGTTTTTATATGTTTATTCTTTTTAATCACTGCCTCCCTAATGGCTGTCCTGTTGAATTCTAATTTTGTTTTGCCGGTTTCAGTTTTGTACGTCACAACTTAAGCAAGTTCATAAAACTATTTAGTTACATTCAGTAGTTCTATTCATACCAAATTAAACCTTGGTTAACCAGTAAGGCTATTTAATGTCTAGTTTCCTTTTTGTTTTAACTTTGTCTTGCAAATCTTTCCTGGGTTGTGACAGTAGTGAAACAGCCCACCACACAAATACGCAACAAAATGCAACAAAGCAGCAGTAGCTGTTGTGATCCATTTGATCAGAACATGAGCACTGTAGAAGCTGTGTACCTTTTGGAGACACTGCATGATTATAACTTGCCTCCTGCAGGCATTACATTCATTCAGGACATTCTCAGTTTTGTTTACCGCAGAGACAAGTTACATCGTAACCTCTGGTTCTGCTGCACAAGCAATCACTCACTACTGTCTGCCATGATTGTGCTGAGGGATGATTCCTCAACCAACCTTTTGTTAGCACACTGAATGGGGTCGATGGACTAGTCTCACATTTAGGCCCATTTCTCTCACATGGAGTCAATAATTCCCAAATCTGAATATTGACTGATCCTTATTAATATCGGCATTGAATTCAAATCTCGTGCCAGACTCAGCAGAGAACTAATCTGCTCAAGTGAGCTCTCAGCTGTTAAGTTGCCTGCTTAGTGCTCGGGGCATTGGGCTCACCTTGCTGTACTGAAAGCCATCATCAGTTGATTGTGCTTTCCGTGCCTTCCGTGTATCACCAGTCCATCAGAGGAACACCTCAGTGCCAGCTTCAAGCTCACCAAATACTTTCACAGTCAAAAAAATGTCTGCTTCAGAATACCAACATTGACTGATTCTTGGATGTTCTGTTAAAACACAATAAGGATATGAGGGGACTTCATGTGAACCCTGTGGATTTGTGGAAATATGGAGACAGTATTTTTGCCTTACAATGTTGTCATTTGCTTTTACAAGCAAATTAACAATGGTCCAAGGCCCATGGGTTTGTGGAAATTTCCAATCACCAGCAGCTATTTAACCACTCATGTTCACACAAGTTTACCAAACCTGCTGTTTTGCTTTTTTTTAACACCAAAAAGCACCTTTTACCGATCCAGTTAGGATTCCGCTTGCTGCAGCTTATAAATTAACTATGTACATTTGACAGCAGTAAATGTATCTTTAGGTCTGAGAAAAAAATCTCAGGAGGTTTGCTACACTCAGTTCACAGTGATTTCTGTGGTACGAAAATTTGCCTGTCATATTTGGACCCAAACAATTACACAGCATTTTCTGAGCAAATGGTACAGAAATAGGGATATTCCACAGTCATCGTTCTTTTGCAGTGAGCCATTTAGGCAGTACATGAAGATCAAGGTGGAAATTGATGTGTGTTATGCCTGTATTTATATAATAATACATGCAAACAGTAAATGAACTTACTAGGGGGAATTCACAGGGCCTGCTTATTTTGGTTCAAGTTCATTGTCATGGGCATACATACCCAGGGTGTAAATGCCATGAAAATTTGCTTTTTTGTGGCAGCAGCACAGTACATTACAAACATGATGAACATAAATTAGACAAAATTAAATTGAAATAAATTGTACATAACTTACATGACAAAATAAACAAAAATAGATGTAATGACATTAGTGCAAGTTGAGGAAAATACAGTCCGAGGTAGCTTAGGGTTTTTCAGGTCACTTTAAGAACTTGATGGCAGTGGGGAAGAAGCTGCTGTTCAACCTTGAGATGTGGGTCTTCAGGCTCCTGTATCTCCTGCCTGATGGCAGCAATGAGAAGAAGGCATGGTTCGGGTGATGGAGGTTCTTAATGAGGTGCAAGACTATGATAGATGTTAGGCCCTATCAATACAGTAACGGAGACTTAATGAAGGGTACTTTTTTTATAATTATTTCCCATTAAGCAAGCAGTCATCAGCACTTCATTCATTTTGCCTTGCCCTGTGCCATTCATACAGGTTTGCACTAAATATGTCAGGGATTACCAGCTGAGAATATTTTGAATTTACTGTGCATGTGTGCAGCTGTTATAAATTTTGAGGCTGCTTTGTTCTTGTGGGTCAACGTTACTGGTCTCTCTCAGAAGTAGATTTTTATCCTTTGTAATCCGAATGTTACTCTCACTACACTATATCTAGTCATATAATGGTGTGCACTTCTTTCATTCATCCCTCCCATTTTCAGGAAGATACATGAATATTCTTGTATGAAAAAAATAATTTTGAATTAAGAGAATAATAAGATTTACAAATAATATAAACAAATGAACATATTGATTTCTACAGTGGATTTTATTTTTTATATTGAAGTAGCAAAGCACTTTATATTGCTCTTGTTAGTAGGAATAGATTGCTGATTAGCATTGTCTAACTGGTTGCTGCTAAACTCAAGGACAGATTTTTCTTTCACTGTCATGCCTTCTGCTCTTGGTTTTCAAAGGTTGTCATTCCTTTCTTCGCTGATTAAGCAGCAAAAGGCTTGATTTACAAATCCAAACCAAAAATGCTGTGAATACTTAGCAAATTAGGTAGCATCTTTGGAGAGAAAAGAGAATTAAGGCTTTAGGTTGATGATCTTTTATCAGAACCAGAAAAAGGTTAGAAAACAAGCATGGTTTAGGTTGCAGAGAGGTTGAAAACTAGAGAGAGCAAAGGGGATATCTGTGGAAGAGTTGGGACCATGAGAAGCGAACAGATGATGATACAGTTTCTTAGAAAGGGTGGTGAAGGTTAATTGTAGCTGATCTGTCTGGGAGAGAGGGAGATAACATAATCTAACAGTTGTTACAAATGTGAAATAAAAGAGAATACTGGAAATGCTGGAATTAAGCTGGACCTAACCCTCCTCCACCATTCTGAACTGGCGCTTAACTAGCTGGGCTGCAGTTAAACATGTTACTGCTCTCCTAGATGTGGGCTTTTGGTAGATGATGCACTGAGCTGACAAAGGCTCACATGGTGTTGCTGGTTAACCTTTTTGGATTTGTAACTTTTTCTAGTGTACTCTACTTCACTAGAGCACAGTATCTCAAAATTCAGAGACTGCCTTGGTTGGCCAGTTCCAATGTTATTGCTGCCTGCTGCCTAGGAAGGGCTTTGTATGAATACAATAAAACTGCTTTTATTTCCTCCATGTTGCTTAGAGATTCCTGGCCTCCACATACCTTTGTTATTGAATCAGGACCTTACTAGAGGGCCAAATTTAATACTCATTGTTCAGTTCTGTATAGTGTTGTTCATCAATCATTATTCTGACTGATGGTTTAGAAATTTCCCAATTCAATCAGTCTGCACATTAACTTTCTTTTTATTTCTACTTTCAGATTATTTGGTTTATAAGTTAGAAGCACAGGAAGCATTGAACAAAGAAAAGGTGAGTAATTTGTTGCTGAAGAACAGTAGGCATAATATTGTTCTAAAATTTTGGTCTTGAATGCAAAATCCATCTGCTTTATACTGAATGAAACTTTTTCTTACACAACTTTAATTGTTGCTAATTTAAATATGTTTTTCATAGTACAATTTAAATGCAAATTTAACATTGATGTTGTCAAACCCAACACAAGATGAAATGACACAGATTTTCTTGCCATATAATTAGAAGACACATTACATTTGTTTTACTTCAATTATAAGCACCATGTTCTCTTTGTTATTTACAAATGGAGAAAAATGGTATTGATGCAAATTTACTTCATAGCATTTATAAAAATGATAGATTTTCTTATGCAATTGTGACGTTTTATGCATTACCATGCATAGACACCACTCACTCAGAGCCAGCTAGTTTCCTGGAGGAGGAGAAAAAAATTTAAAAAGCTGGCAGTGATGTGGAGGATGGTGGGTTTGGTTTGTGTGACTGGAAAATTCCTTTCCAGCCCCTTCAACTAAGGGTGGCACAGTGGTTAGTGCTGTTGCTTCACTGCTCCAGAAACCTGGGTTTGATCTTGACCTTGGATGCTGTCATTGTGGAGTTTGCATGTTCTCTCCGTGACTGTGTAGGTTACCTCCTTGTCCTCCCACTTTCCTCTCGCATCCCAAAGGTGTGCTGGTTGGTGGATTAATAGGCTGCTATAAATTGCCACTGTGTCGGTACACGGAAGTTGACGGAATATGAGACTAAAAATAGGATTAATGTAGATGTGTGCTTGACCGGCAGTACGGACATAATGAGTGAAAGGCCCTCTTTTTTTGTTTCTAAGATAAATAGCTCTATTTTAAACACCTGAATCAAATTTCCTCTAAGTCCTTGCTTCTTCAAGGTACATGAAATAAATTTTGTTAAGCCTACACAAGCATGTTTTAAATTGGAAACTAATCTTAAGGACATCACTTCCATAATGCTATTCAACTTTCACAGGTCTCATTCCCTTCACCTTTCACCTATTTTCTACTACATTAGCTGTGTGCACTATGTTGCTGGCTAAGCAGTCAGAAATAGGGCTGCTAGATATTTTCAGAACAATATTCGGCAGTAAGTGGGAATGTTGAGATCTTTGCTTGGGGAATTGATCCGGAACTAACAGCCTAATGGTGTATGACATTTAAGGAAATAACAGTCATGCCTAGGGGTAGCGTTAGTAAATTTCAAGAACCAGTGTTTCTTGTGCCAATCTGCATTTAATTTTCAACTCCCCTTTCTAACTTGTTACAGTTTGTCTTTGTATGTCAGTGCAGCAAATTATTTAACCAGAATTCAGTTTCCTGTCAGATTATGTTCCCAGTATTCCAATGATCAACAGTAGCCTGAAGAAATTCGCATCACTCTTGTCATCGTTCAAGGCCAAAGGCTGCACCAGCAACCATAAATATCTGAATCTGACACCCTGTTAATAAAAAAAATTTTCCTACTACTCTGCTTTAATTTGAGCTCTTTCATTCTGTTTCTTGTTGTAACGAAACTAAGAATGTGCATTCAAATCCTAATGGCAAGCCAAGCTTCTTCTTATCAATTTCTGTTTTGCAGCAGGATTCCAATAACCGATACAGTGCACTCAGTGTACAGCACAAAATGCTGAAGGTAGGTGCATTGTCTTTTTATATCAATTGGCTACGCAGTAAAGTAAGCTTGTGCAAATATTACAACAATCTCTCTGCTTCACATTTGCCACTGAAGTCACAATAAATTATAGCAGATAATATAAGCATAATTTCAGGTTTGCAATAAATTGCTACTGGAAAAAGCACTGTTGCACTTCATGTACAGAACATTTAAGAGGACCTTTTGTGTTCGTAGGTTCATTTTGGACTTATTATTCAACATTACAAATAGGAATATTCCAGTTTAGTGCTCTAGGTAATCAATAATTATATAGAATCCCCAATAGTCTGAAAGAATGCACTGTGAAGTGAAGGGTTGGGAAGCTGAGAACTGCTATGGCTCAATAAGCTGGCTCACCATCACCTTCTCAAGGACAATTAGAGATGGGCAGTATATTACTGATCTCACAAATGATACTCATATACAATGAATAGAAAATAATTAATCCTAGCCTCAGAATTACTCATTGAGTAGCATAACCATCATGGTAGCTTTTGCCATGGGTAGAGTATGATGAAGCCCCCTGCAGAATTAAAGATGAAGGTAAAGACTTTAAACTTGACATGGTGGAGAAAATAAATCAGAGATGATTTATTGTTGCAGTTCTTTTATGATCACTGGCAACTATCATCTTTTCCAAGTGAAAGCCAGTCTCCAACTGGAAGAATCAATTTTATTACATTTCCATCATGGGGCTTGAATATTTGACCTTCTCACATATAGGCAAGGCTGCTATAACTGAGCCAAGGCTAATGTCAGCGATCCCTATTGAATTTTATTTATATATATTCAGCTCATGTAATACTGAGAATGCCTTCCATTCAAGAAATAAATGTTAATCTGTACTGCAATAGAGTACAGGATAAGTGGTTAAAAATAGCTTTGTACAATCTTGTGACAAAATCATTGCCAATTGAAACATTATTTTAATCACCACATTTGAATTTAAAGAAAATACCAGTTTAATATAGATTTGAAGCAATGAAATTATGAACTTTACAAATGGAGGAATTGAATTAAAACAGTGAATATCATTGATGGATGGGGGTATGTAAGAAAATACTTTTGTGCATTCTAGACTAATATTGACTCCTCTCTTGCACTTTTGAAATTATTTGCATATGCTGTAAAACTGAATTAAGTACATCTAAAGCCCCAGTGTCGATTTTCCAATTATTCCCAGTATGTCAAATTAGTTTAATGGATCCAATTTCCAAACTTAACATTAACTGACATTTTGCCGAATTTTTTTCCAATTTTTCTGATCAAGGGTCCAGACCTGAAACACGAACTGTTTCTCTTTCTGTGGAGGTTGTTGGACCTGCAGAGTTTTTCCAGTGTTTTCTGTTTTTATTTCAGATTCCAGTATTAGCAGCTTTTTTCTTTGGTTTTCATTTACCAGTACTTCTGATTTGGTAGATTCTTTAGTGTTTCCTTGGTCCTTCTGTAACTCCTGTGCTTGACTGCAAAGAGGGAGAGTAAACTTGTCAAAGAGCATGATGCAGCAATCTGAGGAAGCTTTATTTTTAGCACAGCTATAAACTGCATTGTAGTGAGGAATACAGAGAGGGGTGCCTGACCTTGTTGGCAAAATGCAGAAATGAAGGAAAAGCATATGGTGCTCTGCACTCGTACTTTCAAAATTAACTTTATGTGCCCAGTATGAAATTTTTAGCAAACCGTTTAGTGGTATCCAGATTATTAGCTCTCACAGAATTACCATTGGAAATTGGCAGATATGAAGAGCTACAATTCTGTGCTGAAAAGAAACTCAAACTTTTAGCCTGGCCCACAGTGGCAGAAGCGACTGAAATAATTCCAACTAAAGGCCTAGTACACCCTAGCCTGAATTCTTGACACACTAAGTGTAGACCAAATCCATAGCTGCGTCTTAGTAAATAACAGACCCAACCCAAAAGCCTCAACTCCCATCAATGAGATTAATGGACAATTGGAAAGTATATGAATAATTTGTGTATTATATTTATTTAATCTTTCAGTTTTCATTAATAGCTTTGTCCTATAATTTTTAATCTATATATTAAAAAAGGTCAAAATTTCATACTTTTGTCAAAATATGAAAATCGCTTTGCAATTTGGGTGGATCTTCCATTTTCAGCAGGGTTTTAAAAAGACACTGTCAGATGAGGCATTCCTGAATCAATGTATCTTCCCAGGTATCAAAGAATTTCTGGGCTGATATTTTTAAAATATCTCTTTGCACAATATGTAGTCTGAGTAAAGTGAATCTACAGTAAAAGCTTCACCATCCAGCCTCCAACTAAACAGCAATCTCTTGTAACTGCATTTTTCTCCATGAGCCATCCTTCATAAATACATCCTTCGCTATCTGGGAAAACTTCCACTTCTTTCCAGCACGAATCACTCATTTAACATCATGGCTATACTAGCAGGATGTGAACAGAAACACAAGTGTGTTATAGTTATGATCATGCAGTTGTTGAAGATAATAAATCTTCTGGACATGAACGAAAATAATAATAGCTTGATGAAGGAATTCAATGTCGATGATCTACAACATAAGAGTTTGAAAAGCTGAACTTCGTAGCTTCACTGGAACCAGGCTATCAAAACCCACTCTACTTTTCAAAAACTAACCCAGTCAGACAAGGTTTTGTGCAACTGGTTTGCTTTGAAATATTTGGAAGTGAGTTGATTACTGGATCCATGTTGATTGAAAAGTTTTATGAGAAGATGGAAATTCCAGAGCACTGCAGGTTTTTGGGTGATGGGCTGTTATGCTTTAATTTTCAGTATGGTATCTGAGTACTTGACATTTCAGAGGAGAAAACAATATGCTGATTAAGAGTATGCTAAAAAATATAAAGAGTAGTTTCAGGAGTTGGTAGCTGAACATGGTCTCTGCTCCAAACAAAGTTGATAAGACTCGTGCATGGTATCATTATCTTCCAAACTTGGCATTAGTGGGTGCAAACAAGAAAGCAGCTTCTGATTTTAAGTAAATAAGGATGGTTGTGCTGTTTTCATGTGTGCCAGTGTAGTAGGCATGCACAAGGTAAAGTTATTGCTTGTTGGCAAATATAACAGGCCAAGAGCTTTCAAGGTTATCACATACCTACCTGTGAACTATGAGGAAAGCTTAATGGGTGGATGAACAGAGAAATTTTTTTTGCATTGGTTCAGTCTTGTTTTCATAGAATCATGGAAAGTACAGCACAATACAGGCCCTTCGGCCCACAATGTTGTGTCGACCTTTAAACCTCACCTAAAAACTATCTAAACCCTTCCCCCCAACATATCCCTCTATTTTAAATCCCTCCATATGCTTATCTAGCAATCTCTTGAATTTGACCAATGTACCAGCCTCCACCACTGCCCCAGGTAGCACATTCCATGCCCCAACCACTCTCTGGGTAAAAAAAACCTTCCTCTGATATCTTCCTTGAACTTCCCCCCCATTACTTTAAAGCCATGTCCGCTTGTACTGAGTATTGGTGCCCTGAAAAAGAGGCGCTGGCTGTCTACCCTATCTATTCCTCTTAATATTTTGTATACCTCTATCATGTCTCCTCTCATCGTCCTTCTCTCCAAAGAGTAAAGCCCTAGCTCCCTTAGCCTCTCTTCATAATGCATACTCTCTAAACCAGGCAGCATCCTGGCAAATCTCCTCTGCACCCTTTCCAATGCTTCCACATCCTTCCTATAATGAGACAACCAGAACTGGACACAGGTCTCCAAGTGTGGTCTAACCAGAGTTTTGTAGAGCTACATCATTACCTCATGGCTCTTAAGCTCGATCCCTCAACTTATGAAAGCTAACATCCCATAAGCTTTCTTAACTACCCTATCCACCTGTGAGGCAACTTTCAGGGATCTGTGGATATGAACCCCCAGATCTCTCTGCTCTTCCACACTACCCAGAATCCTGCCATTAATTTAACAATGCATCTGCATTCTGCTTTTGCACATAATATTGTGAAAAGATTCAGATAATTGCATATAAAAGTAGAATTTTTAAAGCTAACAATCATTACAAACAAAGTAGTTCAGTTCTATGAATGGATACAGGTAAACATTTTGAAAGATATCTAAAATATCTTACTTTTTAGTGTGAATGTGAAGAAGTTCTTCATAGATTTGCTTTCAATCATTTACTATTTTAAGTTTATATCTTCTTGTTCAGGACTAATTTGAATGCAAAATATATGGATCAGATTCTTGGTGTTTGTTTTCTTGCTATTTTATGGATCAAGAATAATATTTCAGGTTTTCACATAGTGGAATGTAAGTGACACATTAGTATGTTACAGAAACTGTCCTTCCGTTGTTGATTTAAACCTGAATAGAAAAACTTGCATTGTTTTACTTTTTGCTTGCTTGAGCAAGAAGCAAAATGACAATATCACACTTATTGCTGAAGATGAAAGCCTACAGGACTGTTTATCGAGGAGCTTAGTCACAAATTAACTTGCTATGTTATGTATACGGCTGGATACACCCACAAGCTAGACACATCATCACTGTCACAGCCAAACACACACAGTACTTCAACGGACACAAACCGCGTAGTTCTCTGAGACATTTTTCCTGCTTTCTGATCCTTTACCTCTGTTATAAATTTATGGTAACTGGTAATTTAAAGGAGGTGCCAAAGAAATTCTCCGGGAATACTTAAGCTTTCCCACAGTGGAAATGGCTATCCAGAGGTACCTTCAGAGGAGAATGCAGTGACAGATGATGAAATTGGAGGCCATCTCAGAGCTACCATCAATTTTACACTTGTATCAAGCAATGTAATACAATCGTATCTTTATTGAATCATAATAAAAGTTATGGCACAGAAAGAGGTCATTTGGCCAATTTAACCATGCCAGCCTTTAGGTTAATAGATTTCACCCCACTTCCCACCTTTTAATCCACAGGTTACAATTCTTCAGCCTTTGTGGTGCAGAGTATCTGTAAGTTTCAAGCATGCAGTTGAGAGTGTGGTTTGCTTCCTTGCCTTTAAGTTGATATAACATTTCCTCAAAGGGATATCCTCCGGTAATTTACCCAAATTTACCGTTATTAGTGTTTTCCCAGCTTTGTTCTTCAATATTATCACCAATCAGCACATTTTTCTGAACTGAAATGAAATTCCATCAGTACATTGGAAGTGATTTGGTGTGAGCATCTCCAGAAAGGGCAAATATTTCTGTTAATCCAATTGACCAGAACATCTGAAGCTATTGTAATCAATAGGGTTAACAAGAACCTCACACACTTGGCTTGTCAGACAGCCACATGAAACCTGCTACATCATCATCTGAAGATGAAAACTTGT
>JARFYF010000094.1:77163087-77174669 GCA_030265395.1 Rhina ancylostomus | reverse complement strand
TATGACCTGATCTGTCTGGATGGCATGCAAAACAAGTTTTTCACTGTATATTGGTACATGTGACAATGACAAACCAATACCAACAGTTCTGCCTGTAAATATTTCCAATAGATCTGCAGTCTGTAATCGAGTCTCAAACATCTTAGAGTTTTTTGGACAGTAACTGCTAACTTTGTGCTTTGTATCAGTGTTTTGTACCTACTTTCCTAGTTACAAATTTTCATGTCACACAAGAGTCTAAACACTTCTCCACAAAATTCAATGCTTGTAACATCACCAGATCACCTATGATTAGCATCTTAAGAGTCACCACTGATCAGAACCCGTCTAGGTGTTCAATAGCAAGTAGCTCAATTTCTAACTCCTCCACTTGACTACCCATGTGCAGCTGCAGCAATATTCAATAGATTTGACTCCATCCAGGAGAAAGCAGTCTGCTTTACTGACAGCCCACTGAGAATCTAAACATCTACTCCACTATCAGTGCACAATGCCTACAGTATGTACCATCTCCAATCACACTACCGCAAATATTCGAAGTTTCTCCATTACCTAAAAGGGCCAAGTAATTGGAATAAATGAAGGCATCACCTCCAAAATTTTCACCAAATCATACTACCTTGACTTAGATTCAGATCTTTATTCTGTGATTGTCACTGGGTGAAAATCCCAGAGATATATATTCACCTGCATTTTGGGATTTCCTTCACCACATGGATTGAGGTGGTTCAAGAAGGCAGCTCATCTGCACGTTTTCAAGTACATCAAGGGAGAGGTAATAAATGCTAACCCTGCCAAGAGATGTCCACATCTTGAGAATATGGTTTTGAAAGTAGTTGGAATAGCTTGGCAGAACTGCGCAAATTAATTTAACCACTAGATTCCACAACATTGAGGGTACTTAACATATGTCCTTTCAGACTTAATAAAGTTTTAAATAGAAAAAGTTTTGTAGTTAATGATAAGGGAGCAATCAATCTAAGATTTTCATTAGGGAGGGAGATTTGACAAAGTCCCTTTTTGCAGACAGTTGTCGGAGCACAGTTTGTTTTTCCACGGTGAAGATCAAAGGCAAAAATGGCTGCAACTTTAAAGTTAATTATTTGTTGCCATGTTTGGTGTAGACTGTGGAGTTAACAGAGGAATGAAATAGATTAGATTACAAAAGGAGGAAGTTGTCAAAGGGGTCTGTAAACACCTTTGGCTTTAATTGAGATAATGTTCGATATATTTGTTATGAAACTAATATTCCAAAATATTCTTCAAAGGGGATTTAGAAGAAACAATACTGCATACAGCGCTGTTCAGTGACAATAATGAAATGGCAAAATTCATTCTGGATCGGATACCATCACTGATTGATGAACCAATGACATCTGACATGTACAAAGGTAATTGTCCATTGTTTATTAGGGTTATAATAATTAGTGAGTAAGCACTAACTAATTTTGTAAGTGTGTGTTTACATTATTACTGCAAATTGGAAATACTATAGCTAAGGCAACATCAAATATAAAAGTAACCATATTTTGCAATCATCTCTACACAATAATCATCTGCCAATGAGTGCATTTACATATGGGACTATGACCAATACCAGTCTTGACAATGTTTCTTCTTGGAATTAATCCCTTGTCTCCTCATCCATTACCCCGTATTTGTCTGAATGAGCACGTTTGAAAGCCTGAACAATAATTGTTGGTAATTGGTAAAATGACATTATCAATCATTTAAAGATTAATTACAAAATAGAACTATCAGAAAATTGTCACCTGGTAATGAGAATCTAGAGCATTAAATTCTCAACTGAAACGTACTATTTGAACTCCAGGCTTGGTGACGTTCACTTAGATTCAGATACTGCAGGTTCTAATGTATCATCCCAAAGTTAGCAGTGGTAGCTCTTGATCAGTCCTCTGAGCAGGATTGAGTCACTTTTCCAATTGATAAGAACTTCTTTAAAATACTGCACACAACGGAGGGGAGAATATTTTAGAATAACTTAAGGATCAGGCATGTTTACTACACTGTGTGAAGATTAACTCGTATAGTGACCTTTCTTATTCTGTTTGTATGCATCAATTGTTTCTCATATCATTTGTCAACGTATAGGTGAAACACCTATGCATGTTGCTGTTTTGAAACAGGATTTGGAAATGGTTAAGGAATTGCTGAATCGAGGTGCTGATGTGGTCAATTCACGTGCAACTGGTTCTTGCTTCATCCCGGGAGAAGATTGTCAATGTTACTATGGTGAGGTTTAGATTTTGTACTGAGAATTCAAATGACATGAATTATTGAGGCATTATTCTGGAACACTGTCAAATGAAGGTTCTTTGTATCTGTAATACAACATGTCTCAATATATCATCATTAAGTTATTGCTGCTAAATCCGTTCTAAATTATGAATGGATCATTGGTGGACTCTAACAACACAGGGTTCCTCCAGCAGACACATCCTCCTCTTCTGTTCCTTCTTAGAATTCCTAGGGCAGTTGACTTCATGACTTTCCCGGTTTACTCTTTCGTATCCACCACCTCACAGTATTTTCCCATGAAAGTGTGAGAGATGCAGCACCTGCCCCTTTACCTCTTCCCTTCCCACTATCCAGGGGCTCAACAGTCTGTCCATGTGTAGCAGCAATTGACTTGCACTTTTTTCTAATCCAGTGCATTGCATTCAAAGCTCGTGATCAGGTCTCCTCTACACTGGAGCAACCAATTGCAGATTTGTTAACCATTTTATATAACACTTCCAATAATTCTGGAAAGGTGATCCTGAACTTCCAGTTGCCCAGCACTTTAATTCTCTGTCCCACTCCCCCTCTGGCCTTTGTGATTGACCAAGCTCATTGTAAACTTGAGGAGCAAGGCCTCATCTTCCCTGGGGTATGTGAAGGCCTTGGAACTTTATTGGAACTTTATCCCTTCTGTTTTTTCTCTTTCCACAGATGCGCTTCTACCATTCTGTTTCAATTTGTTTCTTTTTTTTCTGTTTCCAACTGCTGGTGATTGTTACCTGGACATCTTCAATCGGCACCTATTACAGACAAACCCTAGTTCTCTCCAACTCTCTTCCGCTTTTCAATTTAACATCCATTTTCTCACTTTTCCGGATGTGCTGAAGGGTTTTTGTCATGAAATGTTGACCTTGTTTCTCTCCCCTCTGATACTGCTTGATCTGTTAAGTGCATCCAACATTTTCTATATTTTTTCCTGTTCTGAATTGCTTGAGAATGACAATCTGCATATTTAATGCTATTAAATATTTGTTATTAATTTCCATTTAAGATATTTCAAATCCGTAAATAAATTGGCTCAGAAGGAGTCTAGATGAAGGGTCTTGAAATGTCGACTGTCCATTTCCCTCCACAAATGCTGCCTGACCCTCTGAGTTCCTCCAGAGCTTGGTCTGTTGCTCCAGATTTCAGCCTCTGCAGTCTCTTATGTTTCCATTTTCTGGCTCAAATATTACATGACATTTACCACTTTTTAGAGTTGCTCAGTAAACTAAAAGTTATCTCTGGTAATATAAGGAGGAATGACAGTGGCTTCAGACAAGATCCTATCAAATATTGAATGGTATCTTTTGAGCAGTGAAATAATGGAAATAAGATTTGAAGGATAGTTTCCAGTGGGCCTGTATCGCCAATGTTATCATATTTTGTTGAAGTGAACTCAGGTATTTTTTCACAAAAATCACTGTGCAACTCATTAATTAGGTTGATCATTGGGACTGATCAAAAGTTTTGAATTCATTGTTTTGGATTTGCACCATGTGCAGAATTAAATTTAGACCAATGGAACCTGTTTAAAAGTATCTAAGAGTTTTAAAGTGCTCTAGAAATCTCCTCCAATCTTGTGAATTTTATGAACATAATCTTGTCTTTTATATTTGATATATTATTTATTTTGATACATTAAAAATTGAAAAACCGGAGCCCAGTACAAGGCCTGTCAACTGCGAAATGCAGGATAAATACAGTGATATGAGACAGCAGTCTTGCATGTTATTTATTAACTCAATAACTCTCCTGTGATATTCATTACTGTTTACCCAATAGCCACTATTGATGTGTGAGTTACCTGCATTAAATGAATCACTCATAGCAGAGAAATGTTGATTAGAATTGTATATCTCGAGTAAATTATAGCAAGGTTGTATCTATATGACAACTAGATTAAAGTGGCTCTGCACCACAATTGATTTTGCTCTCTACTTTTTAAATTGATAATGAGAGTTTTGACCACATTTTTATTACTGACAGGTGAATTTGCGTTGTCATTTGCTGCATGCATTGGCAATGAAGAGATTGTCAGAACTCTTATTAAGCACAATGCTCCATTAGATGCACAGGATTCCTTGGGTAAATATTTCATTGTTCATCTGTCATTAAGTAATACTCTTCTAATTCATGTGTAATTATCATCAAAAACACAATCTTTCCTCTCAAAGAATATGGAACCAAGTGTGAATTATGACTGCAGTTAATAAATAGGCTTGAGATGCTTAATTTTCTTTAAAACGGCTACAGCAAAATTGAGTTAATCTGGCATGCCCATAACTTTGATGCCGGTTTGCAGATTTTTCCAGCTATTGGATGTTACTCTATTAATGGTTCATTTAATTAATCTTTCTTTAAATGTTGCACAGTAGAATAATACAATTTCCAGTGAGTTTAAAGGGAGCGTGGTAAACAGAACCAGGTGAGTTTCAAGGGAACATCAGAACCAGGTGAGTTTCAGGAGAACATGGGAACCGGGGCTTCAGTGAATGAAAGGGGAGTGCGGCAAACATCACCTGGGGAGCCAAATGTCAAATCTTCGGGATTTCTGGATAGTCAGATCGTGGATTATCAAAGTCTTGCTGTTTCTGCTTTTGGTAAAAAGGACAACCTTGGTGCCAATGACAGGTCTCAGCCCGAAACGGTTTATGTCCCTCCATGGATGCTGCCTGACCTGCTGAGTTTCTCCAGCACTTTTTGTGTATTGCTCCATATTCCAGCATCTGCAGAATTTCTTATGTCTCAACCTTGGTAACTTTATAACTCCTCCATAATAGAATTAAAAATGTTCAATTTTGTTAAAATACATTTTCATTAGCTTTTGCATTCATTGGAAACTCCTCTGAAAAGTCCTTATGGGAATAGCTGCATAACACAATGCAGATTTCCTTACTTTCCTGAAAGCCCTGAACATGCAAATCCAGCAATGTGACCAACAGCTGCCATAACAATCACATTATACCTGAAACAAGTCTGGTTGCAGTCAAACAAGCTGGACTGTAGGTGCAGTGGGACATGTGCTGCTATAAATGTTGGGTGCACTTAATATTTACTGAAGAAAATAAAGCAAGTAGGTAAAAGTGGAATTTACAATGCTGCTGGATTTAGAAATTACTGCATGTTGAAATTACAAGATTTATTTTCATGAGAGATCTAGGATTAACTCATACAAGTTGTCCTGCATGACAATTGGATTCTGATGTAGTTTCAGTGAATTTGGTAGAAATCTGTCAAGAAACTTTGTTGATGGTTAAGATGGGACATTTTATTTTATCCAGTTTCTGCCATTTTTTAGAGCAAAATTATTTTGTTTCCAGTTCAACAGCACGATATTTCAGAAGTTAGCCCTTTTAGTGAGATTAATTTTAGTGAATAATCATTAATTTTGGTTATCTTTGTTATCCAATGCAAAGCATAATGGATGCCGGACATCTTGGTTCCAATGTTTGCTTGCATTTCCTTTGGTAGAAAATTGTCTGCTTATAATGTGCAAGAATAGCCTTCTTAGGGAGGAGGCAATGGGTATATGTCTACACAATTAGCTAAATACTTGCAGAGATGAAATGGGTTGACTGAAAAAAGGAATTACACTGCAGAGTACTCTTCTAAAGTAGAGGACTGTATTTCTTCTTCGGCAGTTCCTTGGGTTCGAGGATAATTAGTTTCCAATCCAGTTTTGTGGGTTCTGAGGTGGCTGATGAAGCCAGTATGGGAACCACAGACTCTTCCCCAGAGGGGGCAGGAGCTGCTTGATGGGACAGGTGAGTGGCGAGCTTGTGGATGGGTGCATTCCTTCTGCTGTTTACTGTGGGCTCCCAAAGTATGGACTCAATACTGTTCCAAATGTTCCTTCTTCACTTTGAGAGGGAGCTTTATTTAGGATTGAGGATATTATTGAGGATACTGTTGCTGGTGCTATTGAGATTTTTCTTGTTTATTTTACACTCTTCACATAAGGTATTAAATGGATACAAAAGCAATTGTGAATTACCGTTCCCTCTATCTTCAAGGCTACTCTATCTATTTGATTTATGCTGTGGTTGTAACTACTTATCTGCATTTTCCCCTTCAAATATTTTGCCACAGTATTAAGGAAGGTTGATGAAGGTAATGCAGTACATTGACATCTGGATGTTTGATAGTATTTATAGGATACTATAAAAGAATGGTTAGCAAACTTGAAGCCCATGGAATAAAGAGGTTGTTAGCAGCATGGATAAGAAGTTATGTCATGGATAGAAAGCAGAATGTCATTATAAACATGATCAGACTGGGTGATGGCAGACAGCAGTGTGCCCCCCCCAGGACATATATTAATAATCCAAGCACAGGTGGGATAGTTAAAATTTCCAAATGTGTAGTCGATACAGATCTTGGAAGTGTGGTAAATAGTGAGGAGGATAGATTTAAAAGATGTAGGCAGGTGATGACAGGCATATGACAGATAGAATTTAATTCAAATTAATATAATTTAGCATAAGGATAGACAATATGAGCTGAAAACTGGCAATTGAGCTGAAAAATTAACTTTGTTTCTCTCTCCACTAATGTATCGTGACTCACTGTTTACCTCTAGTATTTAATATTGTTTATTTTCCATTTTTGGAATCTGCACAATTTTACTTTCCTGGAATTGTGGTTTGAGACAAGATTTGCTGGGGTGTACAAAATCTTTCAGGTGTTGATAGGTTAGACAAACAGATTGTTCCCATCAGTGAAGGGAGACGGAGGGGATCAAGGACCAAATGTCACAGATTTTAAATCATTGCCATAAGATGCAAGCAAATGTAAGGAAAAAGTCAATTATCAGCTTTCATTCAGCAAACATGCTGCTTCTATTTGATTAGATCTTAAAATTCTTTTGAACAGGCAATACAGTTCTTCATATGTTGGTTCTACAAGAGGATAAAAGCCAGATATATGAAATGTATGATCTCATTACATCTCTTGTGACTGAGAAACAACAGCCAAGTCTTGAGGACATAAGAAACAATGATGGCTACACTCCATTGAAGCTCGCAGTAGCTGAAGGGAATTTAGAGGTAAATGCTTGCAATGATATACCATCATTGTTTGTGAATAAAGTCATCCTCTTATATGTTTATGTTCAGAATTTTATGTTCTATAATATGCAGTATCTGGCAATTAAGAATGAACCTCACTCTGTTGTAAAAATGAAAGGTGACCCTTTTATTATCTAATTTATCTATGGCTGTGCTGTTTGGTGCAATCTCCTATATAATATTCAGAATAATAGCCTGCAATTTTATAGTCACTATTGTATTTCCTTTTCATTTCCAACTCTTTAACATTTAATGTAACTTGCATTCAGATCAGTTGCTATTCATAAGCTTGATCAACAGTTTTGGATGTTTCAAAGGCACATTTCTCAAAGGATGTTTAAATCAAATCTCTCTTTAAATGTATTTAAAGTAATACATGTTTTGATGCATTAATTTGTAGATGTTCAACTATTTAGTTCAAAAACAGAAGAAGGTATACTGGACTATGGGAACAATTATTTACTTCACCTATGACCTCACCAACATTGATACATGGGGGGATCAAAAATCAGTTTTGGACATCATAACAAGAAGCAGGAGTAGTCAGGTAACTATTAGGCCTGATCAGGCTGCTCGTTGCCGTAATATCTAATTGAATAGAAAATTACCCCCAGGCAATGTATACTATTTTCTTAAGATTTACACTCTTAATGTGCAGGTTCCTTAATGGTAATGATTCCCTATTTCAGCAGCTCAGCCAATTTAGCTTTCCTCAATTTCTTAAAATTGTTTTTGCTTTCAATCCAAAGACCAGAATTTTAAACTGGTTTCACAAAACATAATGAAATGTAGTATTTTTGAAACGTTTTTGGGATGGTTCTCAGGAAACTTTTATTGTTTAGAAATTTGGCTAAGGAGCACCTAGCACAAGTAAGTGGTGATTATCACACAACTATTTTCTTTCCAATAACTACTCTGAAAAAGTTAATCTAGCCACTTGTAATAGCAACTGTGAAATATGCTTAATATTCCACACATGTTAACACTGCTTAATTGTTTTTGTACACCAAGAATAATCACTTCAATCCTGAACATTGAACATAAAACAGCACAGCACAGGAACAGGCCCTTTGGTCCACAATGTCTGTGTTGACCATGATGCCAAATGAATAACTCCATCTGCCTGCACAGGATCTATATCCCACCTTTCCCTTCATGTTCATATGTCTGTCTAAGTGCCTCTTAAATGCTACCTTCATGTCTGCTTCCACCACCATCTCTGGCAGCGCATTCCAGGCACCTACCACTCTGTGTAAAAAGAACTTGCCCTCACATCTCCTCTAAACTCTCCCCCCTAACCTAAAGGCTGAGCCTTCTATTATTTGATATTTCTACCCTGGAAAAGAGACTCTGACTATCTATCCTATCTATGCCTCTTGTGATTTTATAAACCTCTCAAGTGTCCCTTCGGCCTCTGATGATCCAGAGAAAACAATTCAGTCCAACCTTTCCTTCATAGCTAATGCTCTCTAATCCAGACAGCATCCTGGTGAACCTCCTCTGAACCCCCTCTAAAGCCTCCACATCATTCCTGTAATGGGAGAAACAGAACTGAACACAGTGCTCCAAATGAGGCCTAACCAAAGTTTTATATAGTTGCAACATGATTTCCTAACTCTTATATTCAATGCTATGACTGATGAAGACCCTATCTATTTGTGTTGCCACTTTCAGTGAGCTATGGATTTGGACCCCAAAATCCCTCTGTACATCAGTGCTCTTAAGGGTCTTGCCATTGACTGTATACATTCCCCTCATATATTGACCTCCCAAAATGTAACACCTCATATTTGCCCAGATTAAACTCCATCTGCCCTTTCTCTGCCCATATCTGCAAATGGCCTAAGTCCTGCTGTGTCCTTTGACAACCTTCTTCAGTATCCACAACTCCACCAATTTTTGTGTCATCTGCAAACTCAGTTCAATGAAATTCCCTTACAAGAGCATCAAGACTATTCACTATCCTAGCCTTTGTGCACTACTAGAATTTTCCAGTTAATTATTTTAACAACTCAACTGCTACACTGAGATGAGCAAAGATCAAAGATTATTTTTCTTTGGAAAAAGTGACAATAAAATTAATGGATCAATCTTTCATTCTTTACCCAAAATTGTGCCTCCATTTGTGGTATATGATTTTAATTTGTGTGTGAACCTGACCTAACCATCAGTAGGTAACGGAGATACAAGTACCATTCTTGTCTGTATCATTTCTGACACACATATTTTCTTTGTGTCATCATAAACCCTGGAAACCTCTGAGATTTTGAAGTTTAAATTCCTTATAGAAATTATCAGATGTATTTTTTTTGTAGGTTCATAAATTTATTGATGCTAAACCAGTAAAGGAATTAGTACAGCAGAAATGGATTTCATTTGCGTACAAATATTTCCTCATGTGGATGATTTCCTATAGTCTTTACATCACAGTATTCACTATCTCAAGTCTATACCGACCATTGAAACCAGTTCCACCTGGCCAGTTTGGTAAATACGTTGTTAAAGTACAGAAGACTTTAGCAGTAAGTATAATATTGGTACCAAATATATCCAATCCAGTGTTTGTGGTAAAAGTATTTTAAAACTGCGTGATTAGTAAACACTTTTTATGTGCAATACAGGAGAGTTATTGATCATCTTATAATGAAAGCTTTTGTAGACATTGTGTTGTTGGAACATCTAATAAACTACACATAGAGTTGAAAAAAAGTAGAATAAAGCATCCTGTCTGAAATGGATAAGTTTACATTTGGTTAATTGTTAATACAATTTTCAAGAAAGGAGCAAGAGGATTACTACAAAAATGACTTGAATCCAAGCATACTTGATTGCCATAAAGAGTTATGGAAGAGTTATGGACAGAGGTAGTTAGATGAAAGTATAGAATGGAAGGGAGTGTTAAAAAGATATTCATTTATTACAATGGTTATATGTGTACTTCCTTCCTAAAGTGGTCTCAATTATGGGTGCTAAAGCATTTCAAAATTAATAGATGATTGGCTGCTGGTGCCAAAAATTAGGCTCTAAATTTAAACCATTTGATTATCTTCAATAAGGCAAAAGTAAAAACATGATTGTGAAAGTGTAGGCATGTGTGTGAGAGATGTGCTTACCAAGAATTGTGTGATGGGAAAGCTTATCAGCTAATTTTCTCCTCTGCTGACTGGAGTTATATCCAATATTGTGATTTTTTTTTTGTTTTCATTTGTCCAATTAAGTGTCCTGAATTGGGTTTCACAATCAAGTTAATCCAGGATTTGATTTCAGAGGTCATTGCATGCTTGTGAGACTTGGCATTAATTAACCCAACCAACAGCCTGCCATTCAACTTGTCCACAATTTGATCTGCAGTTCTTTTTAATCGGTTAAGTTTTTTTAACCTTTTCCATTAGTTTTTGTTTATGCTTTTGTGGTGAACAAAACTGTGCAGGTACTGCACCATATATAGACAATTTGAATTAAGTGGTAGGAAGATGGATACTACCATTTACTGATAATATGAAAATGGGCATAATTGAAAGTTGCAAGAAACAATTTCAGAGACTGAAAACATTAAACAGGCTAGGAGGAACTTGATAGGATGTGTATGAAACAAAGGGATATAAAAGGAATATTGCAAGCAAACCTATCTGTGTGAACAGATTAAAACTATAATTAATCATTGCCTAAATACTCTTGTTATTTCATCAATAATGTATGGTTAGCAAGTATCAGAATTTGGTACTGCAGAGTCAGCATTTTAAATTGATATTGTCACTTGGTATTCTTACAGTGCTTGTCTGTTGCTGCAGAATTTATGTTATGCAGGTTCCAATTCATGTTCAATAGCTGCTATTTTATGTGTGTATATTATCTTGGAAAATATTTTCATAAACCATGATCATTTATTAAAAAAGTAAACATTTTAGGAGTCCTATCAAACAAAGGAAGATTACTTGAGACTTCTGGGTGAACTAGTAACTGTCGTTGGAGCTCTGGTAATACTCATCAGTGAGGTAAGCTAACAAGTTATTGCAGAACTCCAATCTCCAATATTAAACCAAAATTGGAAGCTATCCATTCACTCTGGAAGTTACAAAGAACATATTTATGATATAAATATCACCTCTTTTTCAGATGATGCATTTATACAAGATAGGACCAAAAAGTTACTTTAAGAATACATCAGTTGGAGGACCTTTTCCATTACTAATGTAAGAACATGATCATTCTTTTAGTCCTTTTCCTGTTTAT
>JARFYF010000094.1:77150300-77161621 GCA_030265395.1 Rhina ancylostomus | reverse complement strand
TTGACTCACCCAGGAATACTAATGATGAGTGAAGGCAGCATACAAGTATTAATTTCATGCTGAAAATACAGCAAGCTTTTGATGATGTTTCCTGATGCATGTATTTACTGAAGGTGTATGTGGCATGACTAGTAATTAAACTATTTGAATATATTTAACATTTAATGGATCTTTATTAATTTTCTTATTGTTTCAGGATCTGTTACTCACTTTTGATTATTACAGCAGTTATCATGAGACTCTGTGCTGATGGTGGAGAAGCAGTCCCAATCTCCTTTGCTCTGATTGTTGGGTGGTGCAATACCATCTACTTTGCCAGGGGGTTTAAGACATTTGGGAAATTTTCTATTTTGATTCAAAAGGTAAGAAAGTGATTTGATATTATTGACAGGATTGAGAACGTAATGGTTAGAAATTACTATCAAAATAACAGAGCTAAGAACATTAGAAAGAGAAGCAGGATTAGACATCCAACCCCTCTACTATTCAATGAGACAGTGGCTGATCTTTTATATCAGTGCTACCTTTCTACACTGACCCCATATTCCTTCATTCCCTCAATGTAGTATTAATGATTCTCACCATTGTGTATTTGCCAATTACACAACCTTGAGTGAGGGCAAGTGCTTGCACGGACATGAAGAGCTCATCATTGCAGCATCCTCTCATTGGTTCCTAAAAACAGCACTTCTCTAGGGACTCAGTAATGGTATGCACTAAATACTGCTATATTCTTCTGTTTACATGGTAGACAGAATACACTCACTACAAACCATTCAGGTTGGCCTATTTAAATCCTGAGTACCTTTCTTTTAAAAGAAAGTGTGATAAATCCTAATTACCAACCTGTGCACTATTATTCCCTCTTTTTTAATAGCATTTCCAGTATAAGTCAGATTCTGCTTGGGATATGAATTTAGTATGATGGTTGATCACATGTTTCCCAGATATTGGGTGGTGGTGGTGATTCCTGGGAGCAGCTAATGAGAATGTGGGAAGAATAAAAACTGGGATTAATGTGGGATTGGCATAGATGGGTGGCTGATGGTCGGCACAAGCTCAGTGTATGTACCGGGCATGAGTCTGCTTAACTAGCTACTTCCAGGAAGGTGACAAGAGTGCTAATCCATTGTTCCCTTTTTGACTGTTGGAAATTAACTTTTATTGCTGTGGGTTCTCATTCACTCAGACGTACTTATAAAATCACAGGGACAAGCAGCATGGAACTGGGCCCTTTGGCCTATTTATGCTAATCCCACATTAATCCCTTTTTTAAAATTCTCCCCACATTCTCATTCTTATCAACTCTTGTACAAGAAAGATGAAATCTTGACCTCTCAATCTACCTCACCATGGCCCTTGCACCTTATCTGTCTACCTGCACTGCACTTTCTCTGTAACTGTAACACTACACTCTGCATTCTGTTATTACTTCTCCCTTAGTACTACCTCGATGTACATATATTTAGAAATGATCTGCATGAATGGCATGCATAACAAAATTTTTCACTGTATCTTAGTACATATGATAATAATAAACAAATTGCCAACTGCTCCTACAATCTACCATTCATCTACATACAAGGGGCAATTTACCACCTGCTCCCACAATCTACCACTCACTTACACACAAGGGGCAATTTACATCAGTCAATTAACCTCTCAACCAGCACATCTTTGGGATGTGGAAAGAAACTGGAGCAGGGAGGACATGCAAACTCTGCACAGGCACCACCCAAAGTTGGGATTGAATCTGGTCTCAGGATCCCCTGAAGCAGTGTCCCTACCAGCTGCACTTTTGTGCTTCCCATTTTGCTGGAAAATTGTCAATTAAAAAATTTCTCCATCATTCTCCAACACTTTTATATCTCTTTTATTTTCCTTTCCTACTGACTTGACATTGGATGTACTATTTTAACTAATAATATCTGGTTCATACTATGAATGATTTTTTAATTTGACTGGGTAAGGAGTTAGTACATGGGTCCCAAATTCCTTGCAGAGGGGATTGTGCCATTCTCACCTCCCTCTGGTAACAATTTGCAGCTTATCCCCCATGGAAATTAAATGGGCCAGGATAAATCTGGAAAAGTTGCAAGCCATTCTTTCATTGGCACTTTAAATTCTGGTCCAGTCTGGGCTCCTCTTTGATATCCTGAACAGTATTTTGACCAGTGAGTACAAAATACAAAAGAACTTCCATCTATTAATTGCTTTATTTCATAAAGATCCTAAAGTAATGAAGTATGTGAGTGGGTTGATGATAATTTTCTATATCAGTAAGCTGAGGAAACAGCTGGTGAACAGGTAGTTTTAGATCTAGTAAATGCAGTGAGGTAGGTTTAGTTAAAATGATTCTGATAACGCAGCCTTTTGGGAGAAGTGATCATAGCATGTGGAATTTTATAATGAATTGAAAGCTAACATATAGGCACACAGCAAGCAATTAGGAAATTAATTAGCTCGTTAGCCTTTATTGCAAGGTATGCAGAAGCAGTTTTAATCTTGCCTAAGGATAAGCTTTCTTTAAGGGAAATGCAACTTGTGTTTATTAGGAAAAAGAGATTGTCCTATGGTGATGAGAAATTAAAATAGACTAGATCCATATTCCCTGGATCTTAGGATAAGGGCAGGTTGTCTCATTGAAATACTTAACATTCTTAATTGGGTAGATGGAAGAAGATCTAAAACCAGGCCTTCCATTCTTAGAACGTCTCATCCATTGAAGACTATGGATGTTTAGTTGTTGAGTATATTCAATATGGAGATTCATAGATTCTTTGGTAACAGGAAACTTCAGGTATATATGGACTTTGGAACCAGGTGGAGTTGAGGTGGTCATGCTCTGATTGAATGCAGAGTTGAATTGTTGAAAGCACTTTGCAACCATCAAATAAATCTGAACCACAGTCGCTTGTTGATTGGATAATCCACACTCTAGCATCATTGGTCAAGGGGATGTCAGTTCAGTATGTGAACTTGCTCATCTTTGAATAATGCCTGAGGATCTTTTACATTTACCTGAGGAGTAAAGCAAAGCCTTGCTTCAACGTCACATCTGAAAGTTCATACACATGAGACCGTCACATAGTCCCAAAAGCAGATTCTGTGGTCAGGCTTGGACCATTATTATGGTATCTGGGAACATCTGTCAATTATTTGCTTAGAAGCAAGACAAGATCATGGCATGCTCAAGCAATCAAGCCACATGAAGTCTATTGAGAAGAATAGTAAAGGGTATAACACATATGAATTAAGTAAAGAAGGTAGTTCCTAATTTTCTTACAGCAAATATCCAACTTGACAGGCCTGAACTAACCTTGGATAAAGCTAGATTGTGTAAGGAATAAGGATATAGGGAAGTTGTATCGGCAAAACATAACGTACCCTGAGATACTTTGTGATGAATTTGGAAGCACTCAAATAATGGAAGCCAAGATTCATCCGATGGAGAATGCTACACTGTGGTTCTTCTAAATGTGTCCTATATCTTTCAGTACAAAGAAAATAGCTTGAGGTTTCTGACTGAGCTGCTCCATTTTAAGACAGATGATGCCATTAAAACCTACGGGGCTCATATGATAAAAATTAATAGAGATGCAAAGACAGAAAGATATATCGTCCTCTGGTTGATTGTTTTCTCAGCTAGGAGGAGGACAGATCATCACAATCTCTATATGACTGATTGAGTTGGACAAAGTTTCAAAGGAGTCCTCAACATAAATACTCTCTTAGATTTCTCCAATAGTTCCACACCTAAAATATCCACTGCACACAATTCTAAGGAGAAGAACTGCAGTTGAGGAAAGACATGTCTTTGATACCTCAGAAGTCTACCTTAGCAACAACATAATTGCTAGGCTCTTCACCCAGTTGAGTTTTAATCAGTGTTGGATATTCTTAGTCCAATCAGCTTGATAGTATTGTGGACCTACTTAGGATTTATCAATATTATGGATATTTTCTACTACCCTTAAGCAATATGTTAGGAGTTGCTGGATCACACAAGAAAATGGAGGTGGACAAAGAAACAAGAAACTGCACATTGGGAATCAAAACAGGTATTGCTGAGTTTGCAGGTTCTTGTTCCTTATGTTTCAGAAGAAAAGTTGCTGTTGTCATGTAATGAATCTTGTCACATTGGCAGAGATTTGCCACAAGATCTCCTTCCAAAGCAGAATAAAATGACTCAAAACAGGACAGAGACTGTTTAGCAAATTTCCTTGAAGCGCCAAAGTCCAAATGGAAAACTCTTCTGGAGTCTTGTTCAGTCTTGGCAGGAGTCCTGATGTAGATGATGTGATAGCGAGTCTAAAATGATCAAAACACTTTTCATAAGCATTAAGGTAGCCTCTAATAAAAGAAGTGACCTAGCCTGAAAGATTATTATTTCCAGTGATCTCTGTTTACTCAGCTCCAGCACTCCGACATGACCTCAGGACAGAACAGTGCTCCTTATCACTAAAAGTAATATTAAATGTTGGAAGAGTTATAAATTATCACAAATCTGGGTGAAGATCAGATGCAATGTTTTTCTATAGGAAAGCATCAAAAGATTCAATTTATGTATTTATTGTTGAAACATTATTTCCAATCTGAAACTTGAGTTCAATTTGGAATGTTGTATTTCCTTTAATATATGCAAATTTAATTAATTTACCCAGCAAGATTGTGGGAGAAATTATCATTGTAACAAAACACCCTGCCACCTATTTCTATAGTGATACTGTGGTAGAATTTCAATCTACATCTTTTGCACAAAATAGTACTAATATCAATAGCATTAAAATTTATCAGTAGCCGCAACTGTTGGCCATTCATAATACTGGTTTTCTGATGGGGAGATCGAAAATAGCAAATCAAACTAAAGGTTTATTTTTCCAGTAAGATGACACATTTTAAAGTCTCTTTTTGATTTAAAATACAATCACTGTTATGATTAAATAATGGCTTTTTTCACAAAATTACTATTGATTTGTTGCTTAGGAATGCAGAAGTAACAAAGGAATAAACTGCAGAACATAATTATAGTTTAATTTCAGGAGCTAATTGTTTCAATTGTTGTTTCCTATTGACATCTACACTTGAACTTGGAATTTTGAATGTCAGATTCCATTTTAAAACAAAATTATGATTGATATTTTTGAGAAATTAATTGCATCAGTTTACATATTCACCCTTTATTGTTAATCTATCATTATTGGGCTTTGGGTCATCTTAAATACTGAGTGAAACATAAAATTATAGTTGTACAGTTTTATAATTATACTTGAACATCACATTTGTGGATTTTCATTTCCTCACAGCTAATATTTGGAGATTTTATGCATTGGTGCTGTCTGGTATTTATCTGCATCATTGGATTTACCTTTGGTATGTAGTTTATCTGAATAAACAAATAGCGAGCTTGAAATAGTTGTAATAAAATAGTGCCTTAAAAGCTCTCCTGTTACTGGAGTAAAAAAAAAGACACTTTAGAATAGAACAGGTGTGAAGTTATTCCAATGTCAACCTTCTGTTCTTTAAAATTGCTTTAAAAAGTAATTCTGGTTGCAGGAATTCATGGGCGTACTCTATGTATAGCCATTATAAACGCCAGAATCACAGGTGAAATGAAAGCTTTGTGGTATATCTATTTCACAGTGTAGTATTCTTTATATATTCAGTTTTATGATATATTGTATCATTTTTTATGTCCACACTCAATTTACCTAGTATCCCCTTGCCTTATCGTGCTCAAAATATTAAAATATATGTGACTTGCGTTAATTATTATTAGTACTTTAGGGACATTGATGACAAATATTTTCTGATCCATCAGTAAAGTATTTGTTAACACATTCTGCTGATCTCAGTTCTATTCCTAATGTGATGTGCAACATGGAAGTGATAAAAATTTGCGTATAATTTGCACACATCCTCTTTATGTCAATATGTTAAATTGTTTATTAAAAGTAAATGATATGATAGAACTTGCAGAGTGTGTATTTTTAATTGAAATGTCTACATTTTCTCAAATTAATGTACGGTTTATTTTTCCCTTACAGCTTTTTATGTTCTGTTTCATACTCTGGATTTGACAGATTATCCTCATTTTAGAGATTTTTACAGGACATTGCGTACCACATTTGAACTGATGATGGGATTGTTGGATATTCCTCTTCCTTATGATAGGCCAATACCAACCAATATATACATCACCTATACCATGTATATGCTCCTTGTATATCTTCTGCTGCTAAATTTACTGATTGCCATGATGGATGATACATACTGGAGAATAGTACCAGAAACAGATTTACTATGGAAAGTGCAAGTAAGCTTTTTTTTGTGTAGTCTCAGGTACAGCAGATAAAATAATGCAGTCGCCTAGAAGTTAATTAATCAGTGAGCAGGTAAGTAGTCCATACTGAGATCTAGCACCACTTGACTTTTCATACATAACTAAACTATCTTTGAGATTAACTTCTCGCATTTACCTGTGGGAGGAAGTATTTGTAATCAAGGTAACACAAATGTGACTGGGCTAGCAGTCAGAGTTCTGGACCATTGATATGAATTTTGATCCGACCAAAGAACATAGAAAAATACAGCACTGTAACTGTCCCTTCGGCCCACAATGTCTGTGCTGACCATGATACCAAATTAAACTAATCCCATCTTGATTTGTATGAATGGTATACAAGACAAGTTTTTCACTGTACTTCAGTACATGTGACAATAATATTCCAATTCCACCTGCCAGCACATGGCTCATGACCTTCTATTCCCTGTCAGTTCATGTGTCTGTCTCAATACCACTTGAACATTGCTATTTAATATGTTTCTACCACCTCCCCTGGCAGCATATTCCAGGCACCTACACTCTGTGTGTGTCACAAAAAAAAATGCCTCGCAAATCTTCTTTAAACTTTCCCCTCTCACCTTAAACCTATTCCCTCCTAATATTTAANNNNCCCCCCCCCCCCCCCCCCCCCCCCCGGGAAGGGACTCTTGACTATCTACCCTTTCTGTACCTCTCATCATTTCATACATTTCTGTCAGGCTTCACTTAAGCCTCCTGTGGTCCAGAGAAAATAGTTCAAGTTTGTCCAACTTCTCCTTATGGCTAAAATGAATGGTGGCTAGGGAATTTAAATTTGAGTAATTAAATAAATCTGGAATTGAACAAGACAAAATTAATCAGAATATTTTATTTTTCCCATGCCTACATGTGTAGGAATGTAGAAATATGGACAATGGATTTGTATTAGTTTCCAGATCTGGTATTGCCAATATTTCTGTGCATGTATGAATGTCAGCAGTGCATGGCACGGTACAAGAAAACAAAAGAAAGGAACCGGTATAAATCATGAGGCCTTTTGACTCCTTGAACCCGATCTGCTATTCAACAAGATCAGATTGGGCGCGATCATTTTCCTGCATTGCTGCCATATCCCTTGATTCCTCAAATATCCAGAAAACTATTGATCTCTGTTTTGAGTGCAATCAATGACTGGGCCTCCACAACTCCCCAGGATAGAGAATTTCAAATATTCACAATTGATTGAAGATATTTGCCCTCATTTCAGTTCTAAATGGTTTGCCCCTTCTTTTGAGTTTGATTCCTATTTCTAGATTCCTTAGCCAGGGAAACATTCTCCCCGTTTCTGTCCTGTCAAACCGCCAAAGTATTTTGTGTGTCTCAATGAGGTCATGTCTCATTCTTATAATCTCTGGAAGGTAGCGGCCTAGTCTATACAAGATCCTTTATCAAAGCCCTACATAATTGCAATAAGACACCCTTACTCTTGTACTCATTCTATTTGCATTCCTAATTGCCTGATGAACCTGCATGTTAGGACCCCCAGGTATTTTTGAACGTCAACATTTCCCAGTCTATCGCCATTTAACAAAAAAACAGTACTTATGTTTCTCTTCTAAAATGGATAACTTCAGATCTCCCCACATTTCACTGCATCTGCCATGTTGTTGCCCACTCGCCTAGCTTGTCCATATCCATTTGAAGCCTCGCTGAATCCCCATCACATTTCTATTTAGTTTTTTTGTCATCAGCAAACTCAGAAATGCCACATTTAGTCCTCTTAACCAAATTGTGGATGTAGTGTGAGTTGTTGGAACCCAATCTTGTGGGACCCCTCTAGTCTCAGCCTTCCACCCTGAGGTCACATTTATTTCTATCCATTAACCAAGTCTCAATCCACGTTGATATATTTCCTCAAGTCAATGCGTTCTAACCTTGTTCACCATGTGTGGGACCTTATCAAATGCCCTTTGAAAATCAAATGCAATCCATTCAGTGGTTCCCTCTTGTCTACTCTACTGGATACAGCCTTGAGGAATCCAATAGGTTAGTCAAACATGACCTGCCTTTTGTAAAGTTACATTGACTCTGCTCAATCATATTATTTTAAGTGTCTTGATATCACATCCTTTGTAATAGATTGTACTGTTTTCCCAACTGTCAGCCTAACAGGTTGTTGGAGAATGTCCAGAGTGAAGAATCCAAACATTTATATGTAAAAGACCAATTTCTGTTTTATGCATTAATTATTTATCATTATCAGTTTGCAGCCATCATACTGCTTCTAGAACAGCGAGTGCCAGCGTTTCTAAAAGTTCGTTCTGGAGTTCCAGGAACATTGCTGGGCTTTGATGATGACAAGTGGTACATTGGGTATACAGAAAATTACATTTCAACATTTTTATTCCAATTTGAGATGAGTATTAAGTATAAATCTTTCATCTAAACATTGTTAATGCAGGGTTGAAGAGATACTTCCTGAGACAGATGAAAAATCCAGCATGAATGCCCAGATATCAAAAAACATAAAATGGGATAAAGTAAGAAAAAATCTTGGCAAAATCATAAACCTGAAAGATTCTGAATCTACCAGATTGTAAGAAACATTAATGCTGAATCTGTTGCATCTCTTGAACTATGTTCTTTCTTTACAATTGCTAAATCTATGTTAATTATTTTCAATGAATATAGAGGTTAAAAAAATTCAACATTGGTTATTTTGCCTGAAAATATGGCATCATTACTTAACTGTGAATAATCTCAGTTGGAACGTTTTAAAATTTAGTGGCGACACAAGAGACTGCAGATGCTTGAATCTGGAGCAAAAAATAAAGTTCTAGGGGAACTCAGCTGACCAAGCAGCATCTGTGGAGGGAAAAGGATGGTCAGGTTGAGACCTTGCATCAGTCGTGATGGTGTCGACCATTACTTTGCCTCCACGGACAATGCTTGACCTCTGGAGTTTCTTCAGTAATTTGTTTTTTGCTTAAAATATAGTGGATAAATCTTGGCTTGCTGAGATTATCAGTCTTCCTCCAACTCTTTATCTTGGAACTTTTAGTTTCTATGTGACCAGGTCTCAAGGCTTAAAGTGACAATTTACTGTTGCTTGCCCTTAATTTATTTTGCTTGTAACATTAGGATCCTCTGCAGAAAAGCAGCAAGATTGATATCAGAGAAACAGTTGATAAACTCTTTTCTATAATGGGCCAATTAGGACTCCTTTTGATTCTGTAATTGTCACTGCCTCTGGTTGGTTTACTATTTACTCATATGCCACCAGTTATCCATGCTAACCCTAAATCTTATATACAATGAAGGTTATCTATTTCTTTTGACAAATTCTTTCTTCATTGCTCTTACAACCAACAATCAAAATGTTAAGTACCTTTAATTTTGCAGTTTTAAAGTTTGGTATAGTTATTTATTTAACAGGAATTACAATCAAAATGGATTAAAATATGAACAGCATAAATAAAATAAATTGTAACATTTTTGAATATTCCACCACATTTGTTTTGCTATATTTGAGCCAATTTAAGGATCCTGTCAACAGCAAGATATGGAATCGTGATTTTTTTTAATGTGGCAGGGAGGATCAAAAATAATCAGAAAATCACTTATTGTTTCGGTTAATGCAGCACTCTATCTGTGCAGTTTCTAAGCACTCATTATATGATAATTTGTTATATTTCACAATTTTATATATTTCTGCTTTGTAGAGAAGGGACCATAGAACAATAGTCAGAAAACGTTTCTGAAAATACTTGTACTGTATGTAAATGATTTGCTAACAATATCTGCAGTGCTTAAATTGAAGTTTCAATGCTGTCCTATAACCTCATCCTCATGTTTGCATTCATGAAAATGTCTGGTCAATTATACTGGATTGATTCTTGTGATGGCTGAGTTGTTTTATCGGGAAAATTGGGTTCATGGTGTTTAGAGTATAGGAAATTAAGCATTGATCTAACTGAAACATAACATTCTGAGGCTGCTTGACCAGGTGGAGGCTGTGAGGATGTTCCCACTGGTGGGGGTGCCTAGAGTAGGTGGCATAATCTCGAGATAAGGGACCAGATTAAGATGAGAAAGAATTTCTCTTCTCAAAGACTTGTAAACCTTTTAGAATTCTCTACTGCTGCTGCTGCATCATTAAGTAGATTCAAGGACTGATTTTTGAACCGCAGTGCTATAATGAGTGGACAGGAAAATAAAGCTGAGGTCTATAATGAGATCAGCTATGATCTTGTTGAAAGTCAGGGGAAGTTCCAGAAGGCTGTATAGCTTACTGCTGTTCCCAGTCCTTCTGCTCTCACATTGTTTAGCAGAAATTGTGTTTAACTGATTCATATTTTAAATATCAAAATGGCCACTTCGAAGCTAAATCAACATATTCATATGTAGAGGCATCACTTCTGTTTTTAATCTGGAATAGTGACTGGGTGCATAGATTCAAGCTGTGTCCATAGTACATGAGACCCCGCATTTTAAGTTCCTAGAAAATTACCCCCTGATGATTTTCTGTAATGCAAAGCGGGGTCATCTATACATACATCAAAAAACAGGAGTTGAAAAGAAAATTGTTTATTTATTTACTTTTGTTCACAAATTCTGTGAGAGTAATTTTATTCCTTATCTCAAATTTTTGGGTAGTGATTTGTGAATTCGGAAAAGGTGAATTTCCATAACCTGAATTGCTGTAATAGAGGGGTCACCTGCATTTGGTTGATAGAGCTGTACTCCAATCTATTTCTTTCATTAAAAAGTATATGACAAAGTAGTTTATAAAACTACTGTAGTTTGGAAGCATGTAATCAAATAGTAGTTATAAATTATGCCCCAGTCTTGATTTTAAAATAACATGGATATTGTTACTGTATTACATTCAAAAACCTTTAAACAAACTCTTCTGTCAGTGAAGCTAGATTCTGATCTTTCCACTCTTCTCTATTCACACTCAGCTCTCTGTTCTTCCCAACCACCAGCCTTTCCCCTCCAAAGTCTCATCCCAAAT
>JARFYF010000094.1:77129005-77141812 GCA_030265395.1 Rhina ancylostomus | reverse complement strand
CTTTCCATTTCTTTTTTAAATGTCAGGCTGTGAACAGGACTTTAATGTCAGATCATAACCAGATTCTTCATTTTGTCTTTCCTTATTCACAGGTAAAACTCTTTCTCCATCTTTGATAAACAGATCCTCAGGAGGAGGGCCTATTGCAGAGATTTTATTGAATTAATATGTGCACTTATTAATTTTGAAGAATAAGCTTTAGATTCTCATGTCTTTATTCACTATATGTTTTATAATAATTGTAGGTTTTGTCACCATTGGTCATCAGTTCACTTGGGGAAGTTCTGAGGGTGATTACAATAACTTTGACGTTAGCAATATAATTTGCATATCTCATGAAGCCCTAAACAAAAAAATGCATTAAAATTTACGCTAATATTTGAAAAGTACTTTACTGAATAAAAATGTAGAGATTAAAATAGGATTGTTGGAATTCATATTTTAAAGCTCTTGAACATCTGAAGATACAATTGTTCCTTGGTAACAGTGCAAACTAAATGACAATGAATTAGTGGTCAGTTTTATTTCTGCCCATTGGCTTAAATAGAAAGGAGAATTGGACAGGGTGCAGAAAAGGTTGCCAATAGCTTTTTTACCTATTTAGTGCTCCGCTGAAGACCAATTTCATCTTAGGTTCATCCTTACCAAAGATGGCTATTTTTTACATTGAAGCAAAGTGTTCATTATCAAAAGTATAACATTCCATCTCAAAAATAAGGCAACATTTTCAGGATCTAATCCATTCTATTGTTCTATGATGATTATAAAACTACCTTTGAGCACCTCTCCAGCAGAGCTTTATTTCTCTACACAAATGGTATGGTTTAATGATCCCCTTATAGAAAACCTCTGAGTTTATTACAATTATGCAACGGTGTAGGATGTGATGGTTCTCCTTTCTAGGGTAGAGAGATGTGAGATTGAGCTCTGTTAAAAAACATCAGAGCCCCAAACAAAGGAAGAAGGGATCATGTTGGATTGGAAACTTGTTAGAGGGAATAGAATGGGGTAGGGAGGGAGGCAGGAGTAGGATTCAGGGTCTCAGGGGAAGGATAGGGTGGCTTGTTCTTGGAACTGAGTTGGAATGATTATAAGGTGGGATGTTGGATCTCAAGACTAGGAAAAGCATTGATTGCAAAAGGTTTTTTGATCTTAGGCAATACTTAAAGGTGGTTTTCCTTGAGCCAAACCGATGTGACAGCATACTGGAAGAGAAACTCAACAATGAGCAACTCTTACCTATTTCTAACATGCTATCTGAAAGCTTAATGCTAGCTGAAGGCTTCATGAAGTAGTGTCTTACTTCAATTTGTAAGTGAAATTAATTCTTTCACTTCCAAGTATTGCATAGACAATGCTTGTGCCTGTAAAGCAAGCATAATCTATGCAATATTTGTAAGTGAAAGAATTAACCTTACAACATTAAGAAGTAATACAGCAACTTTAATGCCTTTTAAGTGCAGCCAAATACAATGTTCAATGCATCATTTCATAGTCTTATTTTGTATTTGTTAATATTAATGTACCTTTTCTGACTCTTGGACAATGAAGCTGAGTGCCATTGATGTCACTTCCTTCAATCTCATGCCAGAGTTTAAACTTGAATTTATCGGATGGTAACTTAGAAAAATTAGTGAAGAAGTTCAGAGACTTTAATTGTACAGCATTTTACTGTTAATCAAAAGTCATTACATTTCATTAATTTAGTACTAAAGTATGTGCTTAAATGGCACAAATGTATTGTCTATTAATTTCTTAAATCAATATAGAAAAAGAACAATAATTTTCTTGGATATATCATTTGGAAATGGAAATCATTTTATCTTCAAGCTACTCATTAACACAATTTTTCTAAATAGATTTACTGTTGTACAATTGTTGTGGGTATGCTCATGACAGATTTCAAAAGATCTTTATTAGAACTGAGATTAGAAATTCAAAATGAAAAATGATTAGACCACTGCTATGAATGATGTAACACCAGGTTTCCCAAAGCCTGTCCATTACAATTAAAGCTCATCAGGAGTGCAACCCAATACTTTCTTCTTGCTTGGATAGCTGCACCTGCAACAATACTTGAGAATATTTTGGACAGCACTTTGACTTTTTTCCAAGCATCCCATGTCATGCACAATAAGGGATCTAATTGACAACAAGAAATGATACAGCATGTATCGGACTGGATATGTTGGAAAAGTTTCAATATTTCATTGTGGCTTAAAAGGAATACTCTTGCTCCTTTATCCCATGATTAAATCCTAGGCCTTCTATGCTTTGAAAACTCCCTCCAATCCCTGACTGCAAAGCCAACCACCCCCACGCCTCCTGTTGCCACACTTCCCCTTTGGTCCCTCAACCCTTAGTGACTGGATCCTGTTTATTCATAGATCTACACTAGGCTCAAGCAGAAGTCAACTCTCCAAATGGCAATATAACCCAGGGATTAAAATGCCTAAGCCTTATTAGCTCCATTAGGTCTGATTCTTCTCTGAACCAAACTCAGCACCCCACATTCCTGTTCCAAGCTAAAACTGGAGCAATTGATAAAAGCTTACCCCAAAACATTCTTATTGCCAGCACTTACCCCTATACGATCTAATTACTTGAAGCAATGTGACCTTTTTTATATAATTCTTCTCTTGCATGTTGTTACCTTCACGTGATATTTTATTATCAAATACATCTTTGTTTCCGCAAGCAGATTTTAAAATCTAAGCATACTGTCTGTTTCCAAAATAAGGACCAAACTCTTAAATGGAAAATGTTATCTCCAGATATATATAGGATCACAATCACAACTGTGTTTAAGTATTGAATTAATGACCATTGTTGAAAACAGCAAAAGTACATCTGAAATCATTTCATAAACTAAATTACAATCAGAATTGTAATTTAAATGTTTTACATTGGCTGAACAAGGAACCCAAAAATATGTTTCAAAATTTATTCCTTGCCACATCTATTTGTGGTTACTATTTGGATATAAGTTTGGCAACAAATCGAATATGATTTACGTAAATAGATAGAATTATATTTTATGGCCTGGTCAAAAAATTAGAACTGAAGTAAATTATAAAAATAAAATTAGCTATGCAGATTCTTTCCACCAGATATTTGCAACTATTTCTCTTTAAGGTCTTTTTCCTGTTATTATTGGATTTCTCTTAGCCATATGTCTAGTGCATAATCAGCTTCTCTAAACTTATTTAATTCAGTGGTATATGTCACTGAAAGGAGGGAACAGGCACTATCTGTTGGCCACACAGAAAATCAGCAGACTTGTTTTTCTTTCTGTAACTTAGTACATAGATGCAGCCATGAAACATAGAAAAATACAGTTGAAACTGCCCATGTACACTAGTATTCTTCCATTATCAAAACATTTGTGCAGTATTGTGAATGAAATGCAGCTACAATCTAGGCAAATTCACTTACATTCTCCAAGCTAAGATAGAAGCAATAACTGTGGACAAAATATTTCATCAGTTAAAACCATATTTCATGTTGAGTATATCTTCTCTGCATCCTATCCATGCAACTAGGCAGACAAGGAAGGGGAGAGAGGCACGATGTTTGAGGAGGCAGTTAAATTGGAGGGTTAATCACCTCTTCTCTTGGATGTGAGTCTCAGAGTGATATAGGATTGAAATAGTTCATCATCTAGCTGTCTTCTCAGTTGTGAAGAATGTGCAGCCTGGAGAAATCCAAGGTCAAGATAAAAAAGACCTTAAAGAGAGGGAGATGCTCATGAAACATGAAAAAAATCTGTATGATAATTTCTAATGTGTCAAATTGCATCAATCTATCATTAAGTGTATTTTTTGACCAGACAGTAAAATTTAGTTTAATCAATGTTATTCATACTTCATAAATGTATATCCAAATGTAATTCAGACAAACTTCTGTGGTCCAATTTTCAACAATAATTTGGAGGTTTTAAAATAGCCATTCCCTCAAATTCCTGTTCTTGTTCATGGTCAAGATTTATATACATTTAGATTAGTTAAACTTTTAGCAGACCTGGGTCTAAGATGAGCAGTAATCTAATTATGGCTTCTTAGTGAAGAACTAAAGTGCAAAGGTTCCTTGATACCTATTTGTCAGGATACTGAAAGCTGGAGCTTCAACAAATTTTATGTCAAAACACCATGGGATGACTGCAGTATTTACATAGCACTGCAGTATTTACCCTTGAACACATGCTGTTGCCTGAATTGAACTAACTTTACAAAGTCCCTAAACTGGACTACTTGAGATTAATTTGTAAACATTAATGCTTAAGTTTTGCACTGTTCATGGCTATATTATTTCCGATTATCTTATTTGCTCATCAGGAATAAAAACAAACTGGGAGTTAGAGCTTCTGTTGTGCATTTAGACCCAGTCGCATGTTATCCAATTTCATAATTTTCCTTGTTTTCTTATCACAGACTAGGATACTGGCAATTACACTTGTCAGAAGAGTGTATTTTACAGTAACTGCATTAACTGTACAGAATGTGTGTGGTTAGAAAAGGCAAAAATAAAGTGCACAGAAGAAATACATACCATTGTATGCAGTTTGGATTGGGATTGTCTCTATTAGGATGGTTGAATGTGTGTTGTGACTCTTTCAGTGCATCTTATGGTGCTGCCTTATTAGTTAATGGTAACATTACTGCAGAATTTATGGGCCCAAAGCAGATGAATCATGTGCGAATGTCAGTAATTTTATTCTGGCTCAATATCAATGTTACTCACAGGTTCATTTTACTGTAGCAACTGAACTGTTGTGGCTCACTATTTACCACAATGGTTGTGTGTGCAGATATCCTTTTAATGGCAGTCTTCTCTCCACTTGCCTCAATAAAATATTTTACCATTTATTAACATCAGCATTCTTTATCACTTTATAACATTTGTAATTATTTTTGACCTGGAGCTAAATGTTATTATTGGTCCTGCTGTTGCTGGTCCCAGTTGAGGACTTACTATTGGGAGTTTTGAAATTGCTGGTAAATGGAAAAAGCACTCTTTTTAAAAAAAAGTTTAAAGACTATGGATAGAAAAGGTTCATTGATGGAAACATGAAAGAAGAGGCACGTTTTGAAATTTCTAATTAAAACTGTTAAGGCTTGATCACATTCCTTTGTGTTTATGGACACAATAAGCATTCTATCGATGGAAACATGAAAGAAGAGACAAGGTTTGAAATTTCTAATTAAAACTGTTCAGGCTTGCACTCTGAAATATATTCACCATTCAATGAACTTTCCATTGACAAATTAAGTGTATTTGTATAAATCTCTTGGTTCAATACTAAAAAGGTGTTTTTTTGTATTAAGAACAAAATTGCTACAAATATTCAATAGGTCAGGCAGGATCTATGATGGGAGGAACTAAGTTCGCATTTGAGGTCAATGAGCTTTCATCAGAAATGGATGAAGCTTGGCAGTATTTCAAGTTTTAAGATACAGACATGGGGGACATGAGGAAGGAAGATCAAGAGGGAAGATTTGTGTTAGGATGAGAGTCTGGAGAGGTTAACTGATAAAGGGGATGAAGGTGCATAGAGAAAGGAGGTGGTGTTGGGACAGATGAAGAAACAACTAAGTGTCGAGAGGAAATGAAAAGGGGAAAAGCAGAATCACACTCTGACATTAAAGAAAAGTAGAGAAGTTCTCTAGGTATCTGAGCCAAATTTATACTAATCTCCAAAACAGATTTTCTTGCCATCATCAAATTATTGTTAGTCATGAGAAAACTGTGTATTGTGTTTCCTACATTGCAATGATGACCACACTTTCAACTTATTTCATTGGCTGCACAGACTATGGGCTTCCAACTTCCCTAAATCCAAGCCCCTTTCTCTTTCTTTTCCTGTGGTATAATACCCAAACGTATATACAGCATTCCAGCTATGGCCCAACAACATCTTGCACAAAATATGAGCATCAGCTTCTTTTTACATTCAATGCCCCAGAAAATATTTGACCTTTCCACTATTTTTCTGCATGATGTAGAAAGAGTGACATATAGCAGTGAATATTTCTCTGCAAAATATTCTGATTTTTTAGGTTCTATTATCTTCCATTGCACCTGCCATCTGCTTATTTGATCAAAGAGAACAACCTTGCAGTACTTACAGGTGACAATATTCCTGAATCACAGCTCTGCTGCAGAGTCGCTTTCTGTCTGCAGGGAACTGACTGCGAAGTGCTGCTATCGCAGAGATTAGACCACAGCGAAGGTTGAGTCTTAGGGAAGCTACCACAGCTTGTGTTCACCCCTGAAGAACTACAACACAGCAGAAATTTGTTAAAGCACTACAGGTATTTTAAAATTTTGGGTTGATTCGAATCAATTTATTTACCTATCAAATACTAGACTACAGCTTGTACAGAGGATTGAATTATACATGACTTAACATAATTCCTTTCAAATTTCACAAAAATATCTGGAATATAAGTATTCAAAGTAAATTACATTTTATCACCGTCCATACATTACATTGTAAACCCAAAAGACAAAACCCATCATAACCCATCATAATGAGTATTTGATGGACATCTGCCTTCCTCTGCCATCAGTACTATTGTGGTCCATTTTGTAAGGCCTGCCTTCCAAGCCTCAGTCACCTCTTTTAACCTCTCATTCTACTTGAATAATCTTGTACAGTTCACCTATTGCCAAGCATCTTAATTCTTCTCTTCCCTGACCTCCACTCTGGTCTGTAAAATGTTGAAGAAAGTCATGAACTTTTTTGGCAGCAAGGTTGGGACGACCCATTCAATTGCCTCTGCTGGTTCTTATCCATTTTCCCTCTCCACTCCCTTATGTGCACTTGAACCACATCTTTCCCTATTTTCTGCTACCATCTCCTGTTGAGACCGTTTGCCCACAAGATCCTCTCCTTGCTCTCTCAACCAAAATTTCCAAGTAACTGCTAACCATTTATTTCTGACTGCCTTTGTCACCCCCTTCATCCCATGGAAAACAAATAAAACTGCAGATACTGGAATCTGAGACAAAAATAGATATGCTAGAAGAACTCAGTTAATCAAAAGCAGCACCTGTGGAAAGAGAAAACAAAGTTCTGAGAAAGGGTCACTGACCCAAAACTTTGACACAGGAGATTCTGCAGATGCTGGAATCTGGAGCAACACATACAAAATGCTGGAGGAACTCAACAGGTCAGGCAGCATTTATGGAGGGAAATAAACAGTCGGCGTTGCAGGTTGAGACCCTTCATCAGAGCCCAACACTTTGATTGGTTTCTCTTTCCAGAGCTGCTGCTCGACTGGCTGTGTTATTTCAGCATTTCTGTTTTTATTTTATCTTTGATGCCATTCCCACCCGCCCCCCCCCATGGTTTTTTCAAAGCTGTTTCCCATCCTCTACCTCTTTGCCAAGCTCCTTGAACGTGTCATTTCCAGATGATATGCCCACTCCTCCTTCACATTCATGAACAAACTCCAATCATTCTCTTCCCTACCATGGCACTGAAACTTCTATGCCCATTGTCATATATGATATCATTTGTAAATCTGATCATAACAAACTATCCTTCCTTGTCCTTCTTGACACCTCTGTAGCTTTTGACAGTCTTGACCATGCCATCCCCTTATTTGTTACTAATATCCTGCCCCCTCCTTGACATAATCTGGGGACATGGCATTGGGTAACTGAAGTATACAATGATGTCTTGCTTTACCTTTCTGCCTCCAATTTTTACTCATCTATAGCTTCCATGTTGTCATACTGATTGAACAACAATCATTTTGAATAAGCTTTAAATCTTCCAGTTAAATATCAGAATGATTCAAGCTATTGCCTTCACTTTCTCACCACAGATTCTGCCCCACTCTCTAGTCATCTAGCCCTCTCCTACTGGATTCCTTCTTCTTCAGCCCTTTGCCTCTTCTACCTATCACCTCTCAGCTTATTACATCTTCCCCGCCCCCCCACCCACCTACCTTCCCCCCTCACTATCTCCCCCTCCCCCCCCTCCCTCCACCTTCTTATTCTGGTTTCTGCCCTCGTCCTTTCCAGTCCTGATGAAGGGTCTCGCCCCGAAATGTTGACTGTATTTCCCTCCACAGATCCTGCCTGACCTGCTGAGTACTTTTTGTGTATTGCTCCAGATTCCAGCATCTGCAAACTTCTAGTGTCTCTGAACCAGTTTGTTGTTGAGAATATTATATTTCAGCTTTATCTTCTAAATGTAATCAATTGGATCGGGGTGATGGAAGAATTGTTGGTTTGTTGAAGTAACTCAGGTTCATACGTATTTTCACTGTTTATTCTTGGCACTCACTTTACATTTCTCTAATGAATGACCAATTGATCTACAGTCATTCTGTACTGATTCCTCAGACAATCTCATTGCCCGACATTATTGAGACTTAATGATAGGCTCACCCCACCATAGCAGTGGATTTGTGTATCAAAACTGGAGGAACTTATATCAAAATAAGGAATTGTCAGAAGAGGTTAACTGTGAACATCAGTGTAAACCAGATGATATACTGCAAAGGCACTGTGAACTTTACTCAAAATAAGATAATTAAAATATCCATTCCTTTCCATATTTAAATGAGATGCAATGCACCCTCTAAAACTGGGAAAACAAAGAAAATCTGAATGTTCATAGATTCTGCTTTAAAATTTGGTTCTGAGAGGAAAGTTATGAATGATTGCTAAGGTTTAGGTTACAATTAATCCCCAATTCTCCCCATGAAGTAACCATAGTAACTGGATACATGAACAGGTGTAAATGAATCATGAAGTTACCATGTTTATTTAACCAGAACCAAACTCAGAGTTTTGAAATACAATACCAATATATACATTCTTACAAGATAACAGTTGTTCTTTCTGCATCGGTTAGTATTTCTACAAATTTATTAAATGAAGATCTTGCAGTAATTTATTGTTGAGAGCTTCCCATCAAGATGTCTTTACCTTTTATGATACTGCATGTTGTCATTTTAGCACTCTCTTTTACAGCCCTTACCTTTCTGACATGTTCTACCACAGTTACGGTTGGTTTCTTAGCTGCCCGATATCAACATCTGGTGTAAACAACTTTAATCATCCTAAATCCATGGGAAGAAGAAGCATTAGAGCAACCTGGTCTGTTACCTGGTAACTTCCCAGAGCTAAGGTGACAGACACATGAGATGGAATTAGGATACAGGTTAGGTTGCACATCAGGAGGAGGTGGTTAACTAAAACTGCTAATACAGGAAATCATTATTTCTTAACTGTATGCAACTAAAGAGAACTTTGGTTTAAACAAATGAAAACTTTTACTATTTCAGAAGACCAATGTGAATATGTCTTATGATTAATAAATGTTCCTGTAATTCTATGTCATGTCCAAGGGATTTTGTATTCCCTCTAATAATAATTAATATTCAATATAATGTGGTCTAGGTAACTGTGTAACAATCTTTTCTTCGATAAGGAGCTTACAAGAAGGAGAAAGGCTCTGAATTGGCATGAACTGACATCTCAAGTCTTCCCAAATGATAAAGTCGTGAAATTTTATCGTGAAACAATAAAATGACAAATAGATTCCACAGAAGATGTCCCTCTAAAGATTGCTTTGAGGACAAATCACTTAGTTATTTTGATGGTGACTTTATTTGCTAAAAATGCAATTAATCAATTTTGTTCCATCAGTCTAAAAATGCTGATAGATAATCCATCTTGATTTCTTCATGAGATTCCCACCATCAGAGAAACCAGTATTCAGCCAATTCGATTCACTCTACATGATGTCAAAGATCCACTGGGAGCACTAAAAGGATACAAGACCAGACAATGTCCCAGCTGCAGTACTGAATACCTGAACACCAGAACTAGCTGCACCTCTAGTCAAGCAGTTCCAGTACTTTAACAACACTTGCAACTACCTGTTAACGTAGAAACTTGCCTGGGTATGCCCAGTTTGCAAAAAGCAGGACAAATCCAGTCTGGCTTGTTACTGCACCATCAGTCTACTTGCAATGTCACATACTGATGAAAGTTGTCAATAATCAAGTGCCACTTATTCACCAATAATCTACCCAGTTTGAGTTTTGCCAGGACCACTTGGTTCCAAACCTCATCACAGCCTTGGTGCAAACGTAGAACAAAGAGCTGTATTCCAAAGCTGTTCTGAGAGTGATGCCCCTTGACATCAAGGCAGTATTTGGCTAAATGGGGCATCACAGTTCTCTGATAAATAGACATCAAAGAGCAAACACTCCAGTGGTTGGAACCGTATCTTGTGCAAAGGAAGGTGGTTGTTGTTGTTAGAATCAATCCTCTCAGCCCTGCTATATCTCTTCAGGAGTTCCTCAGGGCAGTCTCCTAGGCAAAATCCCTTTTTGTTTGCTACATTAGTGACCTTCCTTCCATCATTAGATCAGAAGTGGGGATACTTCCTGATGATGGCACACTTTTCACTTCCATTCGCAAGCCCTCTGCAAATAAAGTAGTCCTTGCCTGCATGCAGCAAGAGCTAGAGAATATTCAGACATTGGTTGATAAGTGGCAACTAATATTTGTACTATAAAATTGTCAAAAAATAATTAACTCCAACAAGGGAGACTCAAATTACCTACCCCTGATACATAAAAGCGTTATCATTGCTGAGTCCTCCACCATCAATATCCTGGAGGTCACCAGTACCAGGAACTTAACTGGACCAACCAAATAAAATAACATGTGCAAAAGCATGGCAGAGGCTGGGTGTTATGTGTGTGAATGACTTGCCTCCTGACACTTCAAAGCTTTGCCGCCGTCTACAATGCATAAATCAGGACAATCTTCGTTTCCAGGAGGAGTATAGTGCCAACAACTATCAAAAAGCACACCATCCATGCAATAATTCAGCAGGTGACTCCATCATCACCTCCAAAACCCACAGCATCTACCATCAAGAAAAAAGCAAGGACTGCATGGGAACACCACCGCTGGTGTGGATTGAGAATAGGCTGACAGACAAGAACACAGAGAGTAGACCGGGGTGACTAGAACCATGGGTCACAGTCTGAAAATAAGCAGTTAGCCATTCAGTAATAAGTTGAGGAGAACTTACTTCACCCAGGACACAGTGAATCTTTGGAATTCTCTAGCCAAGAGTATCATGGAAGCTCTGTAGCTAGGTACTTTTTTAAACAAGAATCTCAATGGATCTTCTGAAGATTAATATTTAATATGTAATATAAGTTAATACTACTCAGCAAGAATTCATGGGCTATTCTAGTATTTACGACATACCAGTTCATGAGAAATGTGATTTTATTTGGAAGGATATAGTATCATGGTGTTAAGTTACTCAACTAGTATCCAGTGACTTGGACTATTGATCTTGAGACAGGAATTTAAATTGCACCAGAGCCAAATAAAGGGAGAATAAAGAGCTAGCATTGGTAATGATGATCACGAAGCTGGGTTGTAAAATTGCATCTCATTCACTAAAGTCCATCAGGGAAGGAACTTTGCTATTTTTACCCAGTTTGGTTGGATACACCATTCACTAGAAGGAGCAATTTGAAGAGACAGTAATTGCTTGTTGGGGCATCAATATCCCACTAAAATATAATTCAATTTACTATATTTCATCTCTCACTGTATTTTACTTTCTTTTTCAATCTTTTTATTAGTTTTCAAATTAATACAGATTAATATATAGAATCAATGTTTGTACATGTAATACAAAGAGATCAGGATAACAATTATGGCATAAAAAATCATAAAGAACAATAAAATATAAAAAAAATCTGTAGATCCAATGATCTCTTAGTAAATGAATATAATATAAAAGAAAGGAAAGAAAAAGATTTATTATATAAATTGAAAAAAAGAAAGAGGAAAAAATCCCCAAATCAATAAGAAAAATTATAAACAATATATCAAACAAAACTAAACAGAAAAATTAAAAAAAAGAAAAAAAGACTGGACTAAAATTTCTCAGTCGAAACAAAGCAATATTATGTTGTCAACTCCACTCCTCTAAGCTGGAAAGTTATTGAAGGGGGATCTACATCATGTGAAAATATTACATAAATGGACTCCAAATATCTTCAAATTTAAGTGAAGGATCAACAGTACCACTCCTAATTTTTTATAGTTTGAGAAAACCATTGAAAGGTAGTCGGGGGTATTGGATCCTTCCGTTTAAGCTAAATGGATCGTTTGGCCGTTAATGTAACAAAAGCAATCATACAGTTAGCGGAAGCAGATAAATGGCCAAACTCAATCCTTGGTAATCCAAAAATTGCAGTGATAGGGTGAAGTTGTAAATCAATCTTCAATACATTTGAAATAATGTTAAATATTTTTCCAAAAGAGGACAGGACCAAAGCATATGTGTCAAAGAAGCCACAATGGATTTACATCTATCACATATAGGATTTCTCACTGTGCATTTTTTATAAGGCTTGCTGCAAAGGTCAATATTTACCAAGGCAAATCATTACATAAGCAATTAATATCCAAGGGAAGTGATATTAGCACAAAATACTTATACTTTTGCTCATTTCCTTGACTCCTCAAAGTTTTCAATTTGTAACTTAACAGCATGCAATATTCTAAATGAAAATTAAGATTAACTGTGCTGTCCATTCTCAAAGAATTACTCTGGAATATGCTGATTATTATTGCTGTACAATGGATTGCTATGAGTTCATCTGAAAAAGTTCAATCCCTTGTTAAAGTCAAAGTCGAGTTTATTGTCATATGCACAAGTACATGTATGCACAGGTGCAGTGAAAACTTACTTTAAGCAGTATTGAAGACGCAGCATCATATAAGCAGCATTCACAAGAAGAACAT
>JARFYF010000094.1:77084080-77103792 GCA_030265395.1 Rhina ancylostomus | reverse complement strand
TTAACCTTGTAGGCACCCACCCTTCCAGAAGTCAATCAGGCAGACTTTACTGAATCAAGAGACGGCTTTAGTCCTTCTTGACTTTATTCTTCCACTCATGGTTTTTACTTCTCGATGCCAAATCTTTCTAAACAAATGCTTAGAATGAATCTTTAAATAAATTACTCCACAGGGGCTGTCATTGTGCCATGTGTCTTGTCACTCTGATGGTAGTTACTTGGGAGATGATATAGTAATGCAGTAGCAGGGTTAAATAGTCACTGACAGATGTGCAATGCTGCCATCTGATTTATTGCATGCTATTAGAACCATTCCCTCTTACTCCCAAGCACAATAGAACATTAAAATCCAACCCAGAGACTAAACAAGAAAAAGTAAATTAGAACATAAATTTCAACTTCAGATTTTACACAATGTGAAATAAGGAAGGAAAGGAAGACTGAAAGAGAAAAATAGTGAAATTATAAGAGAAAAATAAAACTTTCAGTTTCTTAGAATCACCAATTATACAGTAATTAATATCTGAGAGAATGAAGCTCCATACCTGCAGAAGTTAATTTTCAGTGCTAGAAATGTTGTTTGGCAGTAGTTAAGACTCCTCACACAACTAAAAATCCACTTGCATGGGAATGGAAAAATATTGGCTTTTTCCAGTTGGTTTTGTAGATACAGAGTGGGTAAGTAACAGAACAGGCAAAAAAGTACTGTTTGAATGTGATGAAGCACATTACTGAAAAGCTATTGTGGAAGCTAAGCATTTTGAACAGCAATTTCCTGGTTTATTTGTGTATGAGTGCATAACAGAAATTGCTGTGAAATTCTCATCAGTGAAACTTAATCAGTGAGCTGCAATAGTCTTTCAATTATTTCCACCATTTACTTCATAAATGACATTGAGAAGTTCCACTGTGCAAAATTATGTCACAATTGGTATTGTGGATCAAGATTTGTACAGGCACTTTCCAAATTCTTTTATTTGATTTGTATTAAAATCTGAAATGGCAGTGGCATAAAATGCACCATGAATTTGATTTTAAATAGTTACTTCACCTCTTTCAGATTGCAGCTACAATACTGCTTCTAGAGCGAAGAGTGCCAGCATTTCTAAAAATCCGCTCAGGAGTTCCTGGAAGATCACTGGGCTTTGATGATGACAAGTGGTATATTGGGTAATCCCAAAAATCTCACCACAGCATTTAACTTAATCATTTTGAATTTTAAATGCAAATTTAATCCATTTAAAACCTTTTTTAACTACAGGGTTGAAGAAATTCTTAGCGAAACAGTAGGGACAAAGGTGCAAGTTCCAGCGCTAGATGCACAGAAATATTCACACCATCTAGGCTGGGATGCAATTCGAAAAAATCTAGCAAAAATCATAAGCATGAGAGATTCGTCTGAGTCTACGACATTTTAGACAGCATTTTCTTCAAATGGATCATGACAAATGAGCCCAAGATGTCTCTCAGTTTCATTACCTGTACTATTCAATGCATATTAAATGAGAACATATTGTTTTTATAAATCTGCAATTTAGTGTTAGTCACCGTAGATGAGCATAGCCATTTCAAATTCTTTTTAGTAATTTAACAATGATAATAACTTACTTCAAATAGCTTTGTTAGAATGAAAGAGAATGGATTTTTGCCGATGTGTTAAAAGTTGCTGACTCTTATCTTCTACAAACTGAAGTGTTCTTTTGAAATAAGTTTTAATTAGACTTGGGTATTTGCTATCAGAGATTGCTTTTGAACTCCAATGGCAATATTACTGTAGAGATTCCCCTAGGATCCCACTGTAGATTTGTGGAGACTCAGAACTTGCATTCCAAATAAAATTCCTAAATGAATGAAAAGTGCCTTTAGCCATAATAGAAATGAGAAGTAAGTTGTTTGGCGGGGGGGGGCAGGGGGAATCTCTTTTAACTCCAGGTTCTTGCTTATAAACACTTACTAAAATCCATGTGTTGCTTTACTATTTGTAGTACTGTTCACATCCACTTAAATGTGTCACTTTTTGTTGCCTATGAATTGAAGTATTGTAGAGAATTGTTTTGTAGGAAAGTTCCATTTCTCTTTCAGATGACCTGTGGGTGATAATCAAATATCAAATTGCTTGATTTTTCATCCACATTTTAAGTGAGACAAAGGGCTGAATTTTCACTTTATGATGCACTTGGAGCAAAGGAAGTCAACAGAGATGACCTGATATTTTTCAGCAGCACATTTATTGGAGCTGGTTTATTTAAGAAAACAGATCTGTGTTTCTTGACCAACTTCAGCAGGGGTTTTTAAAGGTACATTACCAGCCTGTTTAAATGGGGGTTCTGGAATTGACTGTAAAGGAGGAGAGGAAAATAGACAAGTTTTGAGTTTATTGTCATATGCACAAGTGCACATATGCAGAGGTGCAATGAAAAACTTACTTGCAGCAGCGTCACAGGCACATAGCATTAGAGATACAACATTCACAAGAAAAGCATAAATTATACAAGCAAGAACACAATTAGAGAAAAAAGTTCATTGTAGTGCAAAGTCGTCATAGTATTGCTATACTGAGGTCATGATTAGGGTTGTGCAGATTGGTTCAAGAAACGAATGGTTAAAGGGAAGTAGCTGTTCTTGAACCTAGTGGTGTGGGACTTCAGGCTTCTGTACCTCCTGCCCACTGGTAGCTGCGAGAAGATGGCATGGAGATGTTTGATGATATATGTTGCCTTCTTGAGGCAGCGCCTCATATAGATACTACTGATGGGTGGGGGTGGGTGGGGAGGGATGTACCTATGATGTATTGGGCAGAGTCCACTACTCTCTGCAGCTTCTTGTGTTCCTCCACATTCAAACTGCTGTACCAGACCATGATGCAACCAGTCAGGATACTTTTAACTGTACATCTATAGAAGTTTATTAGAGTGTTTGGTGACATGCTAAACCTCCTTAACCTCCTAAGAAAGTAAAGTAGTAGACTGCTCTGAGATTCATTCAGTAACTGCCTGCAGGGAGATTATATTCCCTGCTGATGGGAAACAGAAGTCTGTGACTGGCCCGAAGAATGCATGGCTGAAGGCAACCCATGATGTCAGCAGCAGGAAAGTGGTTTTCTCCAGCCTGGATTCTGTGATGCAACCATTTAATGATCTAATTAGGTCAGAGGCACATTGATCTATATTGTATTAATCTCTTCCTTCTCTCCAATTAAGGCTAAAGTAACACCATCACTCATCACATCTATTCACCTTGCATAAACCCCCATCCCCCTCTACGAACTACTGCATATCTCCATCTGTGTTTCCACCAACAATAACTTGCTCTGCCTTTTTGCCTCTCCTTTGATGTTACCATTGGCTAATGTGCTTCATCCATCCATTTAACAGATCCCATTACACTTACTCTACGTCTCATCTTAGTTTCCTTATGGAAGAAGAGAACACTAGCGAAAAGTGGAAGTGGCTCTCCAGACATCAGCCAGCTAACAACTGCTGTGAAGGCAGCACAGGAGATATCAGAATGCCTGAACATAAGGCAGCTGGATACAGGGAGATGGGAATCTCACAGCTACCTGGAGGTAGAACTTTAACTCAATTGGGCAAATTACAAATGACATTCATTCATCCAGACTGAATGTAAGACAATTAGTGAAAGATGATCTTGTCTGTTATGACAGCATTATACTTTCTTATCTTTTAGTACTAATCATGCCCTTAATCTCCCATTGGGTCTTCACCCACTCCACAAGATGTTTAGCAAGAAGAAGCTATTGATCTACATCAGAGGAGGCCAATCACTCAGAGTACACTGTTCAGGACTCCAGGCTAGCTTGCACCAGCTTAGAATCTAGCACTTTGTTGGGGGTAGTTGACAGATGGACCGGTTTCCACCCTGTGCTTTACATGTGACAAGTGACAGTGAGCAGACGGTGGGCATAGAGATGCAGTAGTAAGTCATCATCAAAGGGTGTAAGAGCTTCTAGGCTCTGCTCAGCTTGAAACAGATGCTGCACCTTCATGGCTTTTAAACAACGAGATGCTTCTGGAGCAGGAGCTTCGAATCTGTAAAGTGCTGCCAGGCATCTAGTCACACTTCACTCCTGCAGCAATATTGGAAAGCATCTTAACCACAGGGGTATGATGTTACAGGCATTTAGGATAATGTCTTTCCCAATAAAAAGACCTCCTACTTGTACAGGTTATTTGCAACAGTTAAATGAAAATGCTTACATTCTTAAAACAAAGGTTCGAAAGATATTTGGAAAGTTGGTAAACTGATCTCTTGCAGTGAGATTGGATGAGGGATATGAGATTGGTTTGATTGGTTTGTGACAGGACAAAGAAAGGCTCCTGTCCAGACTGTATCTGGTGACATTGGTGGAGGCTACCTAAAGCTCATACCTATGATGACATTAGTTTTTTATCCAACTCCCCACTGTAAGGGGCTGATAAGAACTCAGTGGAGGGCATATCCCGCACAAGGATGTAATGGTGAATGCTCACTTTTCTGGACATGTCACTGCAGGCAGAGGCTATCACAATAACTTTGATCCACCTCCAACTCCTCTTCCTCCTCCTCCTTCCCATTTTGTGTGTTCCTGCATAATGATGTGCACTGTTGACCAGCACATTCTTGATACCCAAGATGGTGCAAACTGCAGTGCTTTCCTGGAGTGCTTATGCTCCATACAATATGTTTTTCAGCTTTCCAGTGGTTTGTTTGGTCACATATCGATGGGTACTTGATGTTCAGAATAGATGAGCCTGTTTCTGTGCTCTGTGACTCCATTGCCAGTGGCTTTGGTTGTGATGTTGCTGTGCCTCATTGGCAGGCCTCTCTCAGGCTCATCAGCCATGTTTTCAGTGGGTAGACTTTATCTCCAAGCACCCAATGCCAAGTTTGAATAGAACAGTGAGGGTAGTACACCACAGTTTGAATGTAATATGCCAGCTGTTTGAGTACTATGGCCATACATGGAGAAAGATCTCCCTGTGGCTGCTGAAATTTAATGGAGTGAAATCTTTTTGGAGTGGTCCAGGCTGGTGGAAAAGCCTTGAATGTAGCATGGTGCAGTTGAGAACTTCTTACACCTGTCTGCCAGCTCTCAAAAACTGGCCAAATAAATTTATGAATGGATGCAAAATTCTTGATTTGTTTGTGGTAAAGTCCTGGAAGGATCCCAGCGTGTAGAAGATTTCATTGTCATCAGCAGAACATGCCTACCAAGTCCAATGTGCAATGGGTCAGGATGCTGCAACGTTCTTCCAGCACCCGTGTGATAGCCTGAGCCTCCTGTGGTACTGACATCCCAACATGTCCAGGAAACTGAGCCTGTTCCTGTGTGTGGGGTGTGTCCTCCACTAAGCAGGATATCTGCCATGAACTTCTCTCTTAAGTGCAGCTGTAGTCATGTCAGGAGCAGCCTGCTGCTGTTCCTGAACCTCCCATATTGTATGTGAATCTCCTCCCCTGGATTCCACAGTACTCCAGCATGAGGAACCCCCATTTTGAAGTCTTTGCAGATACTTGATGTCTGCAGCAAGCTGCTGCTTGGGTTTACATGTGATGAAACAATACAAAGTTGACATATTTATCATTAACCTTCTTAAGATATTCTCCAATGTTGTTTCAAGAAAGAATTAATGACACTTATTTAATGAAAGCCTTTCAAGGCAGCAATGTTTATTGTCAAATTAGATTGTCCATTTCTGAACTCTGTCTAGTATCCCTCTGCTTCCACTGTGGTTTCACTGATGAATTTCCCAGAAATCAGGAAACATGCATGCCTGGAGTTGAATTGAAAACCAGCAGTTTGAGTCATTCTCATATTTAAATGACCAACCTGCTTCTCTTGTCAGTAGAGTTAAATTCAGAAGTAATGGTTTGGCATTTGGTTTCTATTGTTTTACAGGGTTAAATTCCTGCCTTCCTTAAGCCACACCACTTTCTAATGATCCCTTGTAAACTCATTGGGGATATCTTTTAGCTTAGTGTGAGAGTGTTAAGACAGTCCTTAAATTGACAGTTTGCAGATCAGATGAAAAATACAAATTTTCAACTTCCCCGATGGTTGGGAGAAAGTCCCCAGAGTAATGTTTTCTAGATATTATTTAACTAGCACTGAGTGATTTGTTTTTTGCATATTGTGGTGATTATTACATGTGTTTCAATTACATTCATGTATAATCAAACTTTACTGTTATGAACAAATGATTTGTTGATTTCATATTGTACAAAATATAATAGAGTAATAAAGGCAAAGGTGTTTGTTGATCGTAAAAAGTGTGATTAAATCTAATATCTGATGTATTTTTAGCATGGAATAAAGTTTATTATTTCAGTTTGCCTGAAATCAGTTATTTTTTTCATTTAAATACTAAATCTCTTTTAAATTGTTATATTTTGGAAACAAATTACAGCAATGTATTTTCTGGGAATTTCAAACATGAATATATTTATTGACTTATGATCTGATCAAGGTGAACAATGTTGGAGTATTCACTTTGATCAGATCAAACATCAATAAAAATATTCATTTTAAGAACCTAGTTTCAGCATAGAAGTTTCAACCCCAGGTTATCACTGTATGACGTAAAGTTTAGTTTCTGTAATTTTGCCATGTCGGTTAATCTCAGAAGAGTACATCTTGACAACTGAGTAACTGATATTTCATAAGGACCATCTGATTAAATGCACATTTAGTGCCAGTTAATGTCAAAGACGGTATATCCACAAGAAGTCATTTTGAGATTATCCAAATTCTTTCAACATGAGATATTTCTAGTCAGCAAATGAAGTTCCAGTCACCAATTTGGGCCAGATTTGAACCCAGAAGTCAGAAATGAATAGTATACTGATCCTGTCTAATCTACAGCAACACCCGATTCTCCCTTGACTGAATATTGTTACAGCTGTTTTTAATATCACAGATCATTCTTTTATTCCTTGTTAAAATTATAAAACTAGATTTTTAATTTTATATTTTGTGTTGCTTCAGACCATCTTACTGTCTCTAGTTCTTCTTACAAGTGTTCTTTTCTTGCACTGTTTTTCATTCTGGTTTCTGTTTGACCTGCATTTATTACATTTATTGCCTTCTGCAGTTTTAACCAGGTGAAAGCACGGAGTGAATTTTTACAGTAGTTCTTCTGCTTCCCTGGAATATATAATCAGTTAAAGGAAATAGGAAGTTTAAGAACTAAATTATGCATTCAGTTTCCTTTCCCTCTTCTGTTTTAGGAATATTATATGTAGTATATTGTTAATGTTATTTATGTTGTTATTTTACATTTACACTTATCCTGATAACCAGTCTGCTGATATTGGGCTATGAACAGAAATGGTAGCCTGATCTTAATATGGATACTATTTCAATGATTGAGGATCACTACTTTTCTATTCGTTTCTGCTAATCTGTCTGTAAAATGTCGAATTGTCTTGGTCTCAAATAAGTGGAATTATTTTGTTTATGTAAATCATGATGAAGCAGTCTTCAGAGGACATGAATTACGTTGTGAGTAGTATGGAGGAGCAAAGATCGAATGCATGGAGAATATTAAGACAGGGATCAATATTACAGAACCAGATCCTTAATCAGAAAATAGCTCACCATTGGATTTCTTCACAAGACGTCTAGGAGATATAGCTAGTTTCAGTGATCTGCACCATATAGGTGATCGTGAGAGAGGGGTCTTTGCAGGATTCATTTCAAGGTAATTATCCTTAGAAATTAGAATATCTTGGGCAGTAAATTTCAATTAAAAAATTGATGACAAAAGGAAGTCAGGGACATTGTGAGCTTGACAAATTCTGCAGTTTTACTTCTTGATCCTGCATCTGTCCAACATGTAGATATAGGGAATGGCCCAGAAAATCACAGAGGCATCAAATGGCCTGCCACACATCCTTGGATGCCACTTCTGGGATCTGGGAGGAAAGACACATGGCCAGTGTCTGTTATTGGCTCTATGTGCTGTGGCAAACTTTTATACAGCTTCTGAAACCTACTTCATTGTTACCTAACTAGGTGCCAGCCATGGTGTCAGAGAGGTCCTCTTTAACTCAAATACTCTTCCTTTGCAATAGGTCTCCCTCATATCCCCATAGCTTCCCTGCAAGCCCAACAATAACTCAACTAGATATTGAGGATTCAACCTCCCACCCAGATCTGTCTCTCCCCTGTAATCCAAACGTTTATCCAGGACTTACCTATTTTTTTCCCCATGCTAAGCAATGGAAAATACTTTCGGGAGCATTCAGTACCTTGGATTTTGTGTGCCATAAAATTTTCTAAAGACAGACACTCCAAAACAACCTTCATTAGTCTTACAGTGCATTGACAGTTTAATGCACCATTCAATTTCTGGACCCAGGTAAGAAAAATGATATCAATTTTTGTAACAGAGATATCTATGTTTTCATAAATATAGTTCAGTCAATATTTTTCTTTACAAATGTCTAAAAAATAATTAACACATTCCTAATCTACAATTTATAAGATGAAACAAAGAGTTTTCATTTTTAAAACTTAAAAAAGACATTGAATTATGTTACTTCTTTGAACAATTGGAAATAATTTTGATGATAAATAATCTACCCAGTGAAGTGATATGCATTTATTATCGACACTTAAATATGAGCAAATCCACAGTCCTGCATCTTTGTCCCTTAGCTATTAGATCACATGTCTAAATCCAAAATTTGTGTCCAATAATCATTTCAAATTTGTCATTGCAACACAGTCTTGTTTCTAAAACAACATTCCTTCCCATTGAGTTTACCTCCATCATGTGTCTGACATTGCTACCCTCAGACACAGAGCATGATTATCTTACTATATCAGCTCTGTTTGGGGAAAGTGGCCTCATCAGAGGAGGATGAGTTCCAGGCCCACTATAGAAATGGAACTATTTAATCTGGATTAACACTACATTTGATCCTGCATTGTTGTAAGTGATGTCTTTAAGAAACACAAAACTGAAGTAGAACTAGAAGAGAGAATAGCAAAAAAAAACAATCCACTGCAACATGAATGAAAGTAAAATTCCTGCCCAATCGTTCATGGCTAAGCTACGACTTCCTCTCAGCGTATTTAAATTCTGCTAACTTTTTGTTTGGAAAGTAGAGCTGGCTCTTGCCTTGGAATGTGAGGTAAGGAAATGCAACAAGTTATCAAAATTCTTCAAGAAAATACTTTCTACCTGTAGATTTTAAAAGTACAAGATGCAAATTACATTGCACATTGATTTAAAATCTATTTCTTCCTCTCTTTATCTCCTCATACCTTGACTCAGTCCTGTCTCCCCTTGTCCAGTCCCTTCTCATCTACATTTGTGACACCTTGCATGCCCCCCACCAGTGTGAAAACTTCCGAGTCCCTGGCCCTCACCACCTTATCGTCACTATGGATGTCCAGTTTCAGATAATTCCAATGTCCATCAGGAAGGTCTTAAAGATCTCCGCTTCTTTCTGTAACAAAGATCCAACAATTCCCCTCCACCAACACTTTCATCCACCTGCCAGAACTTGTTCTTACCCTGAACAACTTCTCTTTAGACTCCTCTCACTTCCTTCAAATCAAAGGTGTAGACTTGGGCACTCACATGAGCCCTAACTATGCCTGTCTTTTCACTGGCTACTTGGAACAGTCATTGTTCCAATCCTTCTGGTACCATCCCCAACTCTTTCTCCATTATATCGACGACTGCATTAGTGCTGCTTCCTGCACCCACATGGAACTCATCAATTTTATCACCTTCGCTACCAACTTTGATTCTGCTCTCATATTCACTTGGACCATTTCTGACACTTCTCTCCCTTTTCTGGATCTGTCTGTCTCCATCTCAGAAGACAAGCTGTACACTGACATTTACTATAAACCCACTTCCATGCGACCTAGACTACAGCTCTTCCCACCCTGTCTTTTGGGAGGATGCCATTCCTTCCTCCCAGTTTCTCTGTCTCTGCTGCATCTGCTCTCAGAATGAGGCTTTCCATTCCTGGACATCTGAAATGTCCTCCTTGCTGAGGAAATGTGGCTCCCTTCTACTGTGGTTGAGGGAGCCTTCTCTTACATTTCCTCTGTTTCTCAGACTTCTGCTCTCATCCTGCTTCCTTCCAGACAGAACAGGTCTGGAGTTTCCCAAGTCCTCATCTTTCACTCCATGAGCCTTTCCATCCAGCACATCATTCTTCATCATTTCCATCAGCTACAGTGAGATTCAACCAATAGCCACCTCCTCTTCTCCCCACCTCTTTCTGCCTTTGACAGCGTCCCCTCCCTCCATTACTCCCTGATCCACTCATCCCTCCCCACCCACCCCTCCCTGAACCCTGGCACTTTCCCTTGCAACCACAGAAGGTGAACACTTCTTCATACATCTCCTCTCTCACCACCACCTAGGGACCTAAACAGCCTTTCTAGGTGAGGCAAAGATTCACATGCACCTCCTCTAACCTCGTCTACTGCATTTGGTGCTCCTGATGTAGCTTCCTCCATGTCAGTGAGACCAAGGGCAGACCATGTGACAGTTTGCAGAGCACCTGCGCTCTGTCTGCAGTGGCCATTCCGAGCTCCCGTTGAAAACCATTTCAATTCCCTGTCCCATTCCTACACCAACCTGTCCATCCTTGGCCTTTTCCACTGCCAAACTGAGGCCTGACACAAACTAAAGGAGCACCTCATATTCCGCCTGGATGGTCTGCAACCCAATGGTATGAACATTGAATTTTCCAGTTTTGGGAAACCCTTCCTTATTTGTTCTGTCTGTCTGTCTGTCTGTTTCTCTCTCTGTCTCTCTCCCATTTTTGTCCCTTTTCCTATACCTACACCCCTCCAGCCCCCCATCACCCATTTTCAACCCCTCCCCACTCCAAGTTCCATCCACTCACTACCAACACATTTTACCCACTGCTCATCCCTCTCCCATCTGGTTCCATCTGCCCTTCACCTCTCCCTTAATGGTTCCCATTATCACCTTCCTTCCTTATCAGATTACAGAATTGGCAGCCTTTGTGTTCCAGCTTGTCAACTTCCAAAAGCTGTTCCCACCTTCACCTTCCCCACTCCCCGCCTGGCTCCATCTGCCTTTGTTTTGTCTGCCTCCAATTATCGTCCATCTACCTCCATCTCCCAGCTCCACCCCTCCCCTACCTGGCTTCATCCACCATCATCCTTCACCCATCCTTGGTTCACCAATCACCCACTGGCTCCTGTCCCACTACTCCCTCTCTCTTCTTTATGCTGGCGATCTTCCCTCTCCACTCTGTCCTGATGTGGGGTTTTGACCTGAAATGTTGTTACTTCCATTCTCTCCAGAGATGCTGCTCGACCTGCTGAGTTGTTCCAGCAGACTGTTGTTGCTCCAGGTTCCAACATCTGCAGTCTCTTGTGTCTCCATTCTTCCTCTCTTTCTTAGGCAGTGCCTTGGGGGCCAAGGATGACTTACTTCCATTTCAGTTCTATGGGTCCTGAGGAAGCTGACGGGGTCAGTGTGGGACCCACAGACTCTGCCCAGACAGAGCAGGAGATACTTGATTGGGTAGGTAGTTTGGGAGGTAGCACACTTCTTCCAACATTTATGCTGGCTTCCTCTGTGCTTTGATGAATGGACTTGTAATTCTCAGTGCCATTCCGAATGGTCTGCTCCATTTTAAGCAGTCAAGGGCCAGGGATTCCTACACATCAGTAGAGATGTTGCATTTTTCCAAGGAGGTTTTGAGCATCCAGAGCCAGGTGTGCAAATAATGTGGACCATCCTTCAGAGGTAACAGAGTATAAATAGGACCTCAGTTGTGGGGATTGGGCCTGGGAGAGGACATTGATGTTTTTTCACCTATCCTTCCAAAGAATTTGAAGGATATTATGGGGACAGCACTGGCAGTGTCTTTTCAGTGCTTTGAGGTGTCCAGGTCTCAGAAGTATGCAGGAGGGTATTGATCTCTGCTGCCCAGTAGACCATAGCCTTTGCACTGGGTTCGATATATTGATCTTCAAACAACCTTTCCCTTAGCTGGCCAATGGCTGAGCTGCATACTGAAGTCAATGGTGAATTTCATTGTGTCTGCCTTTGCTGACTGTTGTCTCCTGAGAGATGGGAAATTTACCAGGCTCTCACTGTGAGCCTTGAGGAAGCTGCTGTGGAGCAGGGAGAGTGGAAGATCTTCATTTTACAGATATATTATGCATATTCTTTTCATTTGCTTCAGTGAATGAGTTGATGATTACTTAGCACTCAACCCTCAAATGAAGACGTACCCAAGTGATGTCTACATACTGCAGCTTGATGACTGAAATTGGTTTGAAGCGGAGGTGCCATAGGATCAACAGTTTTCCATTTGCCCAGTAGATCAGCTCCAGTCTGGAGTATTGGAGTTGAGGTGCAGCATTGTGCTGAGAAAACTTGAAGAAAGTTTTCAGGTGAAGATGTAGCCTTGGTTGACACCAAGCTGCACTGAACTGGGTCTGTTGTGAATCCATTGGTTAGCACCATTGTGTTTAAGTCAATGAACAAAAGAAAAGAGATGAATTTCAGTGGTCTGCCAAATTTGAGAAGGATATTCCACAGTCCACTTCAACTGACAGAATCAAAAGCTTTTGTAAGATCAAAATAGGCCAGATATAATGGTTAATATGATATCTACATTTTTCTTGAATTTGTTGCATGATGAAGATCATGCACCTTATGTCTCTAGATGGATCAAATCCACACCTTTGAATCAGGGAACAGCTGCTTGGAAACTGGGATAAAATAACTGAAAATGACCATAACCCTGGCAGACACTGGGGAGAAGATTCCTCATTACAGTGACTGGAATTTTCTACCTTCTTGAAGATAGTCATGATTACACTGTCTCTGAGGTCTGCTGACATGTCCACCTCTTCCCAGACACGGGTGGGAATGCTTGAAATGAGGTCCTGTTTGTGTGTGTGTGTGTGTGTGTGGGTGTGTGTGTGTGTGTGTGTGTGTGTGTGTGTGTGTGTGCGCGCGCGCGGTCTGTGTGACTGTATCTGTGCAAGCGCGCATGTGTGTATGCGTGTGTGCATGTGTTAGTGACTGCCTGAAGAAGACTGCTGTCATGTTCACCTACACCATCTCCCTCTGCACCTGCTCGATCAGGGCTGGGCATGCAATGCTTTGACTTTGACATGATGGGCAATAGATGGCTACCTCAACGAACATGCCAACTGACAAACAAAGCTATGGACGCTGATGGCATCATTGCTGAAGTTCTAAAACATATGTAGAGAGGAACATCAGTCACAAGGTCTACAAGGAATGCGCAAAAAGCACAAAACATAGAATCAGGCCATTTAAGTAGGAAACACAACAAAGAAAATGAAAGAATTGCAAAATTCACTTTTATATTACTTTTAATTCTACTTGAAATTTTGACACTTATGTATACAAATTCATATATTGATAAATCTGACTTTGTTGTTCACTTGACCCCATCTAATACCTTTTGAGGCAATTGAAAGCCCATACCTGCCCCATGCCACCCTATACCCATAGTGTACCAAAGACAGATCAACTTCAGCAAATTATATTAGACAACTGTCTCCTTGAATCATTTGGGCAATTTTTTGTTGCTTGTGAAATAAAAAAAATAGATATTAATGATATTTTTTTAGGAAAGCTTCCCTCTGGTTATCCAATTTTTAAAAACATCCTAATTTAGGTGATAAGAGCTCATACTATGAAACAAAGGCTTAACTTAAATAAACTCAAATAACAGATCTATTCCTCGGGGTGTGTTGGTGTTTTCCAGATGCTGAGGAATCACTGCTCCCTGGTATCACCTGCAGGTTATGGACAGGACTGTTTGGGAAGAAGATGATAGCAGTGATACTGAGGAGGTCCTCAGCTGCTCTCAGATACAATATATGAGTGTGTCAAAAGGCCTTTGTGCATTGTGTGATGGTCTTTGTCTACTTAGACCTTGTAACAATGTTTATATTGGCTTTAGGGGATTGTGAATGCTGAAGAGTTTTCTGACATTACAATTTTTCTGCAAGGTTTAGTTGCAAATCCATGTTAGCGGAAGTAACATGAGTAACATGAGGAAAGAATGTCAAGTTTCCAAGAGAGGAAATCAGAAGCATGCTCATGGGAGTCTTTGCCTTCTCTCACAGAACAACATATCTGAACTTTGCTGAGAAATACTGCATAACAAAGAGAAACTTTCTCCACAAAGTGGTTAGAAAATTGTGTCACTGCTGGGATTATCTGAAACCAACAAAAAACCTGGTCAGTTGCAGTCAAAGTTGCCACAGGCCTCAATTTATTTGCTCCTAGCTCCTTGAAGGTTACTCCTGGGGATCTCAGTCATATTGATCAGTTGAAAGTTAAGCCCTGCAGTAACCAAGGTCTCTGGCCACAAGAATCACATTCATAATTTTCCCCATGGGTTTTGGGAAGCAGGAGGTTGGTGCTCCAACGTCTGTCCAGTCCAGTGCTCCATTCACTGAACCCATAAAATTCTTCACAACCTTGCAGATGACCCAATTGTCTACAAAAATTTGCTTCCAATATTGTAGAAATGGAGTATGCTCACATCATACAGATCTGCTGCCTACCATCGTGATGCCATTGTGACAATACTTCATTCCCAAGACAGCAAGTGAGAGGCTGGCTCCTTTGGCACAGCGACCTATCCCCTCCACTGATGGCTTATGGTCACTCTCAACAATCCATGGCTGCAATCAGCTCTGAGGTGTCACTAGACCCCTGACAGATGGTCTGCGTACTCTGGTAATTACTCTGATATCTGAATAGTTTGTGTAGCTACTATCATTTATTTTGGAAAAGATTCTTGATGATGCTGGTGAGGGACAGAATATGATAGCATGTGATAGAATATGATAGCAGGATAATGAGGAGGGCTCCAGAACTTGCCTGTGGCTATATTTCCTTACAGTAGCTCAGTAAAGAATATTCACCACATCTTCCCTACTTTTCAGTCCTTAAATAGAGCGAACAGTGCCCCCCAAAAAACATTCCTCTGTATGTAGCCCCACTGAGTGGGTGGGGTATTTAGATGAACAGGCGTTGACACTTGTCATTTTGCTGACTGGAATACTCAACAACTTGCAATCTTTCTCTTGTCACAGTGACAAATCCCAGCATCTACTCTATTCAAAACCCCTTCCTCTTCCTGCCAATTCTACCTTTATTATGAATGAAAACAAAGATTGCTGGAAATACTCAGCAGATCAGGAATCATCTATTGTGAGAGAACTGGAGATCAATGTTTCTAGTTGATGATCTGAAGACATCTTATCATAATTTGTACTGGTTAAGCAAACTCTGGAATCTGTATTTTGAATCCTGTATTGTTATTATTTGCAATTTCTAAAAACAATACTCATTTAATTTATACTTTGATATCAAGGGGATGCACAGGAGTTTAAATGTGCTGGGTTTAGGTCAGGAACAAGTGCAAATCTTTAATATTAGCAGGGAAATACATAGGCTGATGTCCATATGTTTCTCAATAATTATTGAAGGGAGATAGGGGCATGTTCCTGTTTGTTCCATCTTATTCTCACCACAATTGATTTAATCCAAACCAAATTCATACCGATAAACTAGTACAGATAAATCTTTAACGGCTCAGTTATGGTAAATACTACACAACCTTTTCTATTTGTATCATAATAAAAAAGTCAAGAAAATAAAACAGCACAGTATTTACAGCAGTTCTGTTGATAGTAAAAATGAGGCCAGACAGGTAATTCTGCAGCTGCAGCGGCTCAAGCTTCTTTCTTTCTTTAATTGCGGTCTCCTGCTTGTGGTGGTAAATAATTTCCCTGGAGCCCATAGACAATCTCACCATCACATCTTTGAAGTTATGTAGAGTTAGGGTTACTAAAGAATGTCGCATCTTATCCCCATTAATTGTCACATATTAGAGCCATTGAGTCAGAGAGATTAACAGCACAGAAATGCTGTTGGGGCCCTTTGGCCTAACAAGTCCATACCTCCTTTTAACCCATCTGCACTAATTCCACTTACCTGCATTAGGACCATATCCTTCCAGACCCTGCTATTTAAAGTATGTCTCTCAATGCCTCTTAAATGTAGTAATTGTGTCTGATTCCGCCACCTCCTCTGGCATGTGTTCCAGATATCAACCAATTTCTGTGGAGAAACAGTTTAAAAAAATTACATGTTTTAACTTTTCTTACGTATTTATCAGTTGTTGAACTATATATGGATCTCCTTACAATGTAAAAGCACTGAAGTAACACAATATTTTGGAGCCTATTTGGGTCAGTGACCATGATACCTTTTTCCTGGGTGGGAAAGGACAGGAAATGAGAGAGAGTTCCAAGACATTGCTCCCTTAGAAAGGAATCTTGATTTGAGCTGGCTTTTTCCTTAGGGCCAACCTGGGTTACTGCAATTCATGTGAAAATGAGCAGTGGGAATTGCTTCTGCACCATTCACATTTGAAAGGCAATCTTTCAGGGACCTGCAGATGCTGGTGGTGGGACTTGCTCTCGAAATAACAATTTGAGTAGATTTTATTATTCTAAAGAGCAAAAAAAATGCCTCAAGGTCACCTTGCTTGTGTTCTCTGTTTTTTGAATAATTCTTGTTTGGATCAGTTTCATCAGCCTCTTGTCTTGCCAACAAGCCCATATTTTGTTGAATCTGTATAAATGATCCAAATTAAATCCCATTCACAGTGCTAGCTAGGTGGCAGTCTATACCTTAACCAGTGTTAAGTAATATCACTTGTTACCTTGAATGCTTGTTCAAGGTTTTAATTTCCTTTCTCAATTCAACACAAAAAATACTGCATAATTTTCTTGATGAATTTCAAAATTGAAGAAATTAACCATTGTTTGAGAATCTAAAATGCATGCCATAGTACCAATCTCTGCACATTCATAAAACTCTCTCCCAATTTTAGTATCTGGTCTCAGTACTCAGGAGCTGGTTGCTTGTTTGGGGCCATAAACTCTGAAACGACTGGGTCCATGGGTTTAACAGAATTTCTGTATTATGAATGAGCTGCAGGCTCATAGTCAGTCTAGGATTAGCAGGTCAACAAATGGGAACAGCAAATCATCTATTGCCTTGTGTTTTAAAGGGATCCAGTAGCTCATAAGGAACGGAAGGTCCACAGTATTGTCCATTCAACAAATTTCATGAATTTCCTGCTTTGAGCCATAGTAGGCACCAGCTCCTTTGCAACCTACTGTCATAATGTTGTAGTGATTGTGCATCCAAGAAAACTTACTTCCAAGCTAAAATTTCAGAAGTATCTGTTCAGAAGGAGCTTGAGATAAAGACAGGCTATCTGACTTCTCAGATGGAACATTGGAATTTTTATTAAACCCAGTTCTGACTGTGAGTAGCAAAATTCCTTTTCTCTTTCTCATGGAAATTGGAATGGGGGGAGGAATTCTGATATCAGAGCTTTATGGAAGTATTAAAACTGGGAGTTGAGAAATCCCTCAGAGTTTTCACAGAATGAATCCATTGAGACTGACCTGCTGTCAAAGTTAAATTCTTTGTGCATCTTTTCCTTAAGTGAATATAGACATTTTACATGGATCAAAGATGAGCATCCAAAGGTGAGTTTCAAGAAAGTTCATCTATGGCAATACCCACCTCAGCATTATTCAATGCATCAGATTTAAAATGAGCAGATTTAAAATGAAGGAGTAGGAGCAAGTGACACAGGAAGAAATGTGATCTCCTATCTCATCTGTTCTTTGCTGATGAGGCCAGGGACCAAAAGCTCAGGAGAAATATTTTTAAAAGGTTAAAAGCTTTGTAACAATGCCTGCTGCCAACATTTGAGAATGCCTTTGGATCTCTTTTGGATGCTGCAATTCTATGTGGCAGAGCCAATATCAACAGTAAAAGCATCATTCAGAAATGCTCATGTTGCTATTATGCTGACGTGGGACTCTCCTGTTTCTTCTCTTTGTACAGGCTGGAAGATTGCACAAATCATTAAGACAGATGATTACAAAATTTAGTAATTTATTTCTTTAAATTGCAGTTCTTAAGTATATCAATCTCTCTAAAACATTTGTCTATATTGAATTTAAAGGGCACATTCATGTTCCCTCTTTCATTCCTCATGAAATCCAACATCTTCAACTAATAGACCCTGGAATCTTGTTTAATGTGAACATTTGCATCATTAGGGATTCTAGATTAATACTTGAACAAGAAAGAAAAGGAAGGAAATGCTGACAATTATTTCAGAATTCCAGAATTCTCTTCCAAAGCATTTCTCCTCTCTACATCTCTCCCATTTTAGGATTCTCTTCAAAATGTATCCCTACCAGCCTCAATGTGCATCAGCAACATACTTAATTTGATAACTCTCCTGGGAAATGTCTTGGGATAGTTTGATACATTAAAGGTGTAAACATAAGTTGTTGTTGTTGATTGGACGCATTAGTGTGGGAGGAGCTTTATATGGAACACAAAAGCTGGCACAGAATACCTTGCTGCTGAAATGCAAATTCTGTGTAATCTATATAATCTTCTTCTCAGCCATTAGGAGATAGACTGAACAGTTTCATTCTTTACTCGAATATCTAATATTTCACTTAAAATGTTGAATTCTCACAACTTATTTGCTGGCCCAACAACTCGTCCCATGCCCCTGCTTGGGTTTTGATAGTTTGGCCTGGCCTGGCCTGGTGTGTATGTTGGTACTAGTTCTGGAATGGAGAGTTTATCATAGTGTGATGGGAATTCATTATCTTGTGACAATAGGAATTCATTGGGATTCCTGGTAGATATCAATCAACTTCTTCGGTGAAACAACAGATTCATTAACTGTCTTGCATGGCAAAACCACCATCGAGATGGGAGAGGAGTGCCTCTGTAAAGGGGAATTTAAATATTCAGTTATAATAGGGGCATGTGAAATCAAATATGGATAAATATGATTGTAATTTTTCCTATAAATAATGACAGAAAAGACATTCCAAAATTAATCAAATTCTAACATTTATCAAAAGTTTCAAACCACTTTTGGGGGAAGACATATCCTGAAACTCCAGAGTCAATTGTAACCCATCCTCCTGGCTGAAACCAGAAACATGAGCAGAAGGAATGCGGGTGTGATTTAGTTGCTCATGATGCTATCCCATTCCATTCACTGATTATGATCTATAGGGTTCTGCAGGGAGACTGTGTCTGCTTAAAAGTAGCTAAGACCCTCACTTTTGCAATTGAAATCTTATTATATCAAAGCGATCTTGTCTACCTTTAAATGGAGAACTGAGTTAAATAATGTCTGCAGCTAGTGTGCATAAGTGGCCGACTAAGGTAAATGTGGGACCTTGGGGAAGCAGGAACACTCTCCTGAGCTCTGCAGAGGAAGTCCTGAACACACTCTTCCTTCCCTCCAAGGTAATCATTCTGAAATGCCCCTGTGTCACTCACCTCTAAGCACATGGCCAAGTATCATCTCATCATTTTCTGAGCTTTGTAAGAAAGAAAGTCATGTAACTGAATGATTTCTGTGTGACGTGATATAAACTTTGCTGCCACAAATATCAGTCTGGTCATTAAGAAAACTAACAAAGATAAAATCAATGATGCCATTAGCATGAAGGGTCAAGTGGGAGTCTTCAGTTGAGCTTTTGGTTCACATGTGGTCAAGCCACTGCCAATAAGAGGCTAAATCATAATGAAAATGAAGACTGGAATTAATGGCATAGCATTCCTCTCACTGGCTTTGTCC
>JARFYF010000094.1:77032693-77048631 GCA_030265395.1 Rhina ancylostomus | reverse complement strand
CACCACTCTGTGTTTTAAAAAAAACTTGCCTCTGATATCCCCCCTGTACTTTCTTCCAATCGCCTTTAAAATTATGCCCCCCTCATGTTAGCAATTTCTGCCATGGGAAAAAGTCTCTGGCTGTCAACTTGATCTATGCCTCTTATCATCTTGTACACCTCTATCAGATTACCTCTCATCCTGCTTCGCTTCAAAGAGAAAAGTCCTAGCTCACTCAAAAATTGTATTTATTATTGCACCAGGGTGAAATTCTCCCACCAGGAATTTACACTTCAGTCATGTTGACAGAGTTTCAACCATTTTACAGTGAAGATTGTGTATAGTCAGTGATAGTAACTGAAAAGGAAGAAGAAACCAACAGCGTTTGAATTGAATTCTTCCAGGGGGCCTTGAACATCCTTCAGGTTTTCGGAATTAAGTTCCAAAACTTAGCTTCACTTTCACACAAGGGTTAAGGAGATCAAAATTTGTTTCCTAATTTTTGCAATATGGAAATAAATAAGAAAATATTCTCTTCACATTTACATTGGCAAAGCAAGACTGAGGAACTACAGACTATCATGAGTAGATGTGTAAGGCATGGTGCAAAAATATGTAATCTTCAAAAAGACCACACTTAACTGAAATATGAAAAATATGAAACCCATTGAAAGTTTCTTCATAGTCTTATGTAGACCATTGTGAATGCACTACGTTATGAAGTGATGTGATTTGTGACTGAATTGTAATTGTTCGGCAAGATGGAAGACTGCCAGAAAGTGCTAACTCAACTTTGATTTCACATGTCAGACAATAATACAACGGACAAGGCAATAAGAAACTGTTAACGAGCAATGGATTATCCTGGCTGAAATATTCCTTGAAACAAAAGCACCAAGGAAAGTGAAACTCAGATGAACTTAAAATCTATAATATGTGAATTTTGCTGCCCTACCGCAAAGGGTTACTGGTTTGGTAAACACTAATGTCATTAGCATTTCTGCCCAGTCCATTAGGAACAAAAAGCTATCCATGTAAGTAAATTGAATAACATATCTTACATTGAAATATGATTACAAGCACAGAAGCCCGAATTTGGTCTGAAGTAACATCTCAATTGATTTCAGAATGAGTAATGATCCACAGAAAAAGCAATGGTTGCTTTGCAGAACTTGTCGTGACAGTGGTTGATCAAAACCTTGTATATGAGAGATTATTCCCTGCAGCCACGTGTTGAATGTAGAGGAAAGATACTGTGTGAAGAAAAGGAATTGTTAGCCCAAGGAATATGCATTTTCTATTAGCTAGCATTTGTATTTTCATTAGAAATGAAGACAGATGAGCAAAAAGAAACAGAAATCTTCAGCATCTGCAAAGCTCTTGGAAATACTCATGAAAGGGAAGCCTCAATGTGAACCTGCTTTCAATATCTGTGTCCCACACTGAATGTTGTTCAATTTACTTGAAAGTAAATCAAGAAATTATTATGAGAAAAGAAACGGCAGATGCTGGAATCTGGAACAGCAGAGGGGATGCTGGAGGAACTCCATGAGGAAAACAACATCTGTGGAGGCAAAAGGTATAAGTTGATCTTTTGGGTCAAGGCCCTGAATCAGGATCTAATAAGAAATTATTAAGCTGCAAGGATAGGATATAGTTTCTCAGGTGCAATCAGCCATTGATCAATGTCTTTCTTTAAACCTGAAATCAAGCAATGAAGCATTAATCTGCACGTTCTGATTATGCTAAATGTAATAAGAAGCAAAAGTTGCCTCCAAACAGAAGACAAATTTAGAAGTTTGGTAAATACCAGTTTCAAAATATCAATTCTTTTAATGGTACTTACTGCATTCATTGTTCTACTTCAAGACACAACAATTTAAAATTTCCTCCATACCATTTTGTTTTCAGATACAACTTAAAAGGGTGGCAGGCATCCTATACTAAATGCACTATACTATGCAAGTGGAAACCTGTACGTGTTATGATAAATCTCCAACAAATTGAATGACCAGGGTTGATTCTGATACACAAACCAGAAAAGTTCCCATCTTGCTCACCCGGCAAAATGATCAGGTTGTTTATTTTTGCAAGATTTAAATTAAACTAAAACTTTATCCCCGGAGAAGATGGCTGCAATATTTTTAGATGTCTCGTCACGTGATCAAATGAGTATCGGAAAGGTTCTGCAAATGTCAAATTTGAAAGATTTCTCTAGATTTGTACAAACAGCATGGCTAACAAATATTCAAGATATTGCAGAACAGTTGAAATCAGTACTTCCCCATGGATGAATAAAATACTTCAGTTTAAGACAATGACCTTTTGGGTTCTAGACTTTGATGCATTTGAAGAGTACCATAGTTTTCACATTTAATCAACATCAACTGTATTAAAAGTAAATGAGATCAAGAGTGCAGAGCAGACCCATTGCCATATATCACTGGGAAATAGAACTCTGCTAAGGAATATCCAGTTGCAAGCACTTCTTCCAGGAAATGTCAGCCCTCAATAGTTATTCCTGGCCAGTTTCTGAAGAAACAAAGGCTAAACAAAAATTGTGAAAATTTTTAGTCTAAAACGTGAAAAGAGGACACAACATAAATGACTGAGGATAAAGTCCAGATAATCATTGCCCAGAAAAAAAGAACGATACCATTTGTGATCATTTGGTACTGCAGTATCAAAAGGCTCACTGGGCATTGCAGAATTATCAGAAGCTGATGTGGTTACAGAGCTTTATGCAGCTGCTGCAGGATTTAAAATGCTTTGTAGATGGACAAAGTAGTTAACTTAGATATGATAAAATATGTCCAAAGTGCCTGTTGTAAATAGCCACACGTATTCTGAGAAATCATCATGTTTCAAAAGGATTGGGGTTTCAGGATATATTTACTAATTATACATGGATTTTATATCAACAATGTTTAAAATACAAGTAGTCTTGGGAATATGTTTGAAAATTCATTATATTTGAAATATAGGACACATGATTCCATATATTACTCAACTTTAGAGAATAAAAATTTGTGTTTTTTCAGATAAAGTAGGAATTAAAGTTATTTCTGTGCCTAGACTATGATACATGATGGACATAATAGATCAATTTTCACCTCCATATAGAAAGCAGAAAAATATGCATAAGGCATATGTAATTATCCTGGGAGTTAAGTGAGAAAATTTTGGACTTCTTGATATGTACTACTTCCTTTCAAATAAATGATTATAAAAGTAAAATATATCCAGCTTGAGGAAAAAAGAATATTCCAAATCTATTTACTCAATTTCTCTTTACTTTTCAAGGTTTGTAGGAGTAGGTGGTAATGATATTTATTTGTATCTTCGTATCATTATAATTCAGTTTGTTATTCTACATGTCAAAATATTAAGAAAAGTTGCAGCTAACTAGATCCAGGTCTTCCATGGGCATTTATGTTAGTGTCACTGCAGTACCTACTTAGATGTTACTTCCATAAAACAGATATGCACTTAAGGCCTGTTAATGGCAGGGGCCACTCACACTGAAGCAGTCTTTATCTGGAGAGTTGAAGCAAGCAGTTAAAGAGGACCAACCTTGTGTAGTCCATGGCTTGTCAGTCAACTGTGTACATTGACATGCAAGTTGGTACTCCTTTTTAAGCACCACCTTTGATGTTTGCTTCCAGCTTTGGATCATCTCCTAACTAGTAGCCCTAGGCCCCACTTGCATGTCTGGCCCAAATGCCATCCCCTCCCTTTTTGCTCCAATCATTACATGTCTGACATCCTTGATTATGGATGCCTCAGCTGCTAATGCTCCTTTCCACTTCTCACCCACCCACTGCAAGGCTAATCCTCCTTGCTCCTTAGCTCCCACAATGGCACAGTGAGTGTTGTGCAAGATTACTAATGTAAAGTCAGTCCAATGCCTTGGCAATGAGAATTTTCCTGCCTCACAATGGCATGGACTGCTAGACAATATTCTTTCATGAATCTTTCATGAACCTTTCCCAGTATGGAAAAGTTTGTAGCCCATTCTATTTATTAGGTCTGTTTGGTAAGAAGTTAGAAGAATAATGAAATCCCTGCAGAAGGAGAGGCCAGACATGTGCAGCCAAAGTCTGCATGGATTATAAAAGGGAAAGTCCTGCTTGGCCAACATTATTGACCTTTTTTTTTGTGGTGGTAAACAAAAGAGTAAACTAGATCATGTTGTAGATGTAGCTAATCAGATTTTCAAAATATGTTCATTTAGGAGTCTGATGATAATATTAGTGACATCAGGGTATACAGTCCTGGGGATGAGTAGCAGAGTGGATAGCTAGTTTGCTTCAGGGCAGATGTAGCCATTCATAACTACAGCAGATGAAAAGTTGGATCCCACAAGGATAAATGCTTGTAACCGCTACTGTGATCAGTACCAAATTTAGGGGAATAGTCAACAATTTATTGAAAGATGATAGCCTTGTAGAAAGGCCATATAATTAGCAAATTAATGTGCAATTATAAGATACTATGTACTTTAAGGAAAAGAGGTTGTGTATTGGAAAATAATCTAAATGGGATAGAACAGCAGTTACAATAATTAGCAAAATGTTAAACTGGAATCTTAGTTAATTTTCACTAATTTTTACTTGGTTAAGTACTTTTTTCACTATGTCAATCATAATTGTACTAAGGCAATAGAAACACTGGAGAGGACACTGAACTAATTTGTGAGGAAGGTACCAGAAGTGTGAAGGTATACTAATGAAAGCGGAAGAGATGATTCATTGCAACACTGAGGTGAATGACTTGTATTTTTCAAAAATGTGAAAGATTTTGAAGGAGAAGGCTCTGAGATTGTTTCAACTTGTGAGGGAGAGCAAAACCATCATATCACTTTTTAAAAAAAATCAAAAGGGAAATCAAAGAAATTTTCAGTAACAAAGGTGTGGTTAAACTATGGGCACAAATGATATGGCGTGCTGAGATAGGTGAGATGAAGAGGAAAATGCATTAATGGATGCTAAGTGTGCATGTGAAAAGGGAATATAGAGTTGGATGTTAGGAGGATCAAGGCTACAGAATTGGACTAAAGTTTTTTTATGATTGTGTTCTATGATAGTATAGATGAGGTACAGGACATCAGAAAATTGTGAAACTATAAAGACTGTGTGACCAAGTTATGATGCAGTATTTTGTATTATAAGAGTTGAGTGGTATGCAGTTGAATGTGTTAACAATTCAAAAACTAGAGAAAAGCATTATTTATAATGTAAGGACATAGTGGCCATAACAAAGAAGTACCTGAGGTTTGTCAGGAATAGGAAGCTTGATAAATTTAGTCAGAATGTTTTCATGAGAGATGGTAAGGGCAGAGAGAGTGGAGGTTGTGGAACCATCTTAACTATCATCCATATGGGTCAAGTTAAGAAATAAAAAAAGAAATGCTGCAATATTTGGTGAGGAGGAGGCAGGGAATTAGAGACCTACAAAATGGTGAAAGTAAAATGTGAAAAATTCATTTGATTGAGGAGTTTATAATATTATATGGCTTTTAACTATATGAAGATTGAGAAATAAAGATGGTTAACATGCAGATTATATTTAAAAGTACTACTCATATCAATGTTTTAATCCAAATCCAAATTCTTGATTTAGTTCTGGAGAATGAGGTGTTTTTAAAAAATTAGGAAATGGTGACCACAACACAAGATTAATAAAACAATAGGAAAAGATAGTGAAGAAGGAAAGATGGTATTGTTGAATGAGGAAAACAAAGATTTATTGAATACACTCTTGAATGTGATGCCATTTAACAACCAGAACTTTTTGAATAATTGGCAGATATACTGAAATAAGGAAATATTTGCCCAAGTAAGCAAAATAAAGGAAATACATATGATGAGGTGTAAATGTATTTTCAGATGTTGATTGACCAGATATCTCTTAATTGGCTTCTTAAAAATTTACAGATGTAAAATATTTTTGTTTTTGTTTTGTGGGATATGAGGAACAGGCAGGTATTTGGAAAGGTTGTAGTTCAGCCACAATCTCATTGAATGCTGAACAAGCTCAGGATGAAGTTGGTTGGGGGAGGGCCAATGGCAAAATTGGTTACTCATGTGCCTATCTTTGTATGAATGTATAATAATAAGAGACAGGAAGAAGAGAATTAGGGTAAATGGATGTAGTTCTAAATTGAAGAAATTTGAAAATTGTATAAAGTGTGTTCATTTGTATTCTCAGTGTGTACATATTGAACATGTAAATGTAAAGAAAGCATGTTAGGATTTGTTGACAACACAAGGTATGCATTTACCAAACAGCAACATTGGCAAGTGCAATGTAGAAGCTGATGGAACTTAATGTGAATAAATAAGTAGTGATATGTTATGGGTATAAAATGAGACGATTATTAACTAAATGTCTCTAGAGTGTGTATAGCCAGAGAGATTTAGAGGTCCAGATATATCAGTCTTGAAAGTGGAAATGCAGGGTAGACAGTCATAAAGGCCAATAGAATTGCATGGGACAGTGGGTTAATTTTGCATTACTGTACCAATGAACGGCTTCCATCTGTGCTGCAACTCTGGTTGAAAGACTAGATTGTCCATGTTGGATCTGATTCTACAGAACTGTTAACTGTAAAATAAACAGGCCTGAAGCCCAAATTACCTTTCTTGTCAATGCTTTCCCATGTCCTTAAGGCTGAAGACTCTTGCAGATTTGTAACTATTCACAATGTAACCCAGAAAGAAGAATAAGAGAAAGCAAGCAGTGATTATTCATGCAAAAGGAGACTGAACTACTTTTCTAAGATTGTACAAACTATTTTCTATTGTGTACCAGGATAGATGTATACCAATGCTTTTAAATCTTGCTTTGTTATATTATAGGTACTGTTGGAGAAACTGTGTTGCATGTTGCAGCATTATATAACAGTAAGGAAGCTGCAATTATATTGCTCAATGCCTTCCCATTTTTAATTGATGAGCCAATTGATTGCGAGATGTATAAGGGTAAGTTACTGTAATCTTTAATTAAAATATTAAAAGATACCCTTGTCCTTCATTAAGCCAATTTAAAAAAAATATTGATTTTACTTCATTCCAAATATGCTTTAATCCAAGTTTGACTCTGTGCGTACTCGTATACTATCAAGTACTGTAACTGAAATGGTATGAGCAAATCGTATAAGTGTTGTAAGAAGTAAAATAAAAATCTCTGACAGGGAAATAGGATGAATATTCGTAATACCAAATCCTGGATGAAACTCTGATCAATACTGTTGGGAGAAAAGTTTATCCACTTGTCTGTCCTTAAAAGGGAATGCCACTTTTTCATCTTTTTTTCCCTTTTTTCTCTGATCATTTTGACTTGTGTATATAAATAGTAGATTTTGCCTTCCTATCAATTTAATTCCTTTATTTGCTTATAGAGAAAGCCTGATCGCTCAAATTACAGATGATATTCGTTTAGTCATTCTGGGTTGCTTGCTTTTCATTCTCCTTGACATTGGTGTGACATCAGGTATTGTTGACCCATTGTTTCCAGTATCACCTCTCTGTGTTTTAAATCCTATTTGTCTGTTTTACCTTTGTCACACTAAGCTCTACTTCCTTCCTTCACCCTCCACTCCCCCCCCCCCCTTTGATCACAGCTTATTTTCTAATGGTGAAGGGTTGTGGCATTCAGTTTCACCCTAAATTTAACTTAAAATTCACAGCTTGTCAGCAAGACCATAATGTCATTGAATGGTCAGAGCAGACCTTTTCTCTGGGCTCTCAAACTCAGTGTGGCATTAACCCCAACTTGTGCTGAATGCCACTGCACAGTGAAATGTTACAAATACAATTTCTATTCGTCATGATTTCCCTTTGTTCTCCATCTCATAATGAACCTTTTTCCTGTCTTAAAAACTTCTGCACATCCTTTAGTCTTGTATTTCTGATCTTTTATGTGCTTGACTTGGATTTCACATGCTGGAATTCTCTCAGAAATCCCTTTGCCAGACTTCATCCATCCCACAGCCAAAAAATCCTTTGGAATATGTGTCCAACTACTGCTTACGTCTTGCAGTTTCCTTCTTTTCCTGTCTGAAATCGTAGAGTATCATGGCGTGTTCTGTTGTACCAAAGTTGCTATCCAAAATAACTTATTGTTAATGTCAGAAAAATGTGTTAATACTGTGGGCGCGGGGGGGGGGTGCGGTGGTGCAAAAGGTTTTCCAAAATCACTATCAAGAATTTCCTGATTCAGTAAATTTGCACAATAAATTTTTCCTGAACTCCTTACCTGAAAAGCAATGTTAAAGCATCCTTGATATCCAAGAATGTCACCTCAAATTCTAATTCAGTAGTGTTAAATAAGGGTAACTTTACAGTGTTTAGAAAATGATAGTTATTTCAGGTAGAGTCTGAAAGCCCATATAATGTGAAAGTTTGTATTTAATTAGTTTGAGCTAAATCTCCCAGAACAGTTTTTAAAAACAAAACTGTATGGCATTACCATCCACATGAGTATCAGAAATAGAGTATGATAGATAGGTAGCTTTATCCATGGTGATTTGTATACAAACAACATAATTTCTATAGGGTTACCATATTAAAGCTTTTCTTCTTCTTCCGCCTTCAGTTGTCTGTTGGGATTGAGCTTGACACAGTTCTTTGAGATTCTTAATATTGTCCTGAATACTTTGCCTCTACTTTGAGTGATCAGGGGCAAGGGATCCCACTAGTTGATGGAGTTTTTCTTTTTCTAAGAAGGCTTGAATCTTGAATTTTTTCTTCTATCCACATGGTAATCTCTTGCTGTGACAGAAAGCAGTATAGAGTGATTGATTGCTTTGGGAGTCTGGTGTTGGGCATCAGAACTGACTGTTTGGAATTTGGTCCTTGGTGCTGGGGTTGTTGGTCTGGGAGAAGACACTGATGTTGTTTACTTATCCTGATAGTGGATTTTGCTTGGTGGTACTTTTCCAGTGCTTTGAGGCTCTGCCTATAGGTAGTCCATGTTTCAGAAGAATACAAAAGGGCAGGGATCACTACCTCCCTGTGGGCTATGATCTTTGTGGTAGGTTTGAGGATTTTCAAACACTTCTCTGATGATTGACGGGAAACTTCATTGATGCCTGCATTTGTTGAGAAGTGGCTTCTGAGATGTGGGAAACGGTCTGTATTTTCTGAAATATTATCGTGGACTTTTGAGTTGAGTGTTGTGGCAATGCTGCAGCCTTGATTGGGTTTATTGTGACTCACTGGTGAAAGACGTAGCTTGCCTAAGACAATTATAAGATGGTGATAAATTTATGGAAGCAGCCACATTTGATAGCATGTTCAACAGTCATTCGAGAGGTTGAGAAAGATAGTGTGCATCAGTTGATGCAGTAAGCTGTAATTCTCTCGAAGTTGTGTGGTGAAAATCTTCCTTTCTGCCCATTGATTCAGGGAGTAGCTTGTAGGCCACTGGAAGGAGGCAGTTGAGAAAGACTGTGCTGGTGACTTTCCCAGCAGAGAGACCCTATGAAGGTGATGCAGTTAGATTTGTTTCTTTTCCTGATGGTAGTTATGATTATGCAGTTTGTAAAATCCCTTTCCTTATCCTCCTCTTTCCAGACATGAGAGATGAGGTTGTGAATTTATGACACAAGTTCCTCTCTCCAACTTTTAGAACTTCAGTAGGAATACTATCTGTTCCCAAGACCTTGATTTTTTTTTTATTATTAGTTGGGATGTGACCATTTTGACCTTTTCAGTAATGGGTAGTGCCAAGGCTGGACAGGATAGTTTGCAGTGGAATGGTGTCAAGGATGATCAAATAGAGGACAAGGTCTCTATTGAGAAATTCTTTGAAGTGTTTCTACCAGCAGGCACTGACTGCATCTCATCAAAGTTCATTTCTTTTGGCTTTCAGTGGGGTGGAATCTTGGGTGTCTGGACATTAGCTTTGGTGTTGAAGAACCTATGTATGTCATGGTTATCAACAAGTAGCTGGACATCCAGACCTCTTTACACTTGCAATTTGTTCTTTATGTGATGGGTTTTCTTTTGGCCAGCAAGTGTCTGTAGAGCTAATTTGTCTCCTTTTGAGACATGATGGAGTTCCCATTTGCAGTAAATAGTTCATGAATCTCCTGAACACTCTCATGAGACCAGTCCTGGAGTTGTCTTGTGTAGAAGCCAAGAATCTCTTCATAGATGAGTGCTACCCATTGTGGACTTTAGAGCAGTCTTGACACTGAACACTTAGCAACTTCTGTTTTTGGGAGTCATCAGGTTGTCTGTGAGGTGCTTCTGAGAAGAGCTATCTTTGTTAAATTTCCTTGAGATATTTAACATTGATTTTCTTGCGATGCTGTTTGTGTAGTAAGTGCATGATAGTTAATCCAAGTCTTTTTGCCGTTTTCTTGATATCTGCAGAATGAATGTGCTGAGTAATGAAAGTCACTTTGAAATTTTAGACTAATCAATTAATTCCTGTTCTCTGCATTGATCCCCTTTTTGACAAAAATCTTAGGAATTCAAAGTTTTTGTTAGTGAATTGTTGGTCCTACTCAGTAATGACATATTGAAGTATAAAAGCTTTCTGTACAAAAACATTCACATTATTTTTGTTTGTTTTTGTGTGATTAATTCCAAGAAGTGAAAGTCACAGATGAAGTAAATTGAAAAATATATTCTGCTTATTACTTGATAAACTATAATTTACTGTAATTGAATAGCTGATATGTCTTCAGGTGAAACTGCATTGCACATTGCAGTGGTCAATCAGAATGTGGGCCTCATTAAGGAGCTGCTGGCACTAAATGCAGATATAAAGCATTGTCGTGCTGTGGGGACATTTTTCACACCAGGAAAAGACTGTCGATGTTATTATGGTATGGGTAAGACTTTTATATTTACAATTAAATAGTTTTAGATGGTTTTGTTGTTTTAATAATTTTGTAGTTCTTAAGTGCTGTTATGGCAGTATGAATATGATTGCAATGACAATTGATATTGGGTGATATCTTTAAGTTCCCAATTCCTTTTCACATCTTTTACGGTATTCCACAGTCGAATGTTTTGAACATTGAAATATTCTTATTACAGGTGACCCCTGCTTTATTGGGGGGGGGCGTAGGCGGAGATTGCATTCCTACAAAATAATTCATATTACAATTTTCTGTAACACAAAGCCATGTCATCTACACATGCTTAAACACTAGTTGAAAAAAATCATTTATTTATTTTTGTCTGCATAAGTTCCATGAGAACAAATTCTATTCTGTATCTCAAATATTTGGGTCGTGATTTGTGAATTCTGTAAGGGTGAATTTCCATTACCCAAATAGTCAAAACGTGGGGGTTGCCTGTAACTTCCTCAATTTATCATCAGAGCAGATTTGAATGGCAGAAGATTTTTAGTTCAAATGACCTATCTTATTGTTTTAAACTTTTGGGGTACAACCATTTTTGTCAATACCAGATTTTAATTTATTCCTTATTAATTTAAATTTATAACCTTTTATTATATTGATTGTTTTAGCTAGTGATATTCCAGGATTATGTTGTGTGCAGTAAAAGATGGATAAACCTAAATTACCTCACCTTTTTGATGATCTCGTTAGTTTTATAGATTTGTAATGGAGCTTTTATTTGGTCATTCGCATATCTCTGCAACAGGTTATGTTTTCTTATTCTCAACAGTCTCCTCCAACTGGATTAGATCAGAGAGGGAGCTGTATTTTATGCAAACAAATGCAGTTTATTTAAACACAAGAAAATCTGTTATTCATTTAGCCTACAGAGTAGGCATGCAGCATTGCTAACAAGTCACACGTTTCAATGTAACCCTCTGGAGTGCTAGACTTTAATTTTAGAGCTGAAGGATCATTGAACTGTATTGTGATGAACACTGAGAAATTCCATTTGGTCAATCATAGCAGCACCATATCTTTGAAGAGCTTGACATTTAATTCATACGTCTTTTTATTTTTTTTCTTCAATATTTATCCCATTTCCTTTTTGAAGATTATTAAAGGGATGAATCATGCAAACTGATGCCTAAAAGCCTTCCATATTAATGAAATCAAATGTGGCAGTCTGAGATGTGCTGTTGATATAGGCACATCTGACCATCTGCTCCATTGTTGGATGTTATTTAATGTGGATCTCCATTGCTGGATGTTATCTAACATGCATCTCAATGTGTGTATGTGTGTGTACATTCGGCAGCACTTCCAGGAGTCCACATTAGAGTCAGAAGTGATGAATTCAGAATTCACAAGTGCCATCCTTCAATTTTACATAGGGTTTAAAAAATCTCACACACAATATGCTGTCTTAGAACAAAGGGGCACTGTGAGCTTCCCAGCTGCTTGGCATTGACCATTACAGTCTTCTGACCATGGATATGTGGAAATTGCATTTTCAGAAAAAATGTCATTTCTTGGTCATGAATAGACAGGGGTGTAATGACACAAAGACCAGTTTATCATTCCTGAGCCCACTATCCAAACAATGTGTTAACCTTTCATATCTTACTGCTTAAACACTCACCAGCATGCAACACTGGGAATTATTTAGAGGTCCCAAAATTAGAAGACCTGATCTTTAATGTCCTTACTTGGTCCTATAGTTTTCTGTAGAACCTCAACCCCTTTTCTACCTACATTGTTGTTGCCGACATGGACTTCTCTCTGTTTCCCACCCCTCTCACAATGCATTTCATCAGTTTCAAAAATAAATACTTGGTTGCCTTCTGCTATTCATTATGTTTATTCCTCCAGATGTTAATTTCATTTTTTTAAAATTGAAACCATGGTGGGAGTAAGCTCTGTAGTGGCTGATACTGTGTTGCTAGAATGTGTTTCCTCATTTCTTGGGAATCTATGATGTGGGATGCTTGTGGATTTTTTTCAAAAATAAAGCAATCAAATACGAAAATCAGCATCTTAATGACTATTATATTACAATTCAGATGTCAGGTTACAACTAGTGACAGTAATAAAGCTTGCATCTGGGATATCCAGCCTATTAAAAGAGCATTCAATGCAGTGAGTATCTTGCATAGTGATGCAAAGTTTCTTTTAACTCTGCAGAAATTGCAAAATACTTTTGCTGCCCATCTGCAAAGAGTTCCTTTAATTTCAACCACCTTTTTACTTCATTTTCAATTTATTTTCACATTTGAATGAGCAGAAATCTCAAGCAGAGATCACCTGGGATGCAGCAGGCTTTTATTGCATAGTGTATTTGCTCATCATAATGCTTTCCTTCCACTAATCCTTGCAAGTTTGGAAGGTGTGCAGACCACATTTGTAGTACAAACAAAATCAGTTTATTTGAACACACAGCAAACGGTTTATTTGCCAGGTTTCAGAAGAGATCACACCATGCTGTGTGTACACGGTGCAGAACAAGTACAGGGTGGGTTCCACAGCACCAGTTGCCACAGACTAGCAACTGGAATAGCATGTCCGTAACTCTTCTTTTAGATTAGATTTTTCCATTGTTATAACCCCATCTTGTGCCAGATTAGCAGATTGCAGTGAATAACATGTGTTCTGTGCTTCAATTTGATGAAGAATATATTCCCACTCTACAGTGAGCTGCCGTGAAGAAAATGCAATGGTGAAGAACTTGTGAACTACTTTATCTGGAAAACAGGGGAACATTTAAAATTACTGCTACTTTCTTTAAAAAAAACTGTGGTAACTTTTTTTCTTTCCTTTTGTATGTTAGGAGAATATGTTTTATCATTTGCAGCCTGCATTGGAAACGAGCAGATAGTTAAAATGATTGTGGCACATGAGGCACCTTTAAATGCACAAGATAAACAAGGTAGGATCTATATTATATATCATTTAATTTAACTCGTGATTAGTTTGTCTTCCTATTTTGTGGCATTCATTATTTCTGCATATTGCAGCATCCTAAACACAGTGACACAGATCACTGATTTAACAGCTACTCAGTTAATGTAAGTAGGCTTTACAATTTCAGTTCAAAGTAATAATCAGCCCTCCTCTCCTAAGAATAAATACTGAATTGAATGCTTTTTAATAACAAAACAGACTTAGTGGGATGTCTTGACTCGCCAGCATGGCAAACCCACCAGAGGTGGCAGAATATACGAATGTGGGTGAGAGGGAGTAGACCTCGCGAGTTCAGCATTGACTTCAGATCCCATTAAAATCTCACGGAACCAGGTCAAACACAGGGAAGGAACCACTGACCGTCTCCTGCAGCTGATGAATTAAAGCTCCTCTATGCTGAACTCTTGGAAGAAGCACTAAAAGCCCTCTGTGGTGGAATTCAGTGCCCATCACCAAACATGTCTTGGTAGCTCTACAACCAACTGAATTAGTAGAGTTCCAAAGGATGTGATAGATTGTGTTTCCGGTACATCGTGAGCAATCCAACATGAGGGAAAAACTCGCTAAACCTCATCTTCACCAATCTACCTGCTGCAGATGCATCAATCCATGAGAGTTCTGGTAGGAGTAATCATTGCGCCATCTGTATTTGAACAGAGATTCTTCTTCACCAAGAATGTCCTCAATCATATTATGTGATTCTTCCACTGTGTTAAATAGAACAGATCAGGTGATTTGAAGTCGGGCATCCTTGATGCTGTAGAGCTTCAATGTACTCCACCAAAACCTGTAACCTCATGGCCGAGCATATCCCACATTCTACCATTACAATCAAAGCAGGAGATCAACCCTGATTTAGGGAGTTGCAGAAGTGCATGGTGGAGTAAACACCAGGCATACTTAAAAAACATGAAATGCCAATCTAGGGAAGGACTAAATGTGTGCCAAACAACTAATACAATATAAAATAAAGTGAAGCAATCCCACAATTGACAGATTAGATCAAACTCTGCAGCCTTGACTTGTCCGGTGGTAAACCATTAAATGGCTAATAGGAGCAGGAGGTTTCATTCCCATTCCTTGGCAGTGGTGGTGTCCAGTATGTGAATGCTAATTGCTCGACTAAAACAAGTGCAAGCATGTTCAAGCAGATTCCATGGCTTGACTTCTTCCCAAGATTCCCTATCATCACAAAAGCCCATGTCCAGCCAATTCTGATCATTCCATATGACATCAAGAAATGGCTGAGGACAGCTGGTGGTAGAATTGAAGTCTTGCTCTCCAAAACTAATTGTGCCTCCTCATCACAGTACTGTTCCAACACTGACATTCATGCAGCACTTGCACACCAGTGGCCTGTCCACTGATTCCCAATTTGGGTTTTACCAGAACCACCAAGCTCCAGCCCTCTACAAATCTTGAACCTGGACTGAAGAGCTGCATTCCAGAGGTGAGGTGACGGTGACTGACTTGAAATCAAGGTGCCGTTTGACTAAGCATGGTGTAACAGAACCCGAGTAAAACTGGGAGTCATACTTTGCACAAATCAGATGGCTGTGGTTGTTAAAAGTCAATGGTTCAAATCCTAGGACATTACTCCAAGAGTTTCTCAGGGCATTAATTTAGGCCCATTCATCTTCAGCTGTTTCATCAATGACCACCCATCATAGAGTCAGAAGCTGATAAGTGCCAAATGTTCAGATCCATTCACGACTTTTCAGCAGTCTGTACCTGCATGCAGCAAGACCCAAACAATGTTCAGACATGGCTGATAACTGGTAAGTAACTTTTGAGCCAAGCAATGTCCATCAAGAGAAGTCTAACCATCTACTCCTGATATTCTGTGCATTAGCATCACCAGTCCCCTCACCATCAACATCCTGAGGGCCACAATTAACCAGAATTTCAACTGGACCAGCCTCATAAATACTTGACTACAAATGCAGGTCTGAGGCTGGATATCCTGTGGTGAGTGACCCCTTTCTAATATCCCAAAGACTTTCTACTATCTACATGGCACCAGTCAGAAGTATGATGGAATAATTGCCTGGATAAGTACTGTACAATAACATCAAAAAGCTTGACACTATATACAGGAAAAGTAGCCTGCTTGATTGGCACCCCATCAATCGCCCAT
>JARFYF010000094.1:76902432-76914615 GCA_030265395.1 Rhina ancylostomus | reverse complement strand
AAATACACATTAGAGTAAATTCAAGTTTTGAAACTTGGAATCAGTATATTTCAATACACAAGGTTTGGAGATCTCTCCATTGATATGTTATTATTTTAGTTGCTCAAAATGTTCTAACATGTGACTTCACAGAAGTAAGTACATCCCACAAGTTTTCGTTTCTAATAACAGCTTTCACTGAAAGTTTATAAAGAACATACCATGATATAGTTTGTTTTCAGATTTGCTTACAAAACTGAGTTTTTCCTAATGTGTTTTACATTTCAGATGGAGCGAACCTAGTGTCATGTGGCGTTTCTGGGATTGTTCGCCTTTGGAACTCCTTTAAGTGCCTGCTTGTAGCTGAGTTTGAGGCACATGCTGATGCATTATCCATCATTATGACAATTGATAAGAAAAATAACTACCTTATTACAGGGGATGTGAATGGCTGTATTAAGGTTTGGAATATACAGGTAAAGAATTAGCACTTGTTTATACTGCACATAAAGCTCAAGCAAGTATTCTGCGATTATAAGTTTCCAAATTAAATACAAATTCAGTGGGATCGTGCTCACCTATGATCTCTTCATTTAAAAAAAACAGGATTAAAAACTGTATGTTGAAAATCTGAAATAAAAATAGAAAATGTTTTAAAAAATACACTCAGCAGGTCAGGCAACATTTGTGGAATGAAAAGCAGTTAACATTTTGGGTCTGGGACTCCTCAATACAAGAGTGAAAGAGAGAAGTTTGTCCAGAGAATGGGGAGGAGGCAGACCAGTCAACTGCCACACTAGTCTCACTCTATGTTGACTGTTTCTCTTTCCTCAGATGCTGCCTGACCTGCTGAGTATTTCGGCATTTTCTGTTTTTATGCCATCTTCATTAGTCAACTCGCTTCAGATTGTGACGTAGTATTCTGATTTCACGTAGTATCGTGAAATGTTGAATACTTCAAGCTATTACTAAGCTTTGAATTGTAAAGCTGCACTGCTTTGTCAACTCAATGTTTATTACAAGTCCTTGTTAGTACCAATCTGTGATAAAAGTTAACAGGTACCATAAAAATATTAACAGAAATACTTGGATTGACCACTGTCTCCCAACAGAAAAAGCATTTAGTTTTTGAGCTCAATTGCACAAACTTCTAGCTGGCAGTTTAGCAGAGAACTGCTAAAATATCTTCTTCACTGGTCAGCTTGTTTCTGACTTCCCTGCCTGCTCATTGAAACATAGAAGTCAGAGGCGAGCTTGAGATCAGATGCTGGGACTGATTCTGCAGTGAAGGACTGACCTGCTGAAGAGAGGGGCAGGATGCACTTTGCCTCCAGACTCTTCGAAGGGTTACCGACCTTGAGTTAAAAGGTCAGTGTAGATAAGATTGTTTCTTTATTTTTGTTTCATATTAATATTTTAATTAGAGCTTTACATTGTGTTTTAGTTTAATTTATTTTTATATCTTAAAAAAATATTTAAACCTATTTGAACTGTTTTAAAATGTCTCTGATCATCATGGACATTTCAAGATACTTCAAAAGGCTCAAGAGGGATTCAGGAGTCAGGGTCTTGGGATTCATTGCTGCTATAGTCAACTCTGGCTCACAAGACGACTTCCAGGATAGAATGTCAACCCAGTGTATCCAGATCAGATTTGTGTTGACGTTGTGGGTGGAGAGTTCAGAGAGTGGGCTGAATCTAGTGAGATCCGGCCCATTATGTTTAAGAAACTCTCAAAATAAACTCATCCCTTGGGGTGTCAGGAAGTGAGTCACTCACCGCAGAGTACCCGACCTCTGACTGGCTCTTATTACGTTATACATGTAACTGGTCCAGTTGAATTTCTGCAGGAGGTGAGTCATTCACTGCAGGAAACCCAAACTCCGGCTTTTGTGAACTTGGTATTTGTGTCTTGAACTGCTGAGAAATACCATACTTGAATGCTTATTGGGCATGTTTCAAGAATTACTATTTTCAATGTGATGTGTTAATTAAGCTTTGCACCAGGGTAGTTCTGTTTCCATCAGAACTGGGCTATGTTTCTGTTTACTGCTTAGACTTTGTAGAGTTATAAAGTCATAGAGTCACACAGCATGGGAACAGACTCTTCAGCCCACTGAGTCCATGTCAACCATCAAGTAACTGTTACACTAATCCTACAGTAATTCCAGTTTTATTCTCCCCACACTCCCATCAACTTTCCCCAGATTCTACCATTCACTACACACTTGGGCATCTTTACAGTGGCTAATTAATCTACCAATCCTGATACCTTTGTGATGTGGGTGGGGGGGAGTGGAATCCAGAGCACTCAGAAAACCTACACATTCACAGGGAGAACGTGCAAACTCCAGACAGACATCACTTGAGGTCAGGGTTGAATGTGGGTCACTGAAGCTGTGAGGCACTTCTTCGGAGATCAATAGAATTTTGGATATTAAGGGAATCAAGGGATGTAGTGCAGGAAAGTAGCACTGAAGTCGGAGATTAACTATGATTAGCCATGATCACATTAAAAGGCATGAGGGGGTGAATGACGACCTCCTGCTTTCACTTCTTATGTCTAGACTAACTGTATTTTATTGTAACACACACAAAATGCTGGAGGAACACAGCATGTCAGGCAGCATCTATGGAGGGAAATGAACAGTTAACGTTTTGGGCTGAGACCTGATGATGGGTGTCAGCTTGAAATGTTGACTGTTCATTTCTCTCCACAGATGCTGAGTTCCTCCAGAATTTTGTTTGTGTTGCTTCAGATTTACAGCATTTGCAGTCTCTATTGTGTCTATATTTTATTGTACTGAATCTTAGAGGATTGCTCCCATCACCAACAGGAAGCAAATCATTAAAAATTAAAAACAGACTTTATAATTTTTCCATCCATTACTGAGGGAAGATCATTAGCTACCAGTGATTTTCTAAGATTCTTTTCACCTTAGGAGGACTCTTTTGAAGTATGTTTCCCACAAGCACAGTGGAATTTATAAACTATTCAAATAATTTTTTGTTGTGAATTTTTACACAAGAAATTAAGTAATGCTTTTACAATAATAAATTGAATATAATGGATAAAGGTAATTTATTTGGTTGGTGCATTTTTTCTGTATATTGTAAAGTTCCATTGACTTTTGTGGTAAGCTATAGGGAAATGAGACCCAGATTTTACTTTTGAATAAAATGAAAGCTGTCTGTTTCACCATAAGACACAAAAATTCACTTCAGCCCACAACAACAAACAGAAGTGTATTATCTTTCATGTTTGTGCGGACCTTAATATTAAAATCAATATTAACACTGATTTGAAGTCTGTTTTCTATTTGAACTATTATGACGGGAAAAGAAACATGCCATATTATTTAATGTGTAACTTCAGTCTCATGTCATTATCTAAGTTATTTGTTTAGGATGTTCTATCCCACCAGAAGTAGTTGATGAAATGTTATTTTTCTTCCAGTTTGCAAACAGACAAGCAAAGTTTTACTCAGATAACATTGATTTCCCAATGAAAAGAACATCATTTTACTCCTTAACCTGTTGAAAGGAATTAAGCTGCATGTCATGTTTCTGTTTGTTTCTAATTAGGACTACTGCTTGAATTACAGTGATGTTGTCATTACGCAACTTCCACCAATGGTAGCAGCAACACAACCTCATTCAGATTGTATAAATCACCTTGAAACTTGTGCTCAGGATGGTCATTTACTAATTCTCTCTGCTTCAGCTGACTGCAGTATTGTGTTAAGTGACATTTCTGGATCAGTGATTGGTGTTTTTGGCCAGGTACAGATTACTTTTTCTTAATGAAATTCTCAGGTTAATTGTAAATTAAGAAACACATTCTATTCTGTGATCTTTATTGCAATAGTTACAAAAATGCAGAACACTGCAAGTATAGAACATTTATGGTGGTCATAGTTATCTCCAGACTAGTGGTCTTGCATTGTTTAGCTTTTACAATGGTGCAAGTTTTCTCAGTTTTTTTTCCTTATTTTAAAATATTCAGTGAAACATTTCAGCATTTTGCTTTTCTCAATTGTCATGAGTTTTGCAGAGATTAGGCAGCAGTATCCTCCATCCATTGACTTGTATGTGCTTGCTTCTAACCTGTATCACTGTCAAGTAGTCTCAGTAGGGCAGCAGGCATACTTTTTGAGAAGCCAAAAGTTCTGCAGAGTCTAAATGTCTTAAGTTGGAGTTCAATTCACGATCTGATTTCTTACCGCTAGCACGTTTCCATTATCTTTGCAGAAACTGCTATCTATATGTTGCTTTATTAATGTTGTGAATTAAAATATTAAAATGCAGTTTATGAATTGTATCAGCTTACTTCAACTACGTAGTATTTGCATTCAGTTGTTAAGCATCTGCAAAACCCAAAAGTTATGAAGGATTCAATTTCAAGAAAATGCTTTAATCCATATTCAAATGTATGAAAAAAAGACGTAACTTGTATCATAATATTGATAGAATTTTTATCAAATGGTGTGAACTTTGTAAAAGTTATGAGAATTTTATTTATTATTGCAAATTGAGGTATCCTTTATCATAAGTTTACCATAACAATACTTTTGTCCTTTTGATTAAGGTACCATATAGCCAATGTGCTAGTAAAATAAAGGCCAGTGGTAACTTGGAGTACTTGGTTTAGTTGTCTGGGAAGAAGTATCCTTTGAGAGACCCAGAGATTTATAATCAGGCCTTTACTTTACCAGACGCATATAAATGACCTTAAAATAGGGTTAGGTAGTTAGATTTCATAGTTTGTGCTCAGTACAGAAGTTGGCAATGTAATAAATAGTGAGGAGGATAGTAGCAGAATTGAGAAGTATAAGTAGCCTGTTGGAATGGGCAGACAACTGGCTAATACATTGTGTGGAAAAGGGAGTGGTCAGTGGATAAAATTGGACAGCACTTGTAAAGCACAGGGACATTAGGTGAAATTAACCCCTCTGCTGTCAGCTATTGAGAACTGCAATTTTCATTGTGGTTAGCTTTGTTCCACTTTTGAAAAAATGACTCCATAATGGGCATTGATCCTAATAATTTTTTCTCAATTTTACAGTGAAGGGCAAAATTCTAAAGGTTACTTAAGCAGCAAGGAGATTTAGATGAATTATTTCATTTTCTGAATATAGATTGGTTAAATCCCAAATCACTTTGTATTTAAACAAAATATTTAGAAACAAATCTAATTTGAAGCTTTGAATTTAGGATGAACATTGGCGAATTGGTAAGTGTTCATCTCCTTCCGTAATAAAGATACCACCCAGAGAAGAAAAGCCTCCTAGTCAGAAACCTATAAGAAATAAAGAATGTCTGCCAATTTCCAAACACAGTGTTCCTTTTATGGAGGAGAAAATTGATCCAGACAGCAGGTGAGTTCATTATAACAAAATACTGGTTGGACAGAGATTGATACAGAAACAGTGATTTATCTGCTGTTGACAGGTTTGTTTACTTGCTGCTATGTTTATAATTAGATGTTATTTTGGTTTGCCTTCTATTATGTAAGGTAATGTTAAAAATTCAGTAACAATCTTTGATCCATTGTGTTTTCATAATTTAAACACCAAATTCTGAAGTCCTTATATTAAAATCTGTTTATTTGATTTTTGGTTATCAATTAAAGCTGGAACTTAGAATATGTTGAATTGAAATGTACTGATTTCAAGCAAAGCTATACAATATCATTTACGTGAATAATCAGCATTTCATGATGGGGCGTATAACAGGATAGGAACAGATTGGGAATGGGCCTTTCGGTTCCTTGTGCCTGTTTCACCATTCAGTGGGATAATGGGTGTCTTGACTCCATCTGTCTTCCTTGGTCCCAATGCCCCGCAAAACAAAAACCTATCAATTTCTGTTTTGAAGAAGGCAGGAAGGGAAAGATTGCAGAACTACTGATGCGTTGGCTTACTATCTGTGGTGGGGAAAATACTGGAATCTATAATGAAGGATTTAATAATGGACAACCTAGAAAAAAAATAATAGGATTGAGTAAATATAGATTTATGAAGCAAAAACCATATTTGACCCATCTGATGGAGTAGTGGACGTGGTGTAATTGGATTTCTGGAAGATGTTCGATAAGGTCCCACACAGGAGGTTGATTGGGAAAGTTAGTGCATGTGGAATTGGGGCTAACATGGATTGAGTTTTGGTTATTGGAGAGAAAGCAAAGAGTTGGGAATAAGTGCATCTTTCATAGGTTGGCAGGCTGTGGTGTGTGGGTACCACAGGGATTGGTGCTTGGGCCTCAGTTTTTCACAATCTATGTCGATGGTTTGGCTGAAGGTGCAAAATGTGATATTTGCAAGTTTTTTTATGATAAATTAGGTGAAATTGCACAAAAGGGGATATAAAAAGCTTCAAGTGGATAAGGACATGGCAGGTGGAATGTAATATGGAAAAATATAAGGTCATCCACTTTAGTGCACATAACAAAAAAGACTATCTGTTTAAATGGTGAGAGATTGGATAGTGTCACTGTTCAAAGTGACCTAACTATGCTTGTACACAAATCATTGAAGGCCAGTATGCAGATACAAGCAAATAATTAGGAGGGCAAATACTATGATAGCCTTTATTATGAGAGGATTACAGGAATAAAGAAGTTTCATTGCAATTGTATAGGATGTTGGTGAGACCACATCTGGAGTATTGTGTACAGTTTTTGTCGTCTTAGGAAGCTATACTTGCTTAGAAGGAATGCATTAAAACCTCTGGACTGGTTCCAGAGATAGTGGTTTTAATGTATAAGGAGAGATTGAATGGGACACTGGAGTTTAGGAGGATGAGAGAAGATCTCATTGAAAATCACAAAAAGGTTAAAGGGTTTGATAGGCAGGGAGAATATTTCTCCTGACTGAGGAGTTTAGGACTAGGGGATACAGGTTGAGGGGTAAGGGGTAGACCATTTAATGCTGAGATGGGGAGAAATTTCTTCACTTTTTCTGGGCAGGGGAGGTTGGTGAACCTTTGAAATTCTCTACTCCAGATGGCTACACAAGCTCAGTGGTGTTCATTCAAAGCAGAGATCTGTAGATTTTTTAGCATTAAGAGAACCCATGGGATATGGTGATATCGCTAGGGAAATGGTACTGAAAGAATTAGCCATGATCGTGATGAATGGTAGAGCAGATATGAAGGATGGTATGGCCTACTGCTACTTCTATTTCTATTGTTATGTTATAATAGATGCTGGATGGAATGGTTTAAAGTATTTTGATGTGTTAAATAAACTACTAATTATATTCTTAATCTGCTTAGTATTTCAGCGATTGTATTTTCCCAGGGTGAACATATGGAACACTACAGTATTAGGCAAGAAATTTCGAGAGAGCAGAATCCAAAGAAGACCAAGACCTCAGTTCTGTACCTGCGATAAAATACAGAACCCTATTGGTAAGGACAATCTTCTACTTTCATGTCTTGCTTTATATTTGAGCTGATCTATTTGGATTTCTTTAAACTTTTTTTAAAAGTGCTAATAATTCACAACCAAAATAATTCTGAGCAAAGAAACATTTTTGATGTCATCTCTACAAATTGTTGATACACATCTTCAAATTCCTATCTTGTACTTGAAGATGTATAAAATGTGACACGCTACTGCAATATTAAATTTGGCATTTTTAAAGGAATTTAAAAGAATCTACCTGTCACGAATATTTCTAACCTATTTTCTCAATTGCATTCATTGCAAAATACAAAAGCTAAATTTCATTGCATTTATTAGTAATCAGATCAAATTTTGTGCTTTAAATCTCTCAGTGCACAAGAAGTGTTGGGATATCACACATTACTACCATTAAAGGGAACAGGAAAATACTCAGCCATGGGGTGTATTGATCTGGAAAATGAATTTGCCCATATTTAAACTAATGTCTTTACCCAAAACTGCCAATAAAATACATGTTCATATAAGTTTAAAAAAACTGACATTATTACTATGACATCTCTACTTTAGGCAGCACAATAACATTTCAGTTTGAATCTGTGTACCTGCAAATTGTTTTCAAAAATAGAAACAAAACCATTACTAATTCTAAGTCTGGTTAGGTTTCCATATATACTGTTTAAAATGATGATGTAAAATGGTTACTTTTGCATTCCTTTGCAGGAACATTTAGTTCCCTGCATATGGAAGATTTGGAAAAAATCATTGATGTGCCAAAGCCAGACTTTCTGCAGAACCCCCATAAATACTTTGATGGGAAGACGGAGGAGGCTTGTAATGAAAAACTATTATTTCCTACATTGCCTGAAAGTAAGCTGTGGATTCCAATTTATTCTTTAATCATTTCAAATGCAAGTTGAAACGTCTGAGTTTTATCAAGTCCAGAAGTTCATTACCAAATCTTAAATGGCAAGATTTTAAATTTCAGAAATAAGAGACAGAAAATATAACAATTCAATAAGAACTTTTCATTAAAGCTGATAATGATGTAAATCTAACTGAATAACATTTAAGATACAGTACGTGTAGTTATGCAAATATGCTTTGATTGCAAATGTGTTACATTCATTACTTAATGTATATAATAGACAATGAATTATTTCTCGTACCTAATTTGAGTGGTATTCTTATTGGCTTAACTAACCCACAAACTGTTAATTAACAGTTGGTCAAATATTAGATTGTCACGAAACAAAGAGCAAAACCCAATTGTGCTAATAAAAGGCCAGCAATTTGTACAAAATTAATCATTCCCATTTTAGCAATCATTGCCACAAGAGTGGCTGTCCCTATTTTGTATCTCCCCCATGAGAGGAGACAGAAGATAAAAAGCAAAAAGTAAAACAAAAGAGTTAACTTAAAAGGTGCTGAATTTTAAAAATCAACTAAGAACTGACACGCCAAGATAGTTGTTTAGAAGCACAAAGGGAAGTCATAGTTTTTCAATAAATCAGGATATCACAAAGCACACATCTTTGGTGCTGGAATAAATAGGAGCAGGGATAGGCTGTGTGCCCTCATGAGCTTGTCCCGCCATTCAAAATTCTTCCCAGTTCGAGATTGTCCCAAGAAGAGAAGCATCCTCTCAGCACCTATCCTGTCAGGTCCCCTCAGAATCATGTATGTTTCAATAAGATCACTGCTCCTTTCAAGCTCCAATGATTATATGCACAAACTGTTCAAACATAAGGCAGCCATTCATTAGAGGGCTCAACCTCATGAACTTTCTCTGAACTACCTTCAGAGCAGGTATAACCTTCTTTAAATAGTGTGACCAGAACCTTACACAGTACTCCAAGTGCAGTCTCACCAAATAGAATTATGGTAAGATTTCTGTATTTCATTTCCTTTACAATAGAGGTGAACTTTATATTTGGCACCTTAATTACATGCTGTACCTGTATTCCAGCTTAGTACAACAAAGCTCTGTATTCTTTCTCCATTTTAACAATATTCTGCTTTACTATTTATCCTAATAAAATGGATAACCTTACATTTTCATAAATTGTGCTTCAACTGCTAAATTTTTGTGTACACACTTAACCCATCCATATCCTTTTTTCAGACTTTTTGTCCTTCTCACAACTTGTTTCCACAGCTATCTTTGTAATGTCAACAAATTTGGTTATGGTAAAGTAAGAGTGCCTTAAATCTCCTATGTAAAGTGCTAGGTATCAAAAGGTAATTGAATTTTAGGGGACAAGCATACTATATAACAGTTTCAACTGGCATACCAAATGGTAATACTTTTGAGTTATTTTGCTTTGCGAGGAAGAACTTCTCATTGCAAAATCAAGTGCTGCTGGCAGCTGTAAGGTTTTTAGATTCATTTATGGCCTGTGATGCTCATTGAAAAGAATAGAAACCTAAGAGAAGATTATTATGTGAGCTTAAGTAAATACTTTTCATGCTGAGAAAAAAATTAGAACTTTTGTCATTTTGACACTTTTTGGTGTATATGCTGGTGAATAATATTGGTACAGAATAATAGAAGTAATCCTGTTTCAGATATTAAATCCTAATTGTTATCTAACCCACCTGTATATCCAGGACAGGTTCAGATAAGATGACAGTTTTACAAAGATTTTGTTCTTTTGACTTGACAGGTAGATGAAATAAAGCAGCACATACCACAGGCAACTGCTCTATTCTGACGATGTATTCATGCATATAGATGCATATTTTGACTTCCTTATGACATAAAAGAGAGGGTTAAGTTAAAATTATGCTTTTAATATAAATCTCAAGTACTTTAAATTTATATTGATCTTAGCATATATCTGCTGTTCAATGTAGTTGTGTTTGAAAGTGCTAGATAATGGAAAATTAATGGACAATTATATTCAAGTAAAATATCACAATGTAAAGACAAACTGGAAATTGCTCTTATTTATTAGTAAAATTTGCTAAAATGTTTACTGCACTAACAGTGTTGTGATAGTGGACCTTTTTATTTAGATATAGTTTCCTGAATGGAAATTGAGAACTATATCAATTATTAATAATGTCAGCATAATGGAGCTTTGCATTATTTCAGTAAGGATTACTGAATATATGTAATCCTTACTGAATTGCATATGGTAATATGTATCATTTCCATTTTATTAACAGCACTAAAAGTATCTTTTGATGAGAAAAGCCTGTTTCCTAAAGAAATGCTGGATCATGAACACAAAATAAAACTCTTGCATGAAGAGGATTTAAATGTGACAAAAACGGTAAATGAGAAACCCTCCAGAGTGAAACCGAGGTTGGTAAACTTTGTACTGTAATATGCATGAATATGTTAAGGTCATATCAATTGAACTGAAATTTGATTTTCAAATAGTTTGTTATGTACTTGGACATCTGAGTGACCATCAGTTACAGAATCAAGAAACTAAATCTATTGTGAACATAAAACTAATATGAACAATTTATTCAGACTTTCCAACTCAGACCTCTGTGCATCCACATTGAAGTCATTTCTGTCATTTTATTACAGAGAGCTTTGACACTTTGAAGCATGAGTTGCTTTATCAAACAAATTCACTTTATAATTTACTATTCTGTATGTCTGATACTAATTATTGGAAAAATGTAATATCAATCTTCTATATAATTCTGCCTGCTACAGGGAGGAAGGTACTTGGGGTCCAGTATTAAATGTGGGTGGTGATGGATGATGGGCAATATAGAATAAGGTGATCACAATATATCACACCTGGTTTTCCTTTCTGTTGAAGTTAGTGGATGGGAAATTTACACGGGGCCTAATATGGTGACTGGTTCAAATTGATCATTTTGCTCTCATCTAAAACAAAATTATCCTCAATTAAGGTATATACCAGACTTCAAGTTGAACATGATTAGAGTGTGGGGGCATAAGGGTTTTTTAAATAGTCTCATTGATTTGTAAAAGTTTCTGAATGTCAAGAATATTCAAATGCATTCAAAATCTTTGACAGCTTTGACAAGTTTAATGTTTCTCCTACGGTTTTTGGAGTTGGGGATTGTTCCGCCTACCATCTCCAGTGACATGTTGCACAAGGCCCTGCTACCACACATTGTCGTGCCATTTCAGATCACAACAGCTTCAGGCAGCATGTCAGCTCCAGCACACCTGTAAAGGATAAATCTATGGTTACCATGTAGGTCAGCAATGAAAGTGGCTGACTTGTCACTGTCAGCATGTTCAGCCCCATTATTTAAAGTGCTTACTTATGGTGATTAACCCATTTCAGCTGTAATAATAAACTTTATCAAATTAATAACCTCAATCCTGACAGGAAATATTTTTTAAAGATTCTTTCTTCCAAAAAAAAACTTGGCAATCTGCTCAAGAATTTCTGCAGAACCTCAATTTAGAAAGCTGCTTTCCAAAATGAGCAAAGTTTTGTACACAGTTTGCTTTAAAAACACGAAATAGAAATATCATTCTACATCATTGGCATTGCCATTAAAATATGCATCAAATAAGCTTAGCAATTTGTGAAGTTTCACCTTTAAATATGTTAAAAAAATTAGTAAAAAATTCATATCCCTCATGCAGTCACTATAAAACTAAATTGAAATTTGTTTCTTCATAACAGACGACCACAGAGGAGCACTACAGGGAACAAACTTGGAAAACAGTGATATTTATATCCAGAAAAATATTATGCAGAAGAATTTAAAGAGATCAGTTTCTTAAATTACACAACGTTCAATGTAATTACTGTTAAACAAATTGAATTAATTGAAATGAGTTTCATCCCAAT
>JARFYF010000094.1:76831628-76841703 GCA_030265395.1 Rhina ancylostomus | reverse complement strand
GTACCCACCCCCCCCCTTGTCTCCTCTGGCAGCTTGTTCCATATACTTACTAACCTCTGTGTGGAAAAACTTGCCCCTCAGATCTCCTTTAAATATTTCTCCTCTTACCTTAAACCTATGTCCTCTTGTTCCCTACCCCTGTAAAAAGACTGTGACTATCTACCCAACCTGTTTTTATAAACCTCTATAAGGTCACCCTCCGCCTCCTTCACTGGAGGGAAAACAGTTCCAGCCTATCCAGTGTCTCCTTATAGCTCAAACCCTTCAGTCCTGACAACATCCTTGTGAATGTTTTCTGCACCCTCTCTAGTTTAATCACATCACTCCTATAGCGTGGCGACCAGAACTGCACACAACATGATGTTCCAGCTTCTGTACTCAGTGCCCTGACCAATGAAGGGAAAAATGCCATACGCCTTCTTCATCACCCTTTCTACCTGAGAAAACCATGTATTTGTACCCCTAGGTTCTCTGTTCAACAACAATTGCCAGGTCCCTGCCATTCACTGTTTTTGTCCTGCTCTGGTTTAACTTCCTAAAAAGCATCACTTTCCATCGGTTTGAGTTAAATTCCATCTGCCTTTCCCTTGCCCACTTCCCCAGTTGATCTCGATCCTGTTGTAACCTTAGACAGCTTTCTTCCACTCCAGTAAGAACAATTCCAGCCAATCCAATCACTCCTTGTAGCTAAAGCTGTCTTTTCCAGATAACATCCAGGTGAATCTTATCTGCACTCTTTCCAGTGGTACCACATCCTTCCTAGACTGTGGTGACGGTACACGGTATTCTAAGTGTGGGCTCGCCAGTGCCATGTACAGCTGCAACATGAAGTCCCAACTCTTATACTCAATAGCCCTGCCTATGAAGGCAAGAAAGCTAAATGTCTTCTTTACAATCCTATCCACCTGTGTTGCCATTTTCAGAGAGATGTGAACTTACACCTCAAGGTCCCTGTGTACATCAACACTTATAACATCTCTGCCACTTACTGTATATGTCCGGTCAGTATTAGATGACCCAAAATGCATTACCTCATACTTGCTTGGATTAAGTTGTATTGACCTTCCTCCACCCAGCTGTTCTATGTCCCTCTGTATCGTAGGCAACCATCCTCACTATCTACAACTCCACCAATCTATGTGACGTCTGCAAACTTACTTTATCAGACCACAGATATTCTCATCCAAGTCATTTACATATCTGACAGTAAAGAGTCACAGTACTGATCCCTGCAGATCACTGGTTACAGACTTCCAGTCTCCACCCTCCACCACTACCCTCTGCCTCCTAGATCCAGTTTGCCAAACACCTTGGACCCCAGGCGCCCTAACTTTCTGGACCAGCCTGCCATGTGGGACCTTGCCTTCATCAATTTTCTTAGTAACTTTCTCAAAAAACTCAATTTGTGAGGCAGGATTTTCCATGTACAACACCATGCTGACTCCCCCTAATCGGTCCTAAATCCTATCCCGAAGAAATGTTTCCAATAATTTCTCTACTACTAACGCAAGGGGTCCACCAATGCAGCACAGGGACAGCAGCAGCCTGTGGTGGCAGGGCAGAAGATGTCACAATAGCTTTTGTCAACTCCAATGCGAGAAACCAGAATTTCTGAGGTTATAACAAGGTAGTCTGGTATAAGTGATGATAGAACACTGTGAAAGTAATAAAAGGATTGGGCAGAGTCAACATGAATTAATGAAAGGAAAACTGATGTATCTGTTGACAATTTTTCAGGATGTAACTTGCAAAGTAGGTAAGGGTAAATCAGCAGATATGATGAATTTGTACTTTCTAAAGGCCTTTGATAAGATGCCACAAAATTGGACTGAATTGGGAGTAAAATGCTAGCATGGATTGAGGATTGGTTAATGGATAGAAAACACAGAGCAGGAATAAATGAGTTATTTTCAAGTTAGGAGGCTATGATCAGTAGTTTTCTGCAGGATTAATGCTAGAGTCACAGCAGTTTACAATCTGTATCGATGATTTGGATGAGGGTATCAAGAGTAATATATCTAGGCTTGCTGATGATACAAAGCTATGATGCACTGAATGCCCTATTCCTACTTCTATTTCCTATGTTCCAAATGAATGCAAAAGTTAACAACAGTTAAATACTCAAAAGAAGTATATTTTTCAATGTCAAAAATGATGTGGACTTGAATAGGATTCTCCATTCATTTTCTACCTGTTGTATGCTTTCTGTACATAATTGTGCTTGCATGGTACATCTCCGTGCTCGGAGCAGCCATAGAATTCCAAGTAGATGGGCAAAAAATGTTTGACCTTCCCAAGAATGTAGAAACTAGGAAATTTATTAGTTAGGGTGAAGAGGAAATATCTAGATGAGATTGTTCGTAACTTCAGGCAGTTAATTTGTTCACACACAACTTAGCGCTGTGTTTTCACATAAATCTACAGCTTTACTTTCAAGATCTGATGTCAGCTGTTATTTTGAAGTAGGTCATTTCCTTCTTTTGCAAATTATACAAAATATTCTTTTGATGATATTTCATTGACAGTCACAGCAATCCAGTGATTTTTGGTATTTTTCTTGCTTTGTAAATTTAATTCATTCAAAACGTGCATATCCTATTTTTGCTGTGCTTGCTGACCTACAGTACTTCCCAGTGAAGGATTGCTTCAATTAAAAAATTCTGATCCTATGTTTTAAATCCCTAAAATACCTGCCCTTCCACCTCTCAGTAATTTGCTCCAGTCTCAAAACCTTTCAAGATCATTTCTTTTCTCCAATTTTACCTGATCATTGCCAAATTTAATTGCATTGCAGTTGACAGCCAATCTTTCAACTTCAAGATTCTAAACTCTGATATTCCATCCCTAAAAGCTTTGTACCTCTTCATCTCAATTTTTTTCCTGAAGATCCTTAGAATCTTAATGCTTTGTCCTTGGACATCTGTCCTAATATTTTCCAGTAAGAAAGTTCTATATAAATACAAGATGTTTGTATTTAATTGCAAGATAGTCTGTCCTGTGCAGAGAGAAATTGTTGTTAGACCAAAGCATTTATGTGACTAAAGTAATGCCATTCAGTAGTTCAGTACCTTGCATTTAATCATATTAAAGCCACATTCCTATATTTATCTACTTTGACTCGTACATTTTTAGACAAAACTAAGCTATAAAGAATCATGGCAAATTGTGATAAACATGGGAATAATTTTTAAGTAACACCCTCAAAATAATGACCTAATATTTAACCTTTGTCTCTATTGTAATAATTGAATTGTTTACAGATTCAATTTCCCCAGTGTAAGTTCTGGGGAATTACAGTTAACAATCTTTAAGAAGTTCAGTGATAGAACATATTTGAACCTTGGTGATTAGCTGTCTGGAAGTTCCACATCCGCACACGGAACTGACAGCCTCTCTCCAGAAAATCTAGCTATTGTTTCAATGCAATGACAACAGAATTTGTAGTAAGTTGGAAGTCTTGTTTCTTTTGCAGTGGTACATCTGTCAGTAGTTGTTATTTCAAAATACCTGATAGAGAACCTGGCATTAATCATCCTCCCAATAATTTGAAATAATCCATATTGCAGAAGTATGCTTTTGTCCTTGAAATGACTGATGTTATCGTGATATGCCCAGGAGCTGAGATTATGGAAATGTTACATGATTAAAGCTGCACAGTACTTCTCTGAGCTGCAGGTGGTATTTGGAAACTGTCACTTATCATACATTGATTTGGTTGTCTGAGCTATATAAAAATAAGAAATGTGTTGTACTTCTTGTCTCTTAATTAGATTTATTGCATTTACTACTAGAACTTAAAATGGTGCAATTGTATATGACCGTTTTAATTTTATGCTAACAATAGTCCTTGAACTTCATAGAATAATCCAGTAACACAGTGCAGAACTTGGCCATTTGGTCCTTCGTCCCAATCATGTAGTTATTCAACCGAACTCATGCTTCAGGTATAACAATTATAGTGAAAATCACAAGGATTTGTTTGTATTGAGTGTCTATGTCAAACTTTGTGGAGCTTATTGAACAAGTAAGAGCAAGAATTTACTGGAACTGATAATGGCACAATGAGGTTAACAAAATGTCAAGAATTTTGGTTATGAAAAGACCCACATGGCATTTTCCTAACCAATCTGATTAAGAATTGATGAATAGAGAAGGACTGAAGAGCAGGTTGAGTCAGAGTCAAATCAGACTAACTTAGTGATGAGCTGAATGGGAAATCGCTAAAACTTCATGAAAATCACAGGGAGACTCGTGGGAGATGCTTGTTTACTTGGAGCATGTAGCTGTAAAATAAATAGCAATTTGTGGCAATTCACAATTCTCTGGGCATAAATTACTTCAACAGCACTTAAGATTATATTATTTTATTCAGTGATCTTACCTTTGTCACCATTTAAATAAAAATTAAAATCACAATTAAGTCATCACTATAATCTGCTAGAATCACTACAACCTGGTCTGAAGGTTAGCCTGCTAGAATACACTTTAATAGTGCCATTCCATAAAAGAGTTCAGGTGATGTTGATTGTCTGGTGAAATGAGACCTGTTTGAAATTTTACCTTGAGCTATATTTGGATAGAACCAACACCACAGATGTCAGTTGAATGTCCTTATCCAGCCTGCTGGTCAGGTTTAAATTCCTGCTCCTCCTGATCCCTCATCACACCCAAGTGATATTCATATTTGAATCTTGAAGTTAACTACAACAAAACATAATGTTGTGCCAGCTGACTACTGCTGAAAAGCATCTGGATTAGAACTTCTATTTAATTTCAGGTTTTCCTTAATTCATGGACCTCCGATGCCACTTTTGGCACCTTTTCCTCTTGATCTACAATTATACCCCCACTCTGCACAAACTGGGACTCAGAACTGAAACCTTAATGGGCTGTATGAGTTAGATATTTGAACAAATTCACTGAGCAATTGCACAGAACACACTTTTCCTTTAGAAGTAATTAACATTTTCCAAAAATCTGATAACTTCTTTGTGGATAATCTTTGTCAGTTTCCACAGGGACATCACAAACAGAAGACAACCTGCAAAATTCAAAACTAACAAAGGAAATTCTGTTCAAAGATCACGATATAACCTATTTGGAGAAGTTGCTGCTCAAGAAACACAGAAGGTATCTTCAGTTTGTCCATCCTGACTTTTCAAATGCTTTTATTTTTTGCTTTCTTAACGTTGGAAGCACCTCTAGGGAAATGGATGGAAACTGATTTGGTAAACCTACAAGGTAGAATTATAATTAGAAGTGGAAAGGATTTAGGATGTTGCAGCCAGCTGGTGTCAGGTGATCTAGAGCTGCTTGTGTTCCTCATTGTGTGGTGTGTTGTCTCCAGCTGAAAATGAAGCCTTCAAACTGAACAGAAATCATTTGATGGTTATTTTATTAAGTGATTTTACTGTGAATATTTTGTATTTACATCAATATTTTTTTGCTTTTAAGAAACCCAGAAAAAGAATAAAAGAAAATAGGAACAGGAGTAGGCCACTCAGCCCCTCAAGCCTGCCTCTCCATTCAATATGATCACGGCTGATCTATCCCAAGCCTCAACTCCTTCTCTGTGGTAGAACTCCAAGTCTCAATCTTTCAAAAATATATCTAATTTAAAGAGAGCGTGAGTTTGAAGAGAGAGTGGGAAAATGGGTCCAGTGAATTTAGAGTGCAGGAAATAGTGCTCAGGTCCTCAGTGTGTTAATGAGAGAGAGGGAACCAGGACCCTGGTGTGTTAATGGGAGCTTGGGAATTAAGGCTCTGGTATGTTAATAGGAGCATGGGAATCCACACTCGGTGAGCCAGATGCCAAACATCAATTTATCAGAGTTTACTGTAGACAGTTGGGACTAAAAAATACTGAAATTTCAACGCGGAGGATGAAATCTTGCTTTATTCAGCATTACTAATTTAAATGGGTTTGGGAAGTTCATCGGAAATTGTTCATGCTGTGGGATGGGCTGATCAGTCCCTGATTGGGTGGGCAGCCTATTAATGATATTGAAATGAGAGCCTCACATTCATGCTATCAGATGTTAGAGTCAAATCAAATTAGTTTTGTGATGAGCTTAATAGGCAATTGCTGAAACTTATCTGATGCATAGGCTGATGTTAAGAAAGCTCTGGAGCAAGCTTTGTTTTGTTTTAAATTTAATTTAAATTAAAATAATTCTCTTTTGCCTTTTAGAATTCCAGAACAATCATTTCCGTATGAAGTAATGGATGACCCGAGTACTTTTATGTGCTCACCTTGTGAAGAGAAGAATGAGCAAAGTGATGAAGAACTTTTACTGACAGGCTAGTATTGTCACCAGGCTTCACAACTGAAGATTCTATAGTCCTTCAGCCTTTTCACAGTTTGTACCAAGCTTGATCTGCCTAGCTCTTTGGCAGCACTGAAGGAAAGCACAGGTTTAGCAGTAGAGATTAAGTGGTGTTCAAGGCAGTGATCAAATATAATAGTGTTCCATTTTTGTGTTTTTGTTATCCTTTCAATCTTAACATTGCTGGACAATTTTCCACGTGCACTGAGTATACCAGGGCAACTTTCCACGTAGTCTAGTGAATGCATCTGTTGGAGAAGCACTAGAACAGCATGCCGTGAAGCTAGTTCTGAAGCATAAGTCAGGGTATTGCCATGGCTCTTATCCAGAATTCAATAAGCTTAGCTGTACCTTGACATCCCATGTAGTGAATCAAATTGGCTGAAAAATGACTCCTGCAACGTTGGGAATCTTGGGGGAGACTTGACCCTTCTGGCTGAAGGTAGTTGCGTTTTTCACTCACATGCTGGTTTCCACCAATGTTCAGGTTGGGGATGTTTTTGTGTTTTCTAATTTAGTTTAATTGTCCACTGTAATTCATGTCTCGTTATGGCAGGACTACAGCACTTTGAAAAGCTTTGTTGATTGAAGGGTTACTTCAGTCCTGTAGCAAATCTCTTCAGTAAGTGGGCATGTAGAGTCATAGAGGCAGAAACAGGCCCTTTAGTCCACTGAGTTGTGACCAACCATCAAGCACCCACTTACACTAATCCTATTTTATTCTTTCCACTTTCCCATAAACTCCCTTCAAGTTCTATCACTCATACGCACACACAGTAATTTACAGTGACCATTTAACCTATAAATCTGCACATCATTGGGATGTGGGAGGAAATCAAAGCACCCGGGGAAACCCACAGAGTCACAAGGAGAACATGCAAACTCCACACAGACAACCAGAGGTCAGGATCAAACTTGGGTTGCTATAGCTATGAGACAGCAGCCCAACTAGCTACATCATGTTGTTCACTTGCAGTCCTCAGTTGTATGTTCACCAGCTGCATCTTATTTTTAGTTTTCCTGGGAATACTTTATTCCAAAATTTGTTCTAAAAAATCCTTCATGTATTTAAGAATAGTAATCAGAAGTTCAATGAAAATGGGTTATTTCAAAAGATATCTTATGAGGATAGGTTGAGCGAGCTAGGGCTTTTCTTTTTGGAGAGGAGGAGGATGAGAGGTGACTTGATAGAGGCATACAAGATGATAAGAGGCATATATCGAGTGGACAGTCAGAGACTTTTTCCCAGTGTTACAATGGCTAACATGAGGGGACATAATTTTGAGGTGATTGGAAGAAGGTATAAGGGGGATGTCAGGGGTAAGTTTTTTTACACAGAGAGTGGTGGGTGTGTGGAACCTGCAGAGGTTGTGGGGGCAGATACACTTGGGACATTTAAGAAACTCTTAGATAGACACATGAATGATAGAAAAATAGGGGGCTATGTGGAGGGAAGGGCAGATAGATCTTAGAGCAGGATAAAATGTCGGCACAACATTATGGGCCGAAGGGCCTGTACTGTGTTCTGTTCTATAAGCACTTTTATTCGCTGTATCAATCCACCATCTCCAAAAATATTTTCCTCATTACTTTGGAATATATTAGTCAATTTCTTGTTAAAGTAAACAAAAAAATGAAATTTTAAGAGCATTTAGAACCTAACTTTTTACGTATTCAAAAGCATTAGCTTATTTTTGAATATCTCTCTTAGGTCCCAAAATGATATCAATTAGCAGAATCTACTGGCTTCCAACTTAAAGTATTTAAAACTAGTACAGTGGTGCACAACTTCTCTGCAGTAAGGATCTGGTTCAAGTCTAGATCACTTCTAAGTATTACTCATGCAAACGTGTAAATCCTGAGCTTTATGCAGTTGTGAGCACAGTTCTGACATTGAACTCTTATGGTGTCCAGTGGTGACATGCCAACTTCTTCCATTTAATTGGTAATTTAAATTATTGAATTGTTTGAAGTGTTGTCTAATGTTTTCAAATGATTTGTTATAGTATTTTCAATTCATTTTAACATTTTTAATTATTAAAAGGTTTAATATTTTATCACTTTTTAATAACATAATTACTTTTTCAATAGTTTTGTAATAGTTTTCCATGCTTGTGAATGTCAAAGCCATTCAAAGTCTTTTGATAGCCATTAAGCCTGTGAACGTGGCTAGGCTATCAAAACATTTCTGAAAAGTAGGCCTGTCATTCACTGTAAAATGCCCTGTGTTCAACAGAGCTTCATCAATCAGGAACTGGCTTTGGGGACCAAGTTACTGCAGCAGGTAAGTTCATATAGGTGAGCAGCAGTGACTGGGAACCCCCTTTCACTGGAAATCCAATCCATCCCACAGGCTGTATATCGTGTACAACTAATTTAGTATAAAAGATCAGGCACATGAGTTATGTGAAGGCAAAATCTGTTCAAAGTTCCACAAAGCTTTGTGTAAATTCTGGCTGAATTACAGTGTGTAAAAAAAAAACAGAATCAAATGAAAACTCCACATGAAATTTTGGATAAGCTAAACTGGCATGAACAAGATGGTTCTCTTTTCAGCTGAAGAAATTGAGGAACATGAAAGCTATGTTGCCCTTTTTAAAGTTGATGAGCTATCTGAAGATGCAGAGCAAGTACAGCCAGTTTTGAGATTTACTGAACTGGATGATGTGAGTATGTTTATTCCAAATAAGTTAAATACCTAGGATTGCAAGCACAGAAGCAAATAAACAAGCAACTTTTCACTGTGAGGCCTTCAAGTGAAGGTTAGATTTGTATTTCTAAACTGCCAGGAATTTGGTTGAATTTATTCAGTGACTTTGGCAGTCCTGTGTAGTAAAGATTATAAAAGTGGAACTCTGACATCAAACTAAATCACAATGATAAACATTACAGGCATTATGAGGTTCCTGGCTGGGTGTTTGGAAGAGCAAAACAATTTCCAGCACTTGATGAAAGAATCCGGCTGTTGTATTACCCGTGTAACTGCTGTGAGGATTTCTGCTGTGTAGCCATTTTAATTACATGTTGAAATGTGAACATATAATTCTTTAAATAATACTGAGTGCTTTTCATTAAAAAATAAAAGCTTTGAATACCAGGTGCACCATGTATTTTTTGTTGTTGAAATTCCAGTAATAGAATGTAACACAGTTGACTAAAGTAGCTACATAAACTTATGCAATAAAACCATAAGGCAGAGGAGCAGAATTAAGCCATTCGGCCCATCGAATCTGTTCTGCCATTTGATTACAGCTGATTTATTATTCCATCTCAACCCCATTCTCTTGCCTTCTCCCTGTAACCTTTGACACCCTTAATAATCAAGAACCTATTAACCTTCTCTTTAAGTATACCCAATGTTTTGGCCTCCACAACCCTCTGACAATGAATTCCACATATTCACCACCTTCTGGCTAAAGAATAGATATTAGAGGATCTTGTGCAAAGAGATGGGAGATGGGGGAACCAGTTCAGGGAGGGCAATTTGATAGATCATTCTTGGAGCAGGTTGATTTAAAAAAAAGTAATAATACAATTGCATCTATTGCATTGCAAAGCAAAGCCACCTTGCTTTCTTGTCCCTAGTCAAAAGGTGCCTCTTCCCACATATGTTTCTGGGCCACTTTCTTCCTTGAAGTACTTGCTAAACTCTGATTGACTTGGTACTTGAAGTTATTCTGGAAGGGAATGCCTTCCAATAATGAGGTGATGGATGGTGGGATGAGCAATATCCTGCATGCTATGAAGAA
>JARFYF010000094.1:76809202-76827531 GCA_030265395.1 Rhina ancylostomus | reverse complement strand
AGAGAAGATAAACTGTTATCATTTCCTGACACAAGTAGAGAGAATCATGAAGGTATGGAATTTCTACTTCTCATCCTTACCAACCAGAAAACTGGTTAGTCATCCCTTCACTTCCTTCAGGAAACAGGAATTTGAAGATTTGCAATTGCCTCTCCAATATTTTCTAACCTACTTGATCTGGTTAATGAATGGAGACACAAGAGACTGCAGATGCTGGAATCTGGTGCAACACAAAAAGCTCTGGAGGAACTCAGAGTCATGCAGCATCTATGAAGGGAAATGTACAGCCTATGTTTTGCGTAGAGACCCTTCATCTGATCCAGATAAAGGGTCTCAACCCGAAACGTTGACTGTCCAGTTCCCTCCATAGGTGCAACCTGATCCGCTGACTTCTTTGAGCATTTTTTGTGTTGCTCCTGATTAATGAATGGTGCTATTTCCCATTTGTTAGTGTATGGAGATGGCATAATTTGGATGGCATTAGACAGAAAAAGTTGATTGCAAGAAGCTATTAGCAGGTAAAAGGATGTCTAATAAGTGGGAGGTGTTTAAAAGTGAGACAGGAAAAGTTCAAGACAACACATTCCTGTTAGACTGAAGGACAAAGTTGGCAGGATTAGGGAATCCTCATTAACAAGGTATATTGAGGCTCTGGTCAGGAAAATGAAGGAGGCACACATCAGATATTGGCAGCTGGGATCAACAGAGTCCATTGAAGAGTATAAGGGACATAGGAGTACACTTAAGAAGGAAATCAAGAGGACAAAAAAGGGGCCATAAGATATCCCTGGCAAATAAGGTGAAGAAGAATCGTAAAAGGTTCTGTAAGTATGTTAAGAACAAAAGACTAACCAGGGAGAGAGTATATATACAAAACAATTATAATGCAAATATGCCAGTTACAGGTGTTTGTGATATGACATGATTGAAGTGTAGATTGCAGAGCTGACTTGTAATCTATTTGGCCAAGCAGCTAAGTAATGTGTCTACAGCTGTAGGCCTGAAGCTAGGTACTCCCCCCAGACTTTACTGGCACTTACAATGCATAGGTCAGGAATATAATATTCCTTTTCACATGCCTTAACAAATGTAGCACCAACTCAAAAAAGATTGATGACATCTGCATAAAACAACCTGCTTGATTGGCATCTCATCCTTATCTAAAACATGCATTCTCACCACCATTGGCTTATGATGGCTCCAGTGAATTTAGCTATCCTATGCACTGTGGCAACTCACTAAAACTTTCACAGAGTGTTGCTTCACAACCACCTCCACCATCATGAAAAATAAAGGCAACAAATATAGAGAAACTTCATCACCTCCATGTTGTCCTCAGGTAACAATTATTACAAAACAGTAGTAGGCCATTTGGCCCATTGTGCCTGCTACGCCATTCTGTGTTCATAGCTTACCCCTCTTTCCTACACCAACCCCATACTCCTTGATTCTCTTAAGATCTAAAAGTCGATCAATCTCTGCTTTTCAGTATGTTCAGCAACTTAGCCTCCAATGATTCTCTACACACAGTGAAAAAATTTTGTTTCATCTCTGTTCTGAAAGGCCAATCCTTTATTTTTAGAGCTTAACGTCCGGTTCCTGTTCAGGGCAAAGGTCAAGTTGCTTAAGAATTTTGTACATTTCAGCGACAGACGCTCTGGTGCTTCTCACTTAAGAGAGTATAGACATGCTTAATATCTCCTAATCAGATGGGAATAAATATGATGAAGCTTCACTGCATTCACTCTGTCATAAGCATCCTTGGGTGGGGAGGCCAGACCTGCACATGTTACTTGGCATTATTGCTTCTATTCTAAAGCATGGAATACTATGAATAATATATGTTAAAATCTTTGATGGTTTGAGATGATACTAATTCAGTACTGTTTCATTGGCTTCTTGACACCTATAAAAATTGTTTTATATTTTTGTGATTTCAAATTAGCTATTACAATATTTTCTAACTCTGTAGATTCCTCAGCAGTTGACCAGAAAGGTTCATTTTCAAGCTGCAAGCTACCTTGTCCTCAGAATGGAATAACCAAAAACACCTATTGCACTGAAGGGCCAATTATAGTCTCCTCTGACAGTGACAGACGTTCATCCAGGAGACCTGGATTTGCAAGCCAAATCCATGATGAAACATACATTGTCAATTCTATGTTGCCATCTCAGAGGACTTCAGCATTTTCAAATATTCCCCATGAAGATCCTGTTTCTGCAATGAAAATCTCTACGGAATTCAACCATATGTTACAGGTGGACAGTTTAGAGGACAACATGAGCAATGGACTCACTGCCCAGCCATCTAATGTAAGAAAAACTATTTTTAATAGGTGCCTCACCATAACACTTAATCCCTCAATGCTGAGAAGTACTGTAAATTCCCCACAGCTAGTTCTTAAAGTAGTTAAAACCATACAGTTTTGGCATCTCTAGAGAATCCTGCACACTTAGGCTTGCCCCTGGTTTCTTCAAGGCTTAAGAACTGTTTAACATTTGAGCAGTAATATTATATGAGGAATATATTTGTAGCTCCATTATTAACGACTCAAATGATAAATCAAAGCATTTGAGAAGTGCCATATAAGATATGTATTTTGAAAAGTAAGTCATATCAAAGGAAACACTTGCATAGATAGAAGAAGACAGAAGGCAAAACTAAATGGATGTTACTCAGATTGACAGAACATTAGTGCTATATCCTGGGAATCTGTTCTGAAACCAATTTTTTGATTTCCATTCATGTTATTTAATTAGGCAAAGGCACAAGGGAAATGATATCAGTTTTCTGATGATATAAATTAGGGAGCATGACCAGTTTTGAGAGATGATGTACATACTTTAGCTTTGGATTGTAAATAATTTAACATGAGAAAACGGTAATATTTAATTAGCTAAAAGGAACACTAAGATCCTCAACAGAGTGAAATTCAAACAAAGAAATTTAAATCTGAATTCAAATACAACAGTATTAAAATAAGATCATAGGCTTTATATTTTGGGTATTTAATGATAAACATGCAAAATACAAAATTGCAATACATTGAATATTTCATGTATTTCATGGAGAGAATATTTTGAGTTATAGAAATAGCATAGTTCAAATTCATTGCAATCATTTCAGAAATTAAAGGTTCTGTGATAGAGGGCTGGAATATTGAGCCAATTTTCAGAGATAAGGTAATTCAACTAAATCAAAATAAGTACTGAGATGGTATTTCCCACAGCTGGTGATTTGATAATAACGGAGCATAGACTCAATAATATATTTGTAACAATGAAGTGGTGAAAGCTGGATATAGTCATAGAGCTATACAGCATGGAAAACAGGCCATTTGGCCCAACTTGTCCATGCTGACCAAGATGCCTACCTAAAGTAAAGGGTTCCATGTTTTATCTAAGATGGAACACAATAGAACAGAATACATATTTGGAAAGGAAGAATATAAAACTATACAGGAAAAGGATAAAGTAGCAATGTCAGGAATGACAGGTCAACTTAAGGAACTGGTGTGAGAACAATGATCAGGTATGCTCAACTTGTATCTGGATAACCTACTTTTTTTGGAGAAAGATGGAAAAGCTTTCATGATCAGTGGATGCCTGTGATAGTCTTTGAAGTATGTTTATTGTAATGCATGAAACATAGCAGCTAATTTGCATGCAGCAAACTTCCATAAACATTGGACCTCGTTGTACTGGGTCTGGCTTGCTGCCTGGTGTGTGGATATTGGAGGGATTATCAAGCTGACTCTCTGTGCCCGAGTTTCCTCCCACTAGGTGGATTGGGCCACAAGTAACAACTGGGCCTTGGGATCCAAAGGCCATGCCCTGCATTGTTCTCATGTTCTTTTGATAGCTTGCTGCTGTCAAAGGTGTTTGAACTACTTTAATGTCTCGAATAATGAAACATGTAAAAACAGTTCAAATAGTATTAAGTAATTTAAAGAAGTAAAAATTCTAAAAGTATGAGTTTAATTAAACCCATGTTGAAGTACTGGAAGTTAATTAAAAGCATGAAGATAAGTAAAATAAAGAAAATTAAGTCAAGCGGTTGACCTACATTTATATGTTTACTGAAGTTCAACAACTCATTGTACTACCTAAGCTAGCCAATGGATGTCAGATACCCTAGTGTCTAACTTCCAGTTTGTCTTTTATTTCTGTGTTCCACTGTGGGTCAGCGGTAAATAAAGTTTGCCCTATTATCACAATTAGGCATCGAAGGAGCCTTAACGTTTCATTTGAAAGGTGGCCCCTTTCATTGTTAACTTGAGTTATTCACCTCCGACTCTTGAGCTCAGCTGTGTGGAATGGGACTTGAACATAAAGGGTCTTTGACTCAGAGGCAAGGGTGCTGCAACCTGAGCCAGATCTGATGCTTCTCCATTCCTAATCTTGTGAGAATACAACATAGAACAGTACAGCACGTTACAGGCCCTTTGGCTCACGATGTTGTTCTGATCTATATAAACATCTGCTCCCTGATCAATCTAACCCTTCCCTCGTACACAGCCCATACCCTCCATTTTTTTTACATCCTTGTGCCTATCTAAGAGTCTCTTAAGTGTCCCTTTTGTATCAGCCTCCACCACCACCCCCGGCAGTGCGTTCCAGGCACCCACCACTCTGTGTGAAAAACCTACCTCTGACATCTCCCCAAAACTTTCCTCCTCTGACCTTAAACTGATGTCCTCTGGTATTGGCCATTGCTGCCCAGGGGGAAAGTTGCCAGCTGTCTATTCTATGTACACCCCTCATAATCTTACACACCTCTATCAAGTCACCTCTCTTCCTACGTCACTCCAGAGAGAAAGGCCCTAACCTCTCCTCATACAACATGTGGTCTAATCCAGGCAGCATCCTGGTAAATCTCCTCTTCAACCCCTTTAAAGCTTCCACATCCTTCTTGTAATGAAGTGACCAGGACTGAACACAATACTCTAAGTGTGGTCTAACCAGAGTTTTATAGAGCCGCAACATTACCTTGCAGCTCTTGAACTCTCTCCCCTGACTAATGAAGGCCAGCGCACCATACGCCTTCTTAGCAACCCTATCAGCTTGTGCGGCAACTTTGAGGGCTGTATGGACTTGGACCTATTGTTCTATTTGATTAAATAAATGATTTTGTCATCTTCCTCTACATAAATTAGAAGAAATATTAATTTCATTGTAAAGAAACATTTGTACTGAAAAAACTTTTCACTGTGACTGTACTTGTGAAGGCAGGTGATTTATTAGATGATTGTACTATGCGAAATAACAGTGTACTTACACAATTTCTTCTTTATTTACACTTAAAGAAAAATACACACTTCAGCAGAGCAATGATCAGAATCCTCCTCAAATAAGTTTCCCACATTCTTCCTCTCTTGTACTGTACCTTCTCCTATCCCATAATGGTTCTTAAAAAGGGTTGATGAGGGAAATGCAGTTAATGTGGTATATGTAGACTTCCAAAATGCCTTTGACAGGATGCCACATAATAGAATTTTCATTCAAATTGAAGGCAGTGGAACAAAAAGGGGCTACAACAGCATGGATAGAAAACTGGCTAAGCAACAGGCAACAGTGTAAGGGTGAATGGGTTTTTTTGGACAAAAGTTCCATAGTGGTCCATACTAGGAGAGTGCTTTATATATATGAATGGTCATGGATGCACATGGCACAATTTCCATATTTGCAAATGACACAAAACTTGGAGGAATAGTGAACTGTGAGGAGAATAATAAGATATATGCTGTCTCAGAAGGGGTGTTTAGATGAGTTTGAAATTTAATGCTTAGAATTTCAAATTGTTATGTTTTGGTAGGAAGAATGAAAAGGTATAAACTAAAGGGTACAATTCTAAAAGGAGTACATCTATGGAGGGATTCATATGTATAGTTTGATGAAAGTGGCATGCTAAGAAAGTGGCTAAAATGTATGCAGGATCTTAGACCATTTATAGATGCATTGAGTACAGAAACAAGGAAGTAAGGATGAAGTCTTATAAAAGGTCAGTCCAGGTACAAATAGAGTATTATGTCTGGTTCTGTTCCCTTCACTTAAATGAGGATATGAAAGGTTTTGAGGGTGTGCAGAAGAGAGTTACTGAAATAATTCCAGGGGATGAAGGTCCAGAAAAGTTGGGATTGTTACCCATTGAACAGAGGTAGTTGTGAGCGTATCTGGGTTTTTAAAAGGATATAGACAGATACAGGGAGACTGTTCTCATTGTCTTGGAGGTCAAAAGCTAGGAGACTTTGAAGATGGTTGGCAAATACCAACCAATACTAACATGAGTGGTAAGGGTCTGGAGTGCACTGTCAGGGATTATAATGGACTGAGATTCAATTGTAGAACTGAGAACTGGACACGCACTTGAAAGGGAAAGAAGTTGAAGGGCCGTAGGGAGGGCATTTATTGAGCGGACGTGGACTTGACAGGCCAAGTGGCTGCATTCCATACTGTAACCATTCTGTGATTCTGTTGAATACATTTGAAATTGTTCTCTCTAATTATGGAGCATGTGTTGACATTGATGTGACCATCCAAATAGCCTTCTGATAAATAAAAAGAATAAAAAGTCAGCTTATAACTACAGTAATTTGTTTACCATCAGAGATACGAAAGGCCAAATCATCTTCTCTGTCTAACATAAACATTTTTATAGGCTAATGCTTATATTTTGGAGTTTTATTTCAATTTTGTTAGGAATTACAAAAGATTGCTCATGGTCAAGATATTAATATTGGCGAGTATTTGGGCATGGAGGGTTTCTTCACCTTACACCTAGATCCTGATCAAATTGTTGCAGCACCCTTTGTGAAACGAGTGATCGATGACAAAAAGGAAGTGGCGGTAACACTGATCAAAGGTATGTCATCTTTTAGATACAGTCAGTTATCAGATTTGCTATGTGCTTGTTGTTTCAATGAATATACTTAAATGCCCCATATAATTGGACAATGTTCAATACTGTCTCTTATCTGTATTAAATATTTACATTCTTCATGAAATAGCAATAGCAAATATATTGTGAAGCAATTGGCCACAATACAATCCTTTCAAACTGATTTTGAACTGATCCAAGATTGACTGAAGGGAAGACTTTGAAGAGATTATTAGACTCCCTAGCTGAACAAATCTTACTTTGTTCAAATATAGTTCCAAAGAACCTGCATATTAGGTAATCCAGTAACAATTGGCAACCTTTATCAGGGATTTATGGGGTGGATTTTCATCTTTAGCACCTTGGTGGGTATACAAAGGAAAATCCAGCAGGAAGGATTGTATGTGGTAGTAAAATCCACTAGAATTAATTCTTTTGATACTAACAGAAAAGAAATCTGACAGGTTCTGTGAGGAATAATAGTCCTTGCCAGCAGCTTTTGCCTCTGTGTTCTACCCAGGTAACATTTAAAACCCAGGTTGTAAAAATGAAAATTGGCTCCACGTGGAATTCATAAAAGGAATCCACTAATGAAGCCATTCTGAGATTATCAATAAGGTGTGTTGTTTAGAGGATATGAAGACAGTTTTACTCTATATTTAAACAGTGATATGCATAAAAGGGAAAGAAGGGAAAATGTGTGTGTCTTATCCAATTAAGTTACAACCTCTTTCTTTATAATTTATGTAAGTTCTGAGATGTTTTATGATTTGTTGCAACAGAGATCTACTTTTCCCTGGGTGCACATCAATCTGATGGAGAACCAATAATGAAGACTGAATTACCAATAGATTTTCTGCTTGTCTTCCATGTGTTTTATGTTTTTTCTATGGCTCTCCTGCTGAAGTTACAGTCGATCAGCAGGAGAACATCTGAACCACAGGTGTTAAGTAAGAGAGGTGGCAAACATTAGAATGACTAAATATTCCTGTCAAAAAGTCTGCGTCATACTATAATAGATTCTTTTCTGCACTGGCTCATTGAAGCAGATATAACCATGTAAACTGACCAGGCTTTCTGTGTTCACTGCATTTTAAGTAATTGATTGTGAAGACAGTAAAAACTAGGTGACAATTATTAACCTAAGAAATTTAGTTTGGCTCAGACACTAATGAATTAAAACAATGAACAATTACAGATTTCTTATTTTAATGAGGAGCAACTCATGAAGAGAAATAGATGTCAAACCATTGAATGTGTAAGTAATGCTGAAGAGCTCCTAATCATATCATTTATTTTTAGTATCAGCCTTGGTTCTTTGGTAGGACTCTCTCTGGTAGTAGGTTCAAGTGCCACTCCAGATATGTGAGGATATAACCTTTGCTGTCATTTAGTTCTGTACTGAAAGAGTGCAGAACAGTTAGGAGATGATATCTTTCAAATTAGACATGAAGTTGAGACCCAGGCTGCTTTCATGTTCATTGTTACATTTTGAAGTGCTCTGGGGTTATTCTGGGAACTTGGCCAAAACTTAATTAACAATGTGGTTTAAAAATGGATAATGCTGGAAATACACAGCAGTTCAAGCAACATTTGTGCAAAGTGAGACAGAAGCAGTGTTTCAGGTCAAAGATTCTTCCTTTGTTGAGAGCTTGTCAGCCCTTATAGCCCCTCACCTCTTCTCTCTTCCCACCAACCTCTCTTGCTTTCCTTTCTACCCTTCTTCCATTACTTTTCCAAGTGATCACTTTACCATCATCCTTGAAGTAACTGACATACTCTGTTTTCTGCCCATTGTCACTTGTTTTGCAGATCTGTTCCATGTCCTCTTCCATCTTTTCGGTTTTCTCCTCTCACATCTCCTCTCTTTCAGCTCCCTCATCCCTATCTAACTTTTTCCCAATCTGTGCTTTCCATGCTTTACCCCTTTGAGCCCATAGCCACCTTTTCTTCTCTTTGCATCATTGCCTTCAGCTTCCATTGCTTTTTCCTTCCCTTACCCCTCTGGCCCACACTTCCCCATTCCCTGATTGACTTTAGGAATTGGTTTACCGTTAGTGCGTAGCTGGGGTATGGCGTTTGAAGACACAAAGTCACCACATTGTATCAAAAGAGTGAACGATAAGTGCAATTGTGATACTTTGCCATTTATTATATTGCCCAATTGTAATACTGAAGTGTGACACATTTGTAACAAAACCAGAATCTAATCTTAATGGATTTCCTATCATGTTGCTTAGTAGGAAAACTGACAAAATTTTGATTCTGTTAATCATAATACATACTTTACATCCGTAAGTTCTGCTGACCACTTATGTACTTAGCACAGCTGTTAGTTTGACATCTACATCTTACAACTTACGCTATCAATTATTCAGAATTGAGGGCATAACATTCAAACATATTGTGCAATACCCACTAATATTCTCCTCCTTTCTTTAGGGTGGTAAGACATTTAATCACTGGCAGCTTTATTACCTTCACCTTATTGAGGAGAACGTGCATGAAATAATAGTGTTCGTGGTCAGCAATAAGACTTGGACCATTGTTCGCTCATGTTGGATTTTCTATCCTTTATATAATTTTAATCTCATTCCTCAATTTCCACTGATTTCAGTTTGAAGATGATGGAGCAGGCATCACTTAATCCCAGCCTCTGAAACTCACCACAACCCCAACCTTGTGACTTGCTCTTTTCAGATCTCCATGAATGGCAAAGTGACAAGACTGTGGTAGAAGACTATGAATAGACTGAAGATTTTACTTAATTTTACATGATACATCACCAGCTCAGATACTCTGCTGATTGATAGGTTCTAGAGGTGGAACCTGCACAAAGTGGGCATGCGTGACCTGCAGCCATTGCAGGGAGAAAGAGCAGTTAGATGTTATCACTTCGGAGGGCAAGGCCTCCTATGATTTCTACTACAGAAGATTCAGACAAATACTTTGATAAGGTTGCCTTCAGGTAAAGAATAGTAGGCAGCGGCAGTGAAATGTATTGATAGGCTTATTAGAAAACCTGTATGCTATGTTCAGAGCATGAAGGAGTACAGGATCAACATTGCTTGGGGCCTTGTGCAAATATTTGAACATGTGCTTCCCAGCAAAGGAGGTGGTAAGCATTAGTGCTCTTGCAGCCTCAAACATAATGGAACAACAAGCAGTGGCTCTATGAAGCACAAATCTGCTGTACTCTGGATGGCAATGTTCATGATCCTACCAGTGCCCTTGCTGTTTCTTGTCTGCCCAAGTTGCTGTTGCTTGTAGTAAGATGATGCAGTCCAAGCCCTGGCCATTTAGACCCAGAGCTGCTTGAGATCATTCTTGACAATAACCTGCAACCTCTTCCATTGTAAAAGAACAGCCATCCACAGTATGGCCACAGTCAGTGAGGAAGCTTGCATAGACATTGTAGTGCAGGCAAAACAGGGCTCAAGGGTAATGATTGTAAGTTATTGCTATTGACTGGAAATGTAAAATTATTTATCACATTGATTTAGTTCTTAAAGTAATAATTTGTGTTAAAGCAGAACAAAATAATCAGCAACAGCATGTTGATAACTTGGAATCTGCTTCACAATGAGGTTTTGAGATTCTCTTTACTTACAATCACTGGTTATGCATGGCTTTGTTGAGAGGTTAATGGCTCCAATTGTTGTTGAAAGTATTGAAGAACGGTCTTCCCGAACCACTTCTTTGCAGGTATTAGATGATCTTTCCCTACCTGCATTATAAATGAGGAACTATATAGAGTCAACAAGAAATATTCAAGTCAAAATAATGTACGATTTGCAGCCCACTTTGCAGGTGTTTAGAATATACAAGTGATTTGAGACTTTTCTGTGTGCTTTCATAAAAGCTTTGATGAATTGCTGACATACAGTTGGTACATTGTACGCACTGCAACCTTTGCTTCAATGGGGGACAACAATGAATGCTGATGGTGTTGGATCTGGTTGGCATTCAAGGGTGTTCCTTTGTCCTCAGTGAATTTAACCTTTTAATTATCTGTGGAGCAGCAACACTCATAGATGCAAGTAGTGAGCATTTTAATGGAGCAAAGCTTATGGAAGCATGCGCAGACCACAGAGGCATGCACAGAGTTTTCTTTAACATGGTTCATGTGCTGAATGAATTCAAGCTTCTTAAAGTGTCCTTTGAGATACAGCCATAAAAGCTGGTAAACATTTAACTTGCGACTTTGACATGTGCTTTATCGATGATGGAAGGAGTTTGCAAAGAAAAGAGTGAAGCTTCTCAGTGAAAAATATCCAGCCCCCAACATACTCTTGCAAGCATGGTAATTAACTTTTCAATCCAGGTCAGCATGTGGTCAAGGTGTAAGATATGATATAATTGATTTTATGTAGTTGACATCAGGAGAGAGCAAGTTGTTTTATGCCAGTTTATGCAGCAAACATTTGTAGCAGAGATAAAAATACATTTTAACTTATCATACTCAATACTCCAGTCTTGTGATTGCAGAATTCGGTTAGTGTTAGAATGTTGAACATATGTTGGACTAAATCCATATTCTAGCGACTCAGGTTTGATCATGCATATGGCCTGACTTAAGAAATGGTGAGATAGAAATACTATGTAGCCATTTTAGATAAAGCTAAGCTGATAACTGCTATCGTTGAATAACATTTGCTTAAGGTTTGTGATTAAAGTAATCACAAATTAATGTACTACAGTTTTTAGTATGTAACTTACACTAATTAACAGGAAAAAAACTGCAACATACTTTTTAAAGATCTCCCTCATAACCTGGGGTCTCCATGATGCCTTTGGACCCGTTGTCCTCCCTGGAACAGTCCAAAACATTAACTTTGTTCCTCACACCACAGCTGCTGTCTGACATGCAAGTTTTCATGGTTTTACCATTCTGATTTCAATACTTTTCGTACAATAGGGTTAGGGTCATGATTCTTCATTTTTTTAATCAGACTATTTTAAATGGTAATAAGTTGCATTGTACTTCATTTTGATCTCTCCTAATGAATTTTCTTAGGCACCATGTGGCTGATTCTAATATTGAGACTGGTGGTGAATCAGCCAATTATTATGCATAATGACATTGATGGAAAAGAAATGCAGTCCAATGGGAGCTATTCCATATCACTCATTTTCTGCCTAAAGTTAACATCAGTCATTGCAGCTCCCAAAATGAAGAGCTATTTATCTTTGTCTCCTTCTCTAGAAGATGGTGACTGGCGACCAGGCAGCAGCCTTTGTGAATATGCTGATAACTCCATTGTTAATGATGTAATTGATGATATTCGGGGTAGACCTCCAAGCAGTTTTGGAAGATGTGTTACATCTATAAACATCACAGCATGGATGACATTATCAAAATCATGTGCAGGTAAGTTCTCTGCACTCAAGTAATAAGATTTTCTTGCATGTTATTATTTTGTGATTTATCTTATCACTTTGTTTGGCAAAGTACTACTCCTGAAATAGTCCAGTATATTCATGAAACAAAAAAATGAGCTTCTGGAGGAACCCGGTGGGTCAGGCAGAATCATGCTGCCTGATTCTTCGAATTCCTTCAGCAGTTTGTTTTTTTGCTCCAGATTCCAGCATCTGCAGCCTCCTGTGTCTTCAGTATATTGCTGGGTTTGACCCAATTACAAGATCTCCATCCTAGGGTGTTCTGGAATTTTATTCTTAACCTTATGCTCCTAAAATCTCAACAAACTCATTTTCTCCACCACCACCTACTCAGCCCTCTCCCATCTCATTTCCTGAACTTCCAACTTTTTTTTTTAGTCAGTGCTTGCTGACACTGTCTCTTTGAGCATTGAACCTTCCAATATTAGTTTTATTGACAAATCTATTAAAAAAGACACACTTTTGACTGCCATTTAAATTTTAAAACACAAATTAGAAGTTACTCAATCCCCAACCACTGCCAGAAACTAAACTGAGGAGATTCAATCTCATTGATAGCACAGAGCCAACATCACCAATAATATCCTAAGTGGTTGGTCAAAAAAATGTTTCTAATATTCTATTACTTTCAACATGTTGTCTTTCTTCTCCCATCAGGTTCATCTCTATGTCACAGGTGTAACGAGGTTGTACTCTTGCTTGTTCTGAAATAGGTGGTATAGCCTCTCCAATGTGCATTTAACTGCCACATATGAAAATGACCTCCAGCATGCCCAAGGCTCCATTCTTGATTCTTTGGTATTCCTCATTTACCTCCTGTCCAATGCTGACATTATCTTAAACTAGTCCCATGCCCCTACCCTCTCACCGTAGCCCTGCAAATTCTTTCCATCCAGTCACTTATCTGGATCTACTTTGAACACTGCGCTTGAATCTGCTTTCACTGTTATCCCTGTCAGTGCATTCCAGGGACTAACCATTTGCTGCATAAAGGTGCTTTTCCTCATGGTAACTTTGGTTTATTTGTTGATCACCTTCCTTCCATATCCCTTAATTCTTGATATCTCCACCAATGAGAACAATTTCCCTCTATTTACTCTGTCTACACCCATAATTACTTTAAATACGTCTATCAGATCCCCATACAACCTTCTTTATTTCGAGCAGAATAATCCCAGCTTCTCCAGTCTACCCACATAACTGAAGTTCCTCGTACCTTGAATAATCTCTTCAGCACTTTCTTTAAAGTCTTTATATCTTTCCTAAAATGTTGTGCCCAGACTGAATGTAGACGAGTTTGAAGCAATATTTTACAAAAGTTCATCATGATTTCCTTGCTCTTGTACTCTGTGCCTCTGTTTATAAAGTCCAGGATTTCATTTACATTTTAACTATTTTTCTATCTGTCCTGCCACTTTCAATGAAATATGCACACATACACTGCTTTCATTATTATCGGCTCCTCTCCACCCATCATTCACCAACTTTTATCGATGCACCATAGAAAGCATTCCATATGGATGCGTCACGGCTTGGTATGGCAACTGCTCTGCCCAGGACCGCAAGAAACTGCAGAAAGTCGTGGACACAGCCCAGCACATCATGGAAACCAGCCTCCCCTCCATGGACTCTGTCCTTACATCTCGTTGTCTTGGTGAAGCAGTCAGCATAATCAAAGACCCCACGCACCTTGGCCATCCTCTTTTCTCTCCTCTCCCATCAGGCAGAAGATACAGGAGCCTGAGGGCTCATACCACCGAGGACAGCTTCTATCCCATGGTGATAAGACTAGTGACCCTTATACGAAGTGATGGACTCTTGACCTCTCAATCTACCTTGTTTGACCTTACACCTTATTGTTTTCCTGCAATGCACTTCCCTGTAGCTGTGACACTTTACTCTGTATTCTGTTATTGTTTTTACTCTGTGCTACCTCAATGCGCTGTGTAATGAAGTGATCTATACGAACGATATGCGAGACAAGTTTTTCACTGTACCTTGGTACAGTTTCCTTTTGTCCCTTTTTGTCTGGCATTATGTTTCCTTTAATCACTTATTCTCTCCTGTCCCTTCCACTTTCCCCCCTTTTCCTGCCTCTGTACTTTTTAAAAAAATGTTGCATCTCTTAACATTTCACCACATTTGGATAGACTTAACAATTTCCTTCTCCAAATATGCTATTTGACCATATTGACTATTTTCAGATTTATAGATGCATAATATTTTGCTTTTATAAAACATCTTATGGAAAAAAAAGTTAAACTGGGGGACCGGATGGGGTGATTAGAGGTAGGAAGTTACATGGTGAAGCCTCCAGGTAAGTGGCCAATCAGCATTGGATCCCTTGGATATAAGGGGTGGGTGGCTTTCAAAGGATGTATATTATTCTTGAGTCTGCTTCATAAAGGACTGGCAATGGATGGGAAACTTGGAGGAACAGAACCATTAATTGTGGCAACTCAGCAATGAATTCCTCTTGTTCCCTTTTAAGCATCCATTACTTAGTAGGTAGTAAGTAAGTCACAGTAAGCCCAAAGTAAATATGGAACTAAGATGGCTCCATGCTTATGATTTATGGACTATTTTAAGAATTGTATTCTCCACTATGACAACAGGTGAAAATGTGATCCTCGGGCACCTAAACATTTACTTGAGATTTATTATCAAGCAAAGTAAAATAATTGTGTGGTTTCAGTGTTATTCATGTTTTGCAGTTCTGCCAAATGATCTAGGAATAGGAAAAAGTCCACAATTATTTCTGAGTGATTTCATATAGAAGGAAAATTTGTGAGCAGTTTAATAATTAATTGAATGCAATGTTGTTGTAGCTGGAAGGTCAGCTTGTTAAACATTACTTATATGGCAGGCTGAATTTAATAGAATAGAATTCATTATCTCAGAAAAGCTTTACAAGATAGTGAAAGGGCAGACACCATTTTAAAAACACAATTGTAAAGCCTGCTTTTCAAATGTAAACAAATTTAAAATGAAAACTTTGAATTTAACGGATTAAAAATAACAAAGGAAAGCAGAGAATTTGAATTATATAGCTTGTAATTAAATCCTCTGATGTTCCTCGGTGTTTTTAGTAACCAAGGGATTATGCTTGAAATGCTGCTAATGTTTTTATGAAGGCAAATTTAACAGTAAGTTTGTGTGGAAGGGTTAGGATTAGGGACTTTCAGCATTGTTAGTTAAGGGAGTATTGGCTGCCATGTTGAGACAATGCTGTATTTTGCTATTTCAATATTTTATTTTACCCAAGAAGGTAAGAAGAACCACAGTTCAGTACCTCAGTTGAGAAAAGGAAAGTCTGACAATGCCATGTTTCCTCTGTAATGTGTTGTCTAGCTTATACATGGACATCAGTTTACTGATCTTTCAGAGATCTACTAATCTAAAATGACACTTAAAGTAAGTTACATTTTGTACAAATTATCATAATTTTTTGTCATAGGGGTTAGGATTTTCACTTCCTCTGAGTTAATGAAGATCACCTGCAACTGATTTTAAAAGTAGTTTGTTCTTTGCTGTCCTGCTGTGTGTAATCATCATCTATTTATTGTGAAGTATTTATAATATTCATGACTCAGTGATTGTTGCTTGATGTTGGATAGAGGAAACTAGAATGGGCACAGCCGCCTTCATTATGATAGGAAGATTCCACTGAGTTATTAATCATACTGGTGTCACTGTGGCCAGCTATTTCCCAAAGTGATAAAGGAAGAATGTCAAGGTTTCCTATGTGCATTTTATCGCAAATGATTTCAGAATTTTGAAATAAAAACAATACTGGCATACTCAGCAGTCAGGCAGCAAAATGGAGAGAGAAACAGAGTGAACATTTCAGGCTGATATATCTTCTGTTTCTCCACCATAGATGCTGCCTGACCTACAGAGCACTTCCAGCATTTTCTTTTTTTATTTCAGATTTCACAGTTTTGTTTTGCTTTTCTTCTTCAAAATATTATTGACACAAGCTGAGAGAAATGTTGTTGCCCTCATTTAATTCATGATATTAGGAGTTTCTAGAAAAATGTGGGAAAACCACCCATGACAAAAGAATTCCCATTCCTAGAGTGGGAAAAAAAGCTTGGTCTCGTATGATACATAAATGGGTAATTTTAATGCTAATTCTTGCAGATTGTGGGCTTGTTTAAATTGCAGGGGAAGAAACAAGTTGAATCTAATGCACCACTGCATTGGATACCAGGGTTTAGATTGTTTTAATTTTTGTGGGTTAGGAGCAGGATAGACACATTAGAAGGGAGAATACAGTAAGAGCTTTAACCTGGGAAAGAACAATGACAAGATATATACACGGGGAGAAGACAAAGCACAATGACAACATCAATCTCAGTGGCAAGTGCATGCTGCAACATATTCTGGACGAGCGGTTTCTAGTCTTTTTGGATGTTATATAAAACTATGTGCTGTTTGACGGAGGGTTTTGATCCATGACAGTTCCTGTCCCCCCACAGATGTTGCAAGGCCCACTGAGTTCCTCCAGCAGATTGTTCGTTGCTTCAGATTCCAGCATCTGCAGTCTCTTATGTCTATGATTACCTGATGTTCTTATTGCTTTTAGGAACTCTGCGATGCCCTGAGAGAGTTATGTCACCCTCTGCAGTAGGTTCATTGCATGAGACACCTCAAATTGAAAGAAGATGCCTTGTTACTCAGAAGCAGTGTGAAATTTCCCAGCTGACCTCCGCTGCTACTTACCCACTATCTCGAACTGCATTTGAAATTTCTGAAGTTCAGAGTACTGATGTTGATCAAGATGAATCCAGTTTTGAAAATGAAGCAGATGAACAAGCTTTAATTGAATTGGAGAGGGAGCTGCTGGAGGCCAACAAAGGTATCAACATAATAAAAAATTACTGTGAGATTCTTTAAATATCAATTTCTGCTCAACTTTATTCATTTCTCATGAGTAAAATCAAATGGAAATAAGTAGCTTTCAATGATTTGAAAGCAGTATTTTCAGGTAGATATATTTTAAAAAAAAAGGGGTTCAAACAGTGACCCCAGGTTGATACCTTACAATCTGGAAATTAGCTGTATGCCTCTACCCTTCTTTCCAGAATTAACCAACTCTATTACCATTCTGCCACTGCCTTTTTTATCTCATGAACTTTAATTTCACATAGAAGTCCATTGTATTGTTCTTTGCTAAATTCCTTTTGGAAGTTCATATTCACAACTTCAACCCTCTTACACTCACTAATCCTCCATTAATTTATCAAATAACTCATCAAATCAATTTGCCTTTAACGAACCATGCTGACTTTTATTTACTAGCCCATAATGTAGCAAATGTCAATTTGTTTTGCCCTGGATTATGCCCTTAATAAGTTGTCACATTACTGACATAATGAGGTTTATGAAGAAGAAGAGACTTGCTTGTCCTAAAATGTTCATCTTGAGTATCATTGTTTGCTGTCATGTGGAAAAAGCAACAATCAGTTTGTGCACCTCTGCTCTCAGAAACAGTATTGTGATAATGGCTAGGTAATTGTTTAAATCGTGGTGATTGAGGAATAGGTATTGACCAGTACACTGGGGAGAATTCCTGTATATTCTTAAAGATAGTGGCCCAATGCATCACTACCTTAACAGCCACTAGTTGTCTTGATGCAGGGTCTTGACCTGAAACACTGACCATCCCTTTGCCTCCAGAGATGCTGTTTGACCTATTGAGTCTCTCCAGAAGTTTGCTTTTGCTGGCACTCTCTACATGGCTTTGTGTTAGAGTTATGACTGGAGCATGTGGCACATCTTATCTTTATATCTGGATTACTAACCAGTACTTTACATATGAGATTGTTGATGGTTTTGATTCCTACTATGTAAAGGGAAGCCTACAACCAGAAACTTAAGAATTTAGTTTTTTGAAGACTATTGCATTACATGGTAGGAAAGTCTAGTTGTAAGTAATCTTAATGGGTGACTGGGAGGTTGCAAAAACATGGAAATACTGTCTTTATATTGCCTTACAAATATTATCTGAAGGCAGAAGTGCTCCCTGCTTTCTGTTCCCATTGCTCTA
>JARFYF010000094.1:76700286-76710394 GCA_030265395.1 Rhina ancylostomus | reverse complement strand
TTAAAAAAAAATATTTTAAAAAATTAATCTGATGATGCTCCCTAACTACAACATTACAGTCTCAACCGCTCAGAGATGCTCCATTTGCTCCACTCATCCCACTCCCCACCTCTGCTACCTAACTCTAACGTATTTTCTCTCTTTCTCAGTTCTGAGGAGAGGTCTTTACCTTGCAGTGTTAACTGCTTCTCTTTCCACAGGTGCTGCCTGATCTGCCGAGGATTTACAGTGTCTTTGTTTTGGATTTCCAGCATCTGCAGTTTTTTATATATTCCTCCAAAGTGCTTGATTGCAGTGTCCTTTAAACAGCAGAGTTAAAATCACATTCTGCAAGTTAATATCATGACCACTGAAGCTATTTGATCAAGAAACCTGGAAATGATATGACAGTTAACAAGACGCTTACACATGCACTGAATTTTGGGTTTCCTATCATCTGCCAAATTCCCACTGGGCCAAATGATGATGATGACAGGTAGAAGGGTCAGCCCTGATACAAACAGAAAGAAACAATGATTTCTCTAAAGTTGGAGCTTTTCTTTATATTTTCCTTTCTCCATTGGTGAATTCACAGGATGTTAATGTCACTAGAAGTGCCAGCATTTGTTGTCCATCACTAATTGCATCTGAACTATGGAGGCAGTTAAGAATTAAGCACATTACTGGGTCTGGAGTTACATATACGTCAGTTGGGCCAAGTATAGTGCATTCCCTTCCCTAAAGGGCACTAGTGAACCAAACAGGTTTTGATGAAAATCCAGTAGTTTCATGGCTGCTGTTACTGAGCCCAGCTTTAATTCCAGATTTATTTAGAATCACAACTACCTGGGAGGATTCAAATTCATGTCCAGAACTCTGGCTACTAAATTACTATTTTAACAATACCACACCCACTTTGTACAGCAGTTATTTTTGTGGGCATGTAGACATGTATCAGGCATAAGGCACTCTCTTCATCTTAGAATACTGAACACTGTTGGCTTCAGAGAGGACACTGACCATATTGTGGCCATCCTCCTAGATTATACTGTGGATCTCTCACAGTGAGTGCTTGTGCTACTGTTCTAGGTTTATCATGTATTTTCAAGAGATTACCCAAGACCAACAGCTGCAGAGGAGAGTTGGGATTACAACCACTTTCTAAACAAAGTCAGGTTTGTATTCTGATTTTTGCTTATCAAATGCCTGTTGAGACAGCCTGCTGAAGGCAAGGCCGGTCCAACAGATTTCTGTGCTGAATCTCAACATCTGTGTTTGCCCTCTGGGAGAGATGGCTGCCAAGGTAGACATAGTGTTTCACAGTTTCTAGTCCCTCACTGTCAATGTAGATCTTCGTTATTGGATCTGATGATTACTGGGGGCAGATCGCTGCAGAAATTTTATTTTGCCAATGTTCAGGGTTCATTCTAAGCTTAATGAATATGATGGAAACCCAAGTCTTGGCAGCTCAGTACCCCACTAATGTCCAGCACTGTGCTAGGAGGGAAATGAGGTTGAGCCATGAGAGAGATGATGATGAAGGGACATAGAATAGGAACTTTGTTCAAAATATTTTTACTTCTTATCCATTGTCTCTCCTTCAGTTAATATCCAACATTTTCCCTCAGATCCCTGTGACAGAGCCAGTTGCAGCACAAATGGTGTTCTGACATGTAATGAAACTTACCCACTGTTCATAGACTCTGCACGCCAGCTAGGGCCTCTGATGATGTGAAGCACTCTGCCTTCAGTAGGGTGGAGGTCTGTGAGCAGCAGGCAGCTGTTGGTGCAGGTCTGCGAGGGCATGGTCCAGCTCCTGCCTCTGCACATGGTTATCTTCCTCCTCCGTGCTGGCAGACTGCAGCTCCATTGTGCAGGTATGGCTTCCAAATTCACAGCATTTGCAAAGTTGTTCTCAACTCAGTACAAACTCTTTGCAGTTGGGTATACTCGGTGGAAATCAAATAAGCTGCAGATGCTGTAAATCTGAAATAGAAAAGAACTACTCAGCAGGACAGGCAGCATCTGTGGAAGGAGAAACAGTTAACCTTACAAGCTGAAGGGCCTTTGTCAGATCTGGGAAGAGAGGATAGAAAGGTAGTTTTAAGATGCGGCCAAGGAGGTAGGAGGAATGGATAGGGCAAAGGAAATACCCAAGATGGAGTGAGAGATGGTCAAATGGGTTAATGGGGGCAGTTAGAGGGTGATTCTGCTTTTGTGTCTGTGTTGTGTTTTGATAAGAGCAGGTTGGTGAGACATGCCCAGCGGATCAGGCTGTACAAAGAAAAACGGAGCCATTATCAAAGGTGGAGCACTGGCATAAATGGCCAGTTCTGCTACAGAGAGAAAAAGCAAGTTACCTAATGTTGGAGAATTCAGTGTGCCAAGATAGAAGATGAAGTGCTGTCCCTCAAACTTACATTGGGCCATGATCTAACAGTGCAGCAGGCCACAGACAGAAAGCAACAGTAGAAGTGGGATGGCGAACTATCGGGTAGCTGTTGGCATACTTGAGGGCTAAAACGACTGCAGATGCTGAAATCTAGAACACAAACAGAATGCTAGAAGAACTCACCAACCCAAGATTGACATTTTGGGTTGAGACCCTGCACCAGTCCTGATTCAGGGTCTCGATCTGAAATGGCAACTCACACCTTTTGCCTCCAGAGGTTGGTGCTTGACCCACAGCATTCTTCCAGCATTTTTTTCTTCTCATGACATGTTTCCTTGTCTTAGTTTTAGCATTGTCAGTTGCTTGTACTTCATGCCTAGCTTTCACTTACTGTATGTGTTCAGAAAATGCATGAGACTATGATTCACAGATCAATATAACAGTAATTGAGTAGTAACATATTGAGACCAGGCCTTCTTCCCTGAGAGGGTTGTTCACACTTAATCCAACTCACTGCAGTTGAATGCGAAAGCCAGCACATTAGAACAGGCTTCCTGAAGTGTTTGTGCTTTTCCAGTTTTTTTTACTCAACTTACACTCTAATCCATTCTCTCATCCAACTTAAAACTCCTGTTGACAAGTCTGGAGCAGACAGGATTTGCTCTGAAATGATACAGTATCATTGTTTTGGATTGGCTGGAGATAGAAACTATGGTGATGGTATCACAATCATTCAAATAGGTAGAATGAACCAAAGCATCTTTATTTGACTGCCATTATTCTATGTTCAAAAATACCCTACATACAATACAAACTAAATATCTTTACATAGGTTTTATGGTCTAGAAGTTTGATTCTGCATTAATGATGCTTTATGTAAGCACTAAAGTCTCCTGCTGGCAAATGGCTCAGCTTTTTTTCTGCTGCTAATGGACAAACATCCCACTAACTTCAACCACTCACCTTCTTACGTGCACCATTCAACGAGTTTATCCCTATTTTTGTATTTAGCTCCAGGGCAACACAGAATTAGTAATTATCTAGGAAACCATATTCAGCTGAAATTTGACAAGGGACAGCTTTAACATACAGCTTTCTGATATTATAATTAGTTTAATAATTGTTCCAAAAATATCACATTTTTAAAATTACACCTTCAATAATATTTCCAACATTAAAAGCTAAAAAAAGGTTGATTTTAGTTCTAATGAAAGAAAACTAAAAGCTACAATTAAAACAACTGTAAAATTTGAGTTGCCATTCATGATTATGAATAAAATGACTTATATCCACAATATCTTCAAATTTGGAGCAAAATATATTAGTGCAAAAATCTAAAACCTATTCATTTCCTAGCTACCATTTTACTAAAACTATTATTTGGAAGAGGTATAAAATTATATTTATTTTGAGGCATGTTTTAATGTTCTTAATTGCCAACTATGGAACCTAATGGCTACTAAGACATTATTGTGGTTGGTGGACATTTTTGCCAGTCATTATGCAATGATATGCACAAAGCCTTCTTGATGAAGTGCAACAACCCCACTGATTCCTGGGAACCTTTAGCCCGTGACCACTCAAGTGGAGAAGGAGCATTTGGGATGGTATTGAGAATCTGACTGCCATGATTCAGAAGCACATAACATCCTGCGTGAGCACTGGAAGGAAAGAACCACCTCACAAATTATTCACCAGCCACCTACTGCTCCATCTCTCAAAGAGTCTGTTGTACATTGTCCTCATTAACCACCACAGCACTCACTAAACCAGAATGCAAGCAAGTTATCCTTAATCCCAAGGGACTGTCTAAAAAATGCAAAGAAGATGCATTAACAGACGTAAGTAAAATTGAGGTGAAAGCACATAAAGAGAATGAGGTTCCCTTTCATTTGTCATCTGTTTTAATGATTTAGATGAGAATGTAGGTGGCATGGTCAGTAAGTTTGGGGATGACACCTAAATTGGTGATAGTGAAGAAGGCTATCTAAGATTACAACAGGATCTAGACCAACTGGGAAAAAGGGCCAAAGAATGGAAGATGGATTTTAACTCGGACAATTACAAAGTGTTGCATTTTGAGAAGTTAAACCACAGCAGGACTTAGACTGTAAATGGCAGTTTCCTGGATAGTGTTGTAGAATGGAGAGACCAAGAGGTACAAATATATAATTCCCTGAAAGTGGCAACACAGGTAGACAGGGTGGTGAAGCAGCTGTTTGGCACTCATGCCTTCATCAATCAGGATATTGAGTACAAGAGTTGGGACATCATGTTACAGCTGTACAAGATGTTGGTGATGCCACACTTGGTGTATTTGCAGTTCTTGTTGCCCAGTTATTGGAAGGATGTAATTAAGATGGAGATGGTGCAGAAAAAATTTACAAAGATTTGCAAGGACTGGATGGCTTGAGTTATAAAGAGAGACTAGATAGGTTGGAGCTGTTGTCCCTGGAATGAAGGAGGATGAGGGGTGACCTTATGGATGTATATAAAATCATAAAGGCATAGATAAGGTGAATGTTTAATAAGGTCACAGGCTTTTTCCCAGGGTAGGGAATTCTCAGACGAGAGGGCATAGATTTAATGTGAGAGGGGAAAGATTTAAAGGGGAAATGAGAGGCAACTTTTACACAGAGGGTAGTGGGTATATGAAATGAACTGCCAGAGGAAGTGGTAGAGGTGGTGTACAACAAAATGTTTAAAAGACATTTGGGCAGGTACCTGGATAGGGAAGATTTGGAGGACAGGTAAATGGGTCTGGCTCAGGTAGGCACCTTGGTCAGCATGTACGAGTTGGTCTGAAGGGCCTGTTTCCATGCTCTATGACTATGACTCTTCTGCTTGTCTGTTGATATAAAATAAACAGAATTTAAATTGTGGAAGTCCACTCGTTAATTGTCAATGCATTGCAATGGCTGTCATAAAGAATAAGGTAGTTTCAATTGTAATTGTTTCAGTTTAACGAGGTTTCAGACTTAAGAAACAAATAAGCACATTGGACATGGGTGCAAGAATATGATTATCTTTTAGTAATGGAGTCAAGTTTCTTCATTTAGAGGCTACATGTCTATTTAAAAATATCAAAACTGATGCACTGTAGAGTTCCTTGTTCATGTCAGTTTCCTTCATGTAATGAGCTCTACTGGGAGAACCAGACTTAAGACGTCTTCATTAATTGGAAAATTGATGACAACTTCTTATGATTAATGTACATGTTCTCCATTTGGGACATCAGAATTAACTCACTAAGAAGTGATTAATTCTTCTAACTAGTTATAGTCCTACCTTTCTGCTTTTCAAAATATTTAATAAATGTTTGCAAGTTCTCTATTGGCTATCAAATGATGTTTGTTGAATGCCCTGTAATTTTATATGGCTTGGACTATGTGGGGAAATGCCAACATTTCATGTAGAACTGCCAATATTTCCCTAGGTGTTGTCAAATTTGGGACTGGAGTGCATCTGTGAACATTTAAGCCCTGGAATTCCAGGCCTTATTTTTATAACTATTGTCCAACATTGGACTCTGCATGCAGCACAAAGCTGTAGCGTTTCTCCAGCATTTACACCGTAGAAACAGTCTGAAAAACCTGCACTAGATTTGGTGGAACAGGAACAGCTTCTCCTTTATTTGAATGGAGAGAAAGACTACAATGAACAAAACAAGTATTAGGTAACTTCCTTTTTTTAAAATAATTGAACTTAATTTAATATTTTAAACTGTTTTTGTGTTTTCAAATATTTCAATTTTTAATGCTTCCAGATCCTAAAACTGTTGTTTGATTTGTAATAAATTTTGAATGTTTCTAAATGTTTCTGATCATCAGAAACATATAACTTTTTGTTTGTAGATTTGACAGCTGTCCAGGTCATGGACTGTGTCCTGGTTGGCTGGCAAAAGTCTTTTCAACTGTTTTTACCATGGCTTGCTCTGCCCTCCACTTTTCCCACTCAACATTTATGTGATCAAGACCTTCTACAGCATAGGGCCTTGCCACTGAGGATTTCAGCTGGACTTACAATAAGCTGATGTTGGGAGATTCACCAAAGGTGGATTTGGACTGGCCCAATAGGCAATCATAAGTCTATTATGAAATATTAGATTAGAAAATATTCAATTGCTTCAAATCCTAATGTATTTTGATCCTTAGGTCAGAATATATGCCCCATTAATTATTTCACTCTTAACAATCAAAGAGCACTTGAACTACATTCTTGTGATATTTCCTAACATTCACAACATCAGTCACCCTCATGATGTTTTGAAGTGGGGTAGTTAAGCTATGATTGACAGTCATTCATATTCTGCTTTGGATACCAAAGGAAGACAGAAAGGTGCACAGTTGAAATGCTATAGGAAGACAAAATAGAATTCTTCTTGCAACAAGCAATTAATACAATGATTTTTTTCTATATTGCAAATAGTTAAAGTCATGTGGTGTGGAAATATATTGACGGGTCAACTGCTGAAAGATCATACTTCTAAAAAAGATTGAATTTGTTTCATTTTGTTTTATTGACATTAACAAACATCACAAGAAATATTAATGGTTTGGAGTCTGAGATAGTAACAATGGTCATACTATCACAATTCATCATCATTACTTCTTGAAAGAGGCAGCAACTTCAGAATGTATTGTCTGATGTGAAAACCCTAAAGATGCTGTCAGTGATTTAGCATACCACTATAGTCTGTGATTTCTGTCACTTTCAACAGGAAATCATTAGAACTGATGCAATTTCAGGCATTTGCAAAGTGGTTCTGCTGTAAAATACCCTGAAATTTTATCTGTATTTGCACAAGGCCTATGACAGAGTAAACTATAATTATTATTCAGCAAACTATCAGGCCCTAAATAACTAATTTATTGAATATAGTAATTTCCTTGCATGAGTAAATTCATGGAATTTTAAAATAATTTTAAAATAATTAATCCAAATTTTGCTCACATGAATATGTTTTAGCACTGTATAAAATTTAAAAAGCTAATTAAAACTTGCTTCTTGCTATGCTATCTGTATGAATTATATTCAGCAAGTTAACTGACATTACAACTGCAATATATCATGATTACCATTAACAGCTTTCACTGAAACATATGGGAGGTTCAGCCTTCCTTTGAGCATCTGCAAGATGAAGGTCCTCTGCAAATGTTCCCACAGTGCCCTGCAATAATAAAAGTTAACGGTAAAACCCTGATAAATGTGGGACACTTTCCACGCTTTGGGAGCTACCTCTTTGTGAAGCAGACATTGTTGATGAAATTCAGTACTACCCTCAAAGCACCAGGACAGCCTTTGGATGATTGAGAAAAAGGGGTATTTGAAGATCAAGACCTCAGACCCAACACAAAGCTCGTGACCCCAGCCCTCCTAGACCTCGAATACCTATTGCAGGCATTTCAAAGCACTGGAAAAATATCACCAACTATGTCTCCAAATAATTCCTCCAAATTCACTGGAAGGGTAAGTGAATCAATGTCCTCTCCCAGATCAAGATCCCCGATATTGATGCCCTCGTTACACTAAATCATCTGTGTTGGGCAGGTTATGTTATTCTTGGTGTCATGGTAAATATTAATCTTGTATCTGACATCACTAGAACTGATTATCTGGTCATTAACACATTGTGGGAGTTGTGTCAAATTGACTGCATGTTCTCTATAATAGGAAAGCAGTTATTTGGCTGTATGTCATCCAGAGGTTATGGAAAGTGTTACACAAATGTGAATCTCTCTTTCCTTGTATTCAACATTAAAGTTGAGTTTATTGTCGTATGCACAAGTACATGTATGCACAGGTGCAATGAAAAACCAGCAGCATCAACACAGGCACAATAGCATCAGATCCACAACATTCACAAGACAAACATAAATTAACACTATAAATTATACAGTTATTCTCCTTAAATATAAAATGTTCTTCTTCTCTGACTACATATTTCTAATACGTCAAGTTTCTATCTCAAAGGAAACAAATTATGAAACCAAATTCTTAGTAACCTTTCATTATACAATCACATATGTATTTCAGTAAATTGTGAATCATAGTTTGGCCTCTTTAAATAAGCTTATTATTTCTCTGCTGATAATGGAAATTTAAAATATGTTGCAAACCATTTCACACGGCTTCTAAGATTTTATACTCAGCTACATTTATTGTCTTTACAGCACTTTTCTCAAGGCTGCATTAATATTAATAAACCTTACTGTAAGAATGTTTCTCACAGAGGAATAACATTCTACCAATGTCTTTTTATTGACAAGAACATAGCAGTTTCCCCATACTCCCAGAGTGATCAGACCAACCAATAATCCTTTTCCCTCTGGCTCAGCCTAGCCAATTCAATGCAGACCAAGAAACAAGCCTGTAATTTATTTGGTGTAGGTGAGTCAGTGTCACAGAGGTGACACATTACCTGTGGAACTATTTGGGGAGCAGTCAGCAAGTACTGTATGTGCTACAATGCATTGTTGTTTTCTAAATTAAAGGGAAAATGATAAAAAATAGACTATAATTTGGATGTCAAAGTCATTGTGAGGCTGATGGTGCTTACGGCTTACAGCTATGTGCAAAAACATCTCACCACTAAAATGCTTTGAATGGTGTGACAATGCAGCATTTACTCAGTATATGGAAACTAAGCCTCCAATATGAAAGTTATATCTATTTAAAAATGAGTATCCCTTTTAATAAGATGGTATGTATAAATTAGGTGCCATCTCTCCAGCATTGAAAATGAACTATTGCAAGAGTGTAACATCATTTTTTTCAAGTTTTGATTGTTGCTGAAGTTTTCAAAACGTAGGTTGAGGTTTTGCTCCGGTTGTACTTCACATCTTGATCATAAACTGCACTCTAAATGCTGCTAGGTTAGCAAGTGATTCCTTTATATCAATCTAATTTGTACTTATATTAACTTGTTTATTGTCAAATATTGCCAATGCAATCAACCAGCTTTCTGGACATTTTAGCATGTTTGCATTTAAGTATTCTAATCTGCAATTTCAATAATACAGATATAAGTGATTTAGTCATAAAGGTAAGCATTTTAATCATTAGATCTAGTCCCTAACTTGTGAATTACCACATATTAAATAATAAAAATGACTAAAATATATCTGTGGTATTTGTTAATTACACTGCAGTAAAGCAGTCAGTTATTTTTCAGTAAAGATTAATATCAATGTTCTTGTGTGTTATCATTAGTCTGTTGATATCTGAACCAAATCTGAATTTTAAAATCCAAGCAACCCTCATGCCCTTTTGTAATATTTTCTGTTGGATTAAAAATTAAAATAGTATAACTTTCAAGTCATCCATAAGTTCAAAAGATCCATTGCTGTAACTCTCTGTTTCCATTAAATGGTTTTACTTAACTATGATGTGTGAATATCTTGGTAAAAGCACAATCACCTGGCTTCCCTCCCTCACAAAAGCATGAGTAACTGAGTTGGTAAGTTGGAATGTGAACCTTAATGCCATTTACCCTCAGAAAGTCTCACCTCATCACAGCTGGATGGAGAATGATATCAAATGGTGGACAGAGAGGAGGGATATGTTTGCTAAGTAAGCTGATGAATTGATGGAGTAGGCTTTAGAAGTGAAGGGTGATGGGATGGGTCTAAGGCTCAGAAAGTAGGTAAATGTGGACACAGTTGCCATCATACATATCTCTTCTCATCTGCTTACAACATGAATACGTTTTCTACAGTTAATCTAGGAGTGCTCCCA
>JARFYF010000094.1:76609501-76621250 GCA_030265395.1 Rhina ancylostomus | reverse complement strand
ACTTACTGACCCACCCCTCTACCTCCTCATCCAGGTCATTTATAAAAATCACAAAAAGTAAGGGTCCCAGTACAGACCCCTGAGGTACACCACTGGTCACCAAGCTCCACTCAGAATTCATAAGAAGTACAAATCTCATTCTCGAGTTAGTACAGTTAGGGTGCATTTCAGAATCAGAATAAGGTTTATTCCACTGTCTTAAATGTCATGAAGCATTGTTTTGCAGCATTTACATTGTGCTTGGAGTTCAAACAAATAGCATGCTAAGCTCTTGTTTGGAAACTGGATTTTAAAGCTGTAAACTCATTCTGAAACAAAGTGATCTGAGACTCTCTGGAATTAGGTTGAAATCTGACTGGAATAGCTTCACTTGTGCAATAATTACACTGCTGTTTCTAACCAACATCAGAGGTTTTCTAAAATAATGAAGTGTCATTGGAAAGATGCTTCATGTTAAATTTAACAATATGAAATGGATAAATGGTAGCTGTATTGTCTTCACAAAGGCATTCTAAAGAGGTAATCTGCAAGGCAGAATTCTTACCCTATAAATATATTGAGTCTTCCAAGTCTGATCCAGATATCAAGTAAACCAGATTCTGAAGTGCAAATTGTATATTTTGGCATTGAATCAACTTTTAGACCAATTTGGTTCTGGATTTGAACATATATATCAAATTTGAACGAATTTGTTACTTCACTTTCTGAAATCTACACTGGATCTCACTTAGATACAACCTCATCAAGATGCAACTTTGTCATCAAGACCTGCTTCATCTCAAGCAGAGATCATTTGATCTAAATGAACGTTTAGGATTTTGCCACCACTTTGAATGAAATTTCAATTTTCTCCTTCACAAACATCTCCTGTGGTTCCTACCTACCTCCTTGTGAGAGTCATTTACTTCGTGGGCTAAGAATACAAACGTTTTGCTTGAAGTTACGTTCTTTCTGATTAATATCAATGATGTTTTTGACCCTGCTGTTCCTGTTTAGCTCTTGAAGCCAAGCTTAATTGAACAAGGCTTAAACGGATTCTCAGTCTTCACTGCATCAAGAGTTCTGCAGGTTGTGTGCAGAGTTATTCTGTACTTCAGCAGAGGAAGTAGTCAAACTCAGCATAAAAATAGTCTGGTTGAGTCTGCAATTCTTCTTCTTGAGAGCTTCTTTTAACTATTCTGACTGATTTCTGGACTGCTCCATTTGAAGCTGGGTGATACGAGGAACAAGAGTGTTTCGTATAATTCATCTGATTAGATTTGTGAACAGAACAGATTAAAACAGAGGGTTACTGCATTTGAGGTATGCTGAGATGCACACACATAGACTACAATGCATCAACAGAATAGTCAGTAGTGGGATTTAAATTTGTGTGTTTCACTTCAACTTTAAGTGACTATTGATTAATACCAGAAAATGATCATTCCAATTCTACATGAACTATGCCTGAAAAGGTCTAGCACGACATGATTATGACTGCAAAGGAGTTTTTGGTCACTTTCTCGTTCTGAAAACTTCGACTTCACATTGTGCTCAACAGTACAAGAGTAGAGTTTCTAACAATGTGTCGGTGTGTGATATTTGAAGCTTCAGCACAGAAAACAATAGAACTTGATTAGTTTCAATCATCCTTCCTGATGAAAGTTGAAATGTTTTCTTGGATTGCTTCAACATTGGCTAGCTGAACCCACAGTTAGTGTGTTGTATTATGCCCCAATGTCTGTAAAACCTTGCCAATCTAAATTTTTGGCCATTACTTGTGATGCACACTTGCACCACTCAATCTCAGTTCCTCACTGTTTGATTAGACTTCCAGGCTATAAACTCTGTTGTAATTTCCAGTTGAAATTACTTTCCTTCCATAACCTCATTCTGGTTTATCAGGCTGTTAAAATGTTTTCCTTTAGCCAAATTCAACCCTTAATTGCTCTAATCTGACGAGATTATGGTGAGTGGCCATTGCAATGATAGCAATCAGTTTAATTAATCTTGCTAGTGCACTTCAGGCTTAGTTTTGTTAACTACCATTCACTTGCTGTGGATTACAGCTTTTCCAATTGTTTTTGGTAGATGAAATTCTCAGAATACTTGGATGCCATTTCCATTGACACAATTTTGTATGTAATTTCAAATGTCAGACTTTGCTTTCTCCATGGTTTTGACTAAATTTGTTCATCGACAAGTCCACACACAAAGCTATCACATAAGGCACATGGTCTTAACATCTGCTGTTGACGAGATGCTCCAGTCTCCAATCAAAGAAGAAATAGCTGGTAATTTAGAGAAGCTTAATGTAATTATATCAAGTCCACGTGGCTTTATGAAAGGTAAATCATGTTTGACGAATTTGCTGGAGTTCTGAGGATGTAGCAAGCAGAGTTGATAGAGGAGATCCTGTTGAGGTGATGTATTTGGATTTTCAAAAGCATTTGACAGTGACACACAAGGCTGGTGCTTAAGAGCTCATGATATTAGAGGAAGTGTGTTGGTTTCTGTGCAATAACCAATCTTCAGTTGATGCCAAAGTTGGAATAGACAGGTCATTTTCATGCTGGAAGGACATAACCATGATCAGATCTTGGCCCTCAATTTGTAATTTATGTTAATGATCTGGAGAAGTGAATAGAATGCAAAGCATCCAAGTTTGTTGATGACGTGAAAATGGGCATAAGATGTTGAGTCTTCAGGTTGTTACTGCAGACTACAATGTTTTGGCCAGTGACTGTTTCAAAACAGATGTCACTTGACCTTCCTGTCTAATATATGTGTATGACGACATACCCAAGCATGTGGATGCATTCCTGGGTATTAATGTATCAGATAACCTGTCCAGGGCCCAGTACATAAATGTGATCATAAGGAAAGCGTGCCAGTGTCTTTGCTTTTTTTTAAGGAGGTTTAGCTGGTCACTGAACATTCTAACAAATTTCTAGATGTACTGTTGAAAGTATCCTGATTAGTTGCATCATGGTCTGGGATGGCAATTCAAATGTGCAGGAACGCAAGAAGCTGAAGAAAGTAGTGGATGCTGCTCAATAAATCACAGTCACACCCCACCCTACCAGTAGTATATCAGTATACCATATCAGTAGTATCTATGGGGGTGGGGGGAATAAGAGGGCAGGGGTGCTGCCTCAAGAAGGCAACATCCATCATCAAAGATCTCCAACACCTAGGCCATACCAGCTTCTCGCAACTACCATCGGGCATAAAGTACAGAAGCCTGAAGTCCCACATCACCAGGTTCAAGAACAGCTTCTTCCCTTCAACCACTTGGTTCTTGAACCAACCAGCAAAACCCTAATTACTACCTCAGTATAGTAACACTACGATCACTTTGCACTACAGTGGACTTTTGTTCTGTGTTCTTTCTTGTTTTTTTTAAAGAAAGTGTTTAATTTATGTTTTTCTTGTGAATGCTGCTTATATGGTGTTATGTGCTTGTGCTGCTGCTGTAAGTTTTTCATTTCACCTGTGCATGCATGTACTTGTGCATAGGACAATAAGATTGATTTTCAAGCACAGTGGTCAATGCTAACAGGAGGAAAGTATACTCTAAGGAATGGTAGAAGGTTCTGCTATGATGAGGCACTGGTGCAATTAGCCAAGCAATTAAGAGGCGGCATGAAAATTTGAAACCTAGAATAAAAGACTGAGTTATGATTGAACTATTATGAGTCTTCAGAATGAATACAAAAAAATCAGAGGAAAATATTTAATGGAATTTAAATGGTAATATTGAAAGGATATTAATTGTCCAATGTATTTCTGTACAGTTTTATTCAACAGATCTATATACTTAAAAATAGTTTTCTGATTTTCAAAAGTAGGAAGTGATCAAGCAGGAAAATGTAGTTTTATATTCTATGGGAAAAATACATGGCTAGAAATTAATCATGGTTGCTAGTACGAAGTGCCCTGGAGCCATTGACCCCAGTGGGGTGAATTTTGGAGGCCAAGTAAATCATTTTTGCATGATTGGGTAGTGTGATTTAGTGTAAAATGAAAATTCCATTTAATTTGTGATCTTCAATCCAGTAAGCAAACTCACAGAACTTCTGATGTTTGATATTGGAGAATTAACACTTTTGAGTCATGAGTACCAGTGACCCATTAACCCTGATGTTTAGTCATCTGTGTTTACAGAAATCAACAACATTATTTGTATTATTTTTCTAGCAAGAGGTAATTGGTAAAGGTATCACAGGATGATATTTTTCTTTTATGATGTCTGTACTTTTAATAATATTTTTCTGGCAAGCTAACCAATAATAAAAAAAATTAAAATGCAAGTGTTTCAAATGTATAGTTACTGAATTACATGCAAATAAACAGATTTTGGCTCTGAAAAGCAAGTTGCAGCAGTTATTATAGGTACTTGTATTAAAGCTATACAAGTAATCCTTCATCAATCTGTAGAACAAATGATGCTGAAAACCTGATGAAATATGCTAAACCCTTCACTTCACCAAAGGATAACAAGATTGGCTGAATTTTGTCATTTCCAGTGTATTACTACATATAACCAGAAATATGCTACATAAATTAAAACCTAGCAATTTCATCCTTTTTGGCATTGATTGTAATTCTTGAAAATTAGATTTGAGCAATGGGATAATGTGTTCTTATGAAGCCACCATGGATCTAATTTAAAATGCAGAAACAATTAAATCATGTCTTTCCTGATCTCTACATACCTTTTCATATCAACTTTAAATTGAATTCTGAAAAGCAGACAGTGTGGCATAAATTGAATTTCAAAGTGCTTTCATCATCAAAACACAAGGGAAGCAATAAAAAAAGTTTACTTTTTCCACTCGCTATCATATAAAAATAGCAGCCTAATAACAATTACTTTTCTCAATTTAATGAAAGGATTTTCTTTCTTGGATTACGGTCCTTGTATTACTTTCAGAAGATTTTAGAAAGTCTATTCAGCTTTGCCTGAAAGACTGTTGCATAACTTCAAAAGTCTGAAGATCGATTACAGATCTAACTGATGGATTTGCATAATTCTGTTAGCTGAAAAGATGTTGGAAATGTGAACTGACTAGGTAATACGATTTTTGAAATTGCAGCAAGTATAATAAATTGAATCTCCGATTACTTTTGTCAATCCAAGTAATTTCTAACTGTGCAAGTAACCCATCATGAATCAAGAATAAAGTCTTCATTTTCATCTGGAGTGAGATTGTTGTAACTGGGTGAATGGGGATTTCACCAGGACTAATGCAGGATTTTGATCTGAAACATTGACAATTGCTTCCCACCCACCCCCTCCCCTCACCAGATGCTGCTCGACCCACTGAATTCCTTCAGCAGATTGTTTGTTGCGCCATATAAATGCAAGTTGTTGACATTGATTGTATATGTGTTCTTTCTAATGACATTTGACTTCCTTTTATTGTGTGAAACATAAGACCTGGGATCTATTCATGATATGATACAAAAATACTCTTGGTAACTTTAACAGACAGTGATGTGACATACTAGACATCCAGTTTAAAAATGAACAAAATTATACATCTTTGAATTTGTCATTCTCTTCATTTCCATTTTTAATAAATATTTGTTCAATGAAACAAACTTTCTATAAATAACTAAAATTATTTACCCTGCTCCCAAAATAGCCCTGTAAATTGGGGGTGTAGTTCTTGGTTCCAGCCAGCCGTGGGGCCCCTCTGCTTGGAGCCCACAGAAGTCAGCAGACAGCCCCAGGTGTAATATTTACCCCTTAGGGGAACTAGATCTTGTATCCATACACATCTCAAAATATTAATTTTTGATTTATAGCTCTTGGGCAATTAGGAAATAATAATTTACATGAATAAAATGTGCAGGAAGTATTTGTACAGAATGCATAAAGCTTTCTGCTAGAAAAAGTGAAATACTGAGAATTAAGTACCCAGTATAAATGGGGGTAATTTCAAACCAACTCACTCAGCCACCAGCCCTTCTGAATCCCAAGACATTAAAATCAGAACTCCTGCAACATGTCATTTTTTTTCCTGAGTACATTTCTTCTCAATAAGTCTGTCAATTAAAAGGAAAGGGGTTCTCCAGAGAGGAAGTGGTAGATGAATTGGAATATCATGTAGTTCAAACATTCACATAAAAAGATATGGCCAGAGCAGATAAAACTTATTGCTGCACAGTTTCCTGGCAGTGGTGGTGACTAATTGTATCTCTTCTCCATGTTGCCAATGGAAATGCAAAAGCAAAGGTAAAACCATGGTTCAATGTCAGGAACGTGCAGGCTATGACCTTCTGCACACACTGCAAATGCATTTGGACATAGGAATACCAATCAACTCTACTGTGCTCATTAAAATCCAGTGAGGATACACTAAAAAAATTATTAAGCAAAAATAGTTAAAATGATGTCAGTCTGTAGGGATAATATGTGCATCTCAACAAAATTTGGATTCACTCCATCAGTCAAGGTCAAACTGACTTCATTTAGAGCACAAAAGAAGTGATAATAATCAGTTGCCTGCTTCTCAATTTTCTTTTCAGTTGGAATTAATGGTAAAGAAAAATGGGCTGTAACATGTTATCACCCATTTTGCATTATTAATAGAGACCAATTTTACCTCCATAATGTAGTAAGCATCCAAGTAAATTGTTTTGAGAGTTCTGTGGCTGTCAGAGTAACTTTCTTCCCAGTGAGAGAAAGGGAGGAGAGTTTATCGAGGGCAGAAGCCAGTCAGCACCTGCTAGAAGGAGCTCTTTAAAGAACTCTTCGGTGTGATTCCATCCTTGGCATACCTGCCCTTGACTCCATCCCACCGTAAACTATCAAACCCAGCCTTGCTACCATAATAGAAAGAGAAACAAAAGGTTGAAAAAGCTAATATAATCTGAAAACAATAAGGCTTCAGGAGCAGATGGCACTCTGAGTGAAGTTGTGAAACTTAACAGAGAAGAACTTCAGTCACACATTCACAACTTCATTTCCCATGTCTAGAAAGAGGAGGATGTGCTTTGGTGATTCAAGGACTCTCTTCAGGAAGGGGATCAAATCTAAATGCAGTAATTACTGAGACGTCCCCTTATTCATGGCCAGAGTCTTCACTGACTGCCTTGTCCTAGTGGCTGAAGAGCTGTTCCCCAAATCAGTGTGGATTCCATCTATCCTGAAATACTATGGGCATGATCTCTGCCTCGTGTCATTTCCAAGAGAACACAGAACAGCAGCATAAACCATCATTCTGACCTCCAAGCTGTTACCTCCATCGATCCAGAGGAAATGTATAGCTTTCTTAACTCTGGCTACCCTCAAGAAACCATCTCTACCTAGATCTGCTACATGATGGCATGAAAACCATGCTTTAACCAAAGAGCCTACCACAGAATTAATCTCAACAAGACCAGTGCCAAACAAGATTGAAGCATCACCTCAAGATATTTCTCAATTTTACTTGCTGCAGTGCCGCACCTCATATCTGACAAGCTTCTCATTGAAGTGGAGCTAAACTATAGGATAAACAGGAGATTGTTTAATATATAACACCTTCACTCCAGAAACAAGGTCATTTGAACCTCAGTCTTCAGGTAATGCTTGTATGTGCATGTTTAAAGGCTAAGCTCCAAACCATTGTTAACTCATTCACTGAAACCTGCAAGGGAATGAGCCTTGTACTTACTATCCACTAAAGTCTTCCACCAAACTGTCTCTGCAGCACAACAACCCTCAGATAATAATGGTTCCTGATGAAACCTTGGAAAATATGGACCACTTCCCATATCTCAGAAACCAACTTTAAACAAGGCAGACACTGATGATGAAATTCATTTTTCCAATATATAGAATAATCTTTGGTTATTCTTTGGTTATTTGAGCAAGAGTGTTTGAATGTTGAGACCTCAAACCAATCATAAAGTTCATGGTTTACCAGGTAGCAGAGATTCTTGTCTTCCCCTATACTTCTGTAAAATAGCCTGCCTATTACAAGCACATCAATTCACTGGAGAAATATCACCAATGTTGACTCTGCGGAACCCTTCATATCCTCTGGCAGAGCAGGTGAACCAGTGTTGGTGTCCTCTCTCAATATTGAAGTCTTACTTACACCAAATCATCTTCAATGGGCAGCCTATGTTATTCATGAGTCAGACATTAGACTTCCAAAATGGATACTCTGAGTTCTGTCACAGCAAGATATTAGCAGGTAGACAGATAACAGTTCAGATATTCTCAATCCCTCATGAATAAAGTGTAGCATCTCTGCTGAATTGCAGGAATCCCTGATGCACAACCACTTAAGACTGAGAAGGAACATTCAAGTTAGCATCAAGAACCCAGAGTTCCTTCACTGACAGCACACAGAAACTCAGTAAAGAGCTAAAGGGGTTGAAACAGCTCCCAAATTACCCGCCCACATGCTCTGTTGTGCATCTCCTGTGCCAGATTCTACTCTTTCCACTTTGCCCTCTTCTGCCACTTCAGAGCACTTGGAACTGGAGTGGGAGCAAATCGTCCCCTACCCCTAGGGACTGCCAAAACAGTAGAAAGAGAGTGTTGAGAAGATGTTGAGCATTACCAAGAATTATCATTTAAAGATTGTTGTCAAACTAATATTATTGAAGTGACAATTTTGTATTCAGTGTAGAATAGAATACTAATGGATATATGCTCTGATCATTAACAACTCTCAACATGTCCATCTTTTACAAAAAACCCCAGAGGACTTCTGTTTGTTAACTGTCCAAAAATTAGGTTCTAAATTACTATAGTGATGCATCATTTCTTAGTGACTTACAAAGAGGAGATTGCTTAAATTAATTTCTCCATCATTACCTTTCAGTCATTGGAAGGGGTTTCATGTCAGTCTGGTCAGGATGAAGCCCAAGTTCTCAAGGTGAAAGGTCTGTATTATAATCCACTGTAATGCCCAGAGCCTGTGTTTTTCAAAAAAAAATGTACATTAGTTATATGAAATAATTCATGATCTAGTGGCTGGTTCTTGACATATAAAAGGTTGGCATTGATATAGTGCATTTCAGGCATTGCACTCAATCATAGAGATTTTTCCATTATGGTAGTTGTTTTGTTTGTCAGATATTATCTGTGCAAATACATCAAATGCCATTTAAAAAAAAATCTTGGGCTCAGTCCAATAGCTCTAAAAACAGGCAGGGGGATCATGATACACAATTAACTCACACTTATTCAGTGAAATACAGGCGGCTTCATTCACTGATTATTATAATTGTGTCAATCAAGGACTGAATGTACTTTTCCTACTCTCTTTTCCTTGCCCCCTCCCCCCCCCACCACTGCCATTGGATGTTACAATGGTTAGGCTATTTCCATGAGAACATAACATCTACTAAAGCCAGCTGGTAATTTTAGAGGAGAGCTATTTTGCGGTTGGTGCAAATTGCCAACAGCCACTTTACATCTGAAGCTGACCTGAAAACTGAGGAGTGGAACAACATGGGGAACAAGCAAGCTCCATTTTTTTTTGTTGTTGGAGGATGTGGAAAAGTAGATAGATGTCTCTATATCACCAGACTTGCATGTGAAACAGAGGTTCAAACTCATCATTGACAGCATCAATATATCTTAATGTTCTCCTCGCATCCTCTCTCTCCCTCAAACCCCTCTCTCTTTCAAATTTAGAGGTTGCAGATGGTGTAAGTATGCACATTTTACTATTTTTTTCCATTCCTTTCTTGAATTTATCCTTGCCCTTGATTTGAGATGCCCAAGAATCGCAATCGGGCAAAGAAATATGCTGCCATTTGATTTTACAGATATCTTCAACTCTTGGATCCAATATCATGGAAGTTCATGGTCACAGTAACATTGCTAGCTACTGACAGAGTGGTCCTTGCTAACTGTGGCGAGACTAGGCAGCAGGTTTCAGTACTGTGGAGGGTAATGAAATAAGTGGTTGACAGCCATTCTTTATTAGCTCCTTCAGGTCATTGCACTTTCTCTACGTTACAGTCGCGCCTTTAAGCTATAGTCTAGCAGTAGTCTACCACCTTTGCTCAATGTTGCTGAGAGGTATAATTGCATTCCATTAAATACTTATGAAATAATTATTATATAATACTTATAGTAGTACTGCTCAGTAGACCTGTAATAAGACTGGATATTACCAAATACACTGAGTATTATATAAGAAATTTGGTATTGGTTTATTGTCACTTGTACAGAGGTACAGTGAAAAGCTTGTCTTACAAATTGGTCATACAGCTCAATTCATTACACAGTACAGTTACATTGAGTTAGTACAGAGTGCATTGATGTAGTACAGGTAAAAACAATAAGAGTACAGAGTAAAGTATCACAGCTACAGAGAAAGTGCAGTTTAATAAGGTGCGAGGTCACAGCAAGGTAATAGTCCATCTCATTGTATAAGGAAACTGTTCAATAGTCTTATCACAGTGGGGTAGAAGCTGTCCTTAAGTCTGGTGGTATGTGCCCTCAGGCTCCTGATGGAAGAGGAGAGAAGAGAGAATGACCCGGGTGGGTGGGGTCTTTGATTATGCTGTCTGGTTCACCAAGACGATGAGAGGTAAAGACAGAGTCCAAGGAGGGGAGACTGGTGTCCATGACGCACTGGGCTGTGTTCACAACTCTCTGCACAGTGTCCATCTTGATGTAACTTACACATTGGATTATAATGTGGCAACTGGAAATAAAATCACAATGATATAGTATCAAAACAGAGTACAACAAGATAGATTCTACCTTTGTTAGGCTCACTAGCAGCACCGGATTAATTGTGAGCCACAACCAAGGAGATTGATTACCTCTTGTGCCAGGCATCAAGGCAAATTCACAAATAGTTTACAGTCTACTATCACAGTAAGTGCTAATGTAACTGCTAAAATTGAAGTTGGCTCTGCAAAGTGTAAAAAAAAGCATTACTTTGAATTGTTTGAATGGTGATGCAAATGGTGGGTTTTGAAAGACTGGTGACTTGAGCCTTTTGGAAAGTAGGATGAAGGCAGGGAGTTTGTTTTGTTGTTCGTGTATGCATTGGTTATGAATGTACCAAGGGGTTTGAAAATCTGACAGTGAGACTGTGTTATGTTGCATTCTTAGACAGCTACATATTGAAGCAGTGATGGCAGACATGAGAGATACTGGCTTGTGATGTTCTGGAAAACATTTTCTATGAAATATTTTAGTAGAATGTGAAAGAAACAACATCTAATGAATAGGAAGTGAAGAAGCAATGATATTTACCACATTTGATCTTCCTGAAAAGCATATGCAGCACATATCCAGCAGAATAATTTTGAAGGCAACTTTCTCAAGCTAGATAGGAACAGAAAATATTCCAAGACAGGATGGTGCAAATATTGATAAAGAACTTGATGTTCAAAGAATCATAGAATTATAACAGCACAGAAGACCACTCAGGAAATTCAGGTAGAAGTGTGGCTGAATCTTTCACCTGTCCATTTCTTCATATCCAATAATATTCTATGGAGTCCACTTAGGAAAATGAATCCACTCTCTCAAACTAAGGAAATAGATTACTGAAAATATATGTTATACTTGGGCCTAAAGATATCAGAAAATTGTTCGCCACCAAAAGGAACTTCAAGGGTCTCAGTCCAATAAGGTTGATCAAGGATAAACTCCTGTGCCTTAACCTTGGTACAAATGACAAGCTGGGAAGGACACTGGACTGGGGGACGATAACTACTGAATTATTGAGCTCTAATTATTAAAAAAAAAGTCTGAAGTACATCAGGTTACCTGGTAGACAGAAGAAACCACCCT
>JARFYF010000094.1:76574310-76586123 GCA_030265395.1 Rhina ancylostomus | reverse complement strand
GAGTATTATATACAGTTTTAGTCACCCTGTTATAGGAAAGATGTTTCCTACAGAAAGACTAGAAAGAGTGAAGAAAAGATTTACCAGGATGTTGCCTGGACTTGGGGGTCTGAGTTACAAGGAGAGGTTGTGTTGACTAGGACTTTATTCTCTGGAAGATAGGAGATTGAGGGGTGACCTGATATGAGATCATGAGGGGCATAAACAGGGTGAAAAGTTTTTTCCCAACAAGGGGGTGCTTAAAAACAAGAGGGCATAGGTTTAAGATTTGAGGTGAGAGATTTAAAAGGGACATCTGCGGCAAAGAGTGGTGTGCATTTGGAATGAGCTGCCAGAAATAGTGGTCAAGGTGAGCACAATAGCAACATTTAAGAGCCTTCTAGATAAGTACATGGATAGGAGAGGTTCAGAGGGCTATGGACCAAATGCAGCAGATGGGACTAGCTCACTGGACAATGCAATAGACATGAACAAGTTGGGCTGGGTCTGTTTCCATGCTGTAAGACTCCATGACTGCTCCAGACCCAGGGTTACTCCAGCCTCAGTCAGTGAGCTACAATTCTCTGATGCTTGAATAAATGTACAAGGCTAATCATTTCTCAGATCTGAGTGACAGCATAGTACTTAACCAACCTGAGGAAAACATTTCAACACCACCACCAAGTTCATGACATGATCAACCTTCAGCAGAGATCTCAGAGCTATAGAGACATACTACCAATGGTGTCTTAACAAAATTATTCATATCCACTGGTAGGATAGACCTACTAATGTGTTGTCCTCTCCAGGCTAACAACCCCAGTATCAAGGCTCTGATTGCACTTAATCAGCTCCAGTCAGCAGACCACGTCTTCTGCATTACCGACGTCACTTCCCTGAAAGAAGATGTCTGCTGCAATCTCAATCACAGCAAGCTGTTCCAAAGGGAAGAGAGAAAATGCTTCAAGGTTATCCTCTAAGCCATCTTGAAGAAATGTAACATCCTTACCAACTCCTGAAAATCCTCGTCCAAGATCACACAAACTGAGAGAGAAGCAAACAGGAAGGCAATGAACACACTCTGACCAGAGTGCACAGACAATGAGGGCAAACAGTGAACGTACTGCACAACATGCCAAACAACCCACCTACCCGTCCCAGCAAGCATCGCCTGCTCCACCCATAGCTGAATCAGTAATTCCCACATCAAACTCATTAGTCACCTCAGAGCTCATAGAAATGGAGTGAAAGCATTGTCTTTGAGCCCAAAGGAACTGCCTGAGAATAGTATTACTCCTATCTATTCTGATTCGCATTGACTCATCAAATTTAATATTGTCATACTTACATTTAAATCTATTCATGCACTATCTTGTCAGTATTAATTATTCTTTGAAGTGATCTTTCTCTGGTCTTGTCCAACTATTTATACACTGTAAGGACCCATCAAAAGCAATTAAAAGGGTGAGTGATCCATTAATTTGTATTTGATAGTATTGAATGGGGCAGGATGATTGTTAACTAGGTTAATGGGAGAACTTTTCTTTCAAAACAACACAATGAGAACTTATGTGAAGGTGCAGTCAGGGCTTAATTTACCACTTCATCTGAAAGACAGATACACCTTGTTAGCAGAGTTCTTGTGGGACTTAAGGTATTAACCACCTGAGATGATAGATCTTAATGAATCGAAAAATGTTTTTCAATAGCCAAGCCATCAAAAACAGTGTAGATGAATTGTGTTAGATAGTCATCTGTGAAGTTGGATGAGCTCCTGTTCAGAAAGGAAAGCAATTCCTAGGTGAAGGAAAAAAAAATCAGAAAATAAATTATTTGTGGGATTCCAGGAAAGAATGGGGAAAAAAGTATTCAACATTCTATCTGAGGTGTGATCATTGATTACTTAGTCATGAGATGGAATGTGCAAAATTTGTTGTTTCTGGTGAAACTAACAGATCTATGTGTGCAATATTTGTTGAACAAGATCTGTCTGGAATCCCCAAACATAAAGCAGCATGGATATTAACCCCTAAAAGAAATGCATCTGTCAAATAATACACAAATTGAATTTTGTAACAATATGTAGAACATGGAACATTAGAACAGCACAGCACAGCAGAGGAACAAGCCCTGCCGCCCATGATGTTGTGCTAAGCCAATTCAAGCACTAATTAATGGTGCAGATCTGTGTTGAGCTAAAGTGTTTATGAGTGAGTGACATTGTTGCTGTTCATTCAGTCAGAACACCAATGCCATGTCATTTCTGTAGACATATAAGAGTGAAAATTAATTTAAGCCTGTTTTCAGATCATCAATGAGGTTAAGAACAGAGGGCACAGTTATCAGTTTGATGAAAATCACAAATTTCTTTACCATTGCTGAAGCCACTCCACAATATTGGAATGGATTCAAAATGCTGGAATCGGATAACATGGTGTATGTTTTGATTTATGTTGAAGTACAGAACAGGCTTTTGACTTTATTTCAAGGGACTCCAAATTTGGCTCCACTAACATGTTTATGCATACTATATAGTAATAGTAGTCCACTGAGGAGAAATTCTATTGTAGAGTATTATGTTTTTATGTAACACAGGCTGAAATTTAATCAAAAAGCCAATAACTTCTATATAATGTTTCTGTGAATTATAATGTGGTCCTAGGTGCATATGACAAGTTCACACATGGAGGTTGCCATGCCTATTTTAATACATCCAGCACATAATTTTCTATTTTCTATTTTACATTTTCTTTACAATTTTCTATTGAGTTTTATACATGATTATTTGTACAGGGATTGGAAATGCTGATTCGTATGTGCCTTGAATGATGTGTGTGTTAAGCTATTGCTTCCCCCATGGCTTTGATCATGACTGTGTTATTCTCCTGCACGGAACCAATTCAATAAGCATCTTCACATTCTGGAGAATTTCTAGGTCATTAGATTTATCATCAGGTCCTTGGCCCTTACAGGACCTTTAGCTATTTAATGCTGTTTATATACTAACATTCTATAACACTGCATAGTTGTTATGCAAAATCATGGAGAATGAGAAGCTTTTAAATGAATGAAAGACAAAGTGCTACAATGGATAAAAGGCAAACAACAAAGAATAAAAGAAAATTTTAAATTGGATTTCTTGATGTATGTTTTTTGCTATTAGCTGAAAAGGAGATTTTGACATTCTCTTAATAATAAGTAAGTTCAGATATAATAATGCGGACTTGAGCAGTGTAAATTCATCAGTTCAAGAAGTCGGACAGCCGCAAGCAACAAAATGTGCGAAGACATTTTCAAGTCCCAACGGTCCCATGCTGCCAAACTACCTTTGGTCTTAACATTCCCTTGAAATTTGCTGGATATTAGTTTACAATGACAACTTTGATCAATGTAGTCTCGTCCTATTGATCCAACTGTATATAACCTTAAGTCTTATACTGCATTGCCACTGTGCATATTTAATTCACAGTGAGTGCCTCAGGCTGAAAATTTGATAGCTTTCTTTTTATTAGCCTGGATGAGAAATATTTTAATATTTCAACATGTCATCAGTCATTTTGGTTGCAATTTCATTCTGTTCATTAGAAAATATTAAACTCCAATTTAACAAATCTGGGGTAGAAACACAACTTTCTTTGTAATTCCATTGTTAACCTTGAAGAAAGTAGTAAATTACACCAAATGAAAGTAACAGAGTTAAAGGAAATTTTAATTCAAGATTTAGCAACATTTGGGGATGAAGTTATGTCTGGGAGGAGCCATGATGCTATTTTGTAGGAAATGTTATTAATGCTAAACATCCAATTTTTGCACAGGGGAGAGATTTTGGAGCTTATTCTGAGCTTATTTAAGATTTCATAACACTTAATTTGAACAAACTTCTAATCAACCCAAATGCAGCATTTTGTGGCAAATGTGTACCAAGTGCCAGAGTTATGTAGCTTGCTTTAGATTTCAGTCTTGCATTAAAAATGGTGTTGAACTTGACATAAACCGATGCCCTCTAAATTCTTGATTCCACAATCTTGGGAAAAAGACTGTGCACATTCACCCTGTCAATGCCCTCATGATTTTATACACCTCTATATGATCACGCCTTTCTCCTATTCCCCAATGAATAAAGTACCAGTTTGTTCAACCTCTCTCTATAACACAGTCCCTCAAGTCCCTGCAACATCCTTGTAAATCTCCCCTGTGCTCTTTCCAGCTTAAAGGCATCTTTCATATAGTAGGGTGACCAAAACTGAATATAATATTCCAAATGTGCCCTCATCAGTGTCTTGTACAACTGCAACATTGCATCCCAACTTCTATACTCAATGTCCTGACTGATGAAGGCCAGCATGCCAAAAGCTGCCTTCACCACCCTATCTACCTGTGACAACACTTTCAGGAAACCATGTACGTGTACTCCTTGGTCCCTCTGTTCTCCAACACTCCCCAGGGCCCTTCTGTTTGCTGCAAATGTCCTACCTTCATTTGTCTTCCCTAAGTGCAACACTTTGCCCTTATTTGAATTAAACTCCACTTGCCATTTCCTCAGCCCACTTACCCAGCTGATTAAGATCCCTCTGTAATCTTTGATAATGGTCTTCACTGTCTACGTCACCACCTATTTAGTGTGACCTGCAAACTAACTAATCATGCCTTGTACATTCTCATCCAAATCATTGATATAGATGACAAATAGCAATGGGCCAAGCACCAACCCCTGGGGCGCATCACTTGTTATGGGCCTTCAATTTAAATATATGGCAAATCTAGAGGAATTGTGAAACAGAAAAAATGTGGCTAATGTTTCTAGACTGAACAAAGAAACTAATTCAAAAACATTTGCTTGTCCTTTTGCAGACACTGCTGGACCTGATATATATTTCAGGTATTTTTGTTTCATTTTTCTAACACTTGTAGTTTTTTCATTATATACAATTTAATCAGGAAAAAAAAACAATAGTCTTGTTGAATTGATTTCTCTTCTAAAAGCTGAAGTGTGGTTCCCTGAATGTCACTTGGTCTATGCTTTCCTGTCTAACTGAGCACAATTTTTGTGTGAAACTTGACAGTGAGTGAGGGCAGACTATTCAATCATGGGGTTTCTTTTGTTAGAACAAAGGAGATTAGAGGATGCTTTGATAAAGGTGTCTAAAATAATGAAAGAATGGGATAGAGTAGATAGGGACAGATGGAAATAGACTATATCCAGCAATAGAGAGTTCTAGGCTGATGGTACATAGAAAAAAGATTAACTGTAGAAGATTTAGAATGACAGCAGGAGAAAGTATTTATTTATATTGCGTAAAGCATTGCCTGAGTTCATTACTGAAGCAGAGATCAATGACAGCACTTAAGAGTCTAGACTGGGGGGACAAAAAAAGAAGCTGGGTTTCGGAAAAGAGTGAGTACATGGATTAAGACAATTATTTGTGGAGGAGTAAATCCGAATATAGTTTGCTAGAACTGTGTTTTAAGTAAGAAACACTGAGATTGAGCCCGATCCTGCCCATACTAAACTAAGCATATGAGCATTTGTAATAGTGGCCATCAAATAGTGAGCAAGAGAGAAAATCCTGACTCGATTTCCCTTTTTCTACTTCTGAAAAATGAACAAAATCTACTGCTGCACAAATTAAGATCAGATAACTCCATTTATATCTCAGAACTGATGAAAGCATTTAATGGTTAAAATTACAGTGTAATTGAGGTGCCTGATAAAACTCCAAAATATATCTCCATTATTTTATACAATTATAAAAGAAAAAATATTAACTGTACTCCTATGGTTATGACTTTTTTTCTCCAAATTCTGAATTATTTGTTTTTCTCCTTATTAAGTGCCATTTTAACCTGTTTTTTAATATACAAATACCATTCTTACAATGTTAACACTGCTTGGCAACCTTTTAGAGTTTAACTCCATGTATCTTCCCATTCTTATTTCAGAAGTTTTTTTTAATGTTCATGAACATCAAAAACTGCAGATGTTGGAAATCTGAAATAAAACAAAATGTTAAAAACATTCAGCAGGTCAAGCAGTATCTGTGCAAAGAAAATAAAATTAACATTTCAGGTCCAAGATGCTTTTCAGCATTTTTTGCTCTTTTTTTATTGGCCAGTTTTTTTTATTCAGTCAGAAGGCTTGATTGTAAGGATCACCACAGAGACACTGTAATGTAACCAGATTGGTCTGTAACAAAGTTGTACTCCATTTGTTTCATTTCCCAATATTACTTATATCAGAGTTATTTCTTGATTTTCAAAAATAAATATCGCAAAATTCCAGAACATTTGTTTAATGTGGAATTCCAGAATGTTCATTCTTGACAAGTCTTATTTTCTGTAATAAAGTTTCTGATGTCCTATAATATGGGGAACTTCTGTATTCCATATAGCATTTGTTATTCTCTCTCCATATCTATTCTTGCAAGCTAAATTCTATACACAAAAGAAATTGAACAAAGTTAGAATTTATTGCATATTTGTAATCTACTTAAGTCAGCCTATGGACATATGATGCTGAATTGCTATTTATCATCTAAACCCCATGAACTTCATATAATTAATGAGCCACATATACCTGTATAATCAAAGCCTTTGTATCTGTTGATTGTTTTCAGTTGTTCCCATTTATAAACTGGTATACATTCAACTTAACCTGGAGCACTATTATTGTGACACACATGGTTGCACTGGAATTACACTGTAATAACATTGTACTTGTACTTAAGAATTTCCAACCATATTTTGATAAAATGCATTCTTCTGCAAATGAAATTTGGGTTCAAAAATAAAAGGTACTTACCTCAAGAAATATTTTACATTAAATTTATTTCTAACATATTATTAATGAGTTTTAATTGTCTGGTTTAATCTTGAGTTGTGAGCGACTGACATGGGTTTATTCATCTATTGGCAACCTTCTCTACTTTAATGAGCCTTTAGGCATCAGATTTATTTGATCACAAATGACATGTAACTGTGGCAATCTAAACATAATGGGGCATAAAGCTCAATGTGAAAAATGGATGCTAACAAATCACAAGTCAATGAAAAAGAAAATAAGGTGGAGTTCAAAGCATGCTGCTGTTCAACCATGCCCAAAATAATTTAACAACCATTTATTTAAACTAATAAGATATAGATGGTTAATTTCGATAGTTCCTAGAACCAGGAATGAAGATTGTGGGGTGAGATTTAGCCATGCCAGTTCAGTGAAATGCTGACAGTATGTCAACTTTGATAATCACGATGACAGTAAAATCAGCACTTCATTTTAATTCAGAACCCCAGCAGAGGACCAGTGTTATGAGGGGAAACTGGTTCAAACTGGCCTACACCTTTTTGGGGAAAAAAAGAGGTGGGGTTTGGCTGGCAAATATTTTGCAATGAATGGCAGCAGAATGATCAAATTTAGTGGTTTTCAAAAGTGGTGCTCACGGTAGTAGAAGGTTGTTTTTCAGACTGCAGGCCTGTGACCAGTGGTGTGCCAGAGAGATTGATGCTGGGACCTTTGAATGAGAATGTAGGGACCATGATTAGTAAGTTTGTGGATGACACCAAAATTGGTGGTGAGGTGGACAGTGAAGAAGGTTGTCTAAGGTTGCAATAAGATACAGGTCAACAAAGAATGTGGGCAAAGGAATGGCAGATGGAATTTAACTCTGGCAAGTGCAAAGTGATGCATTTTGTTATGTTAAACTGGGGGTGGACTTGAACAGTGAATGACAAGGCCCTGGAAAGTGTTGTAAAACAGAGACCTCTGGGTACAAGTATATAGTTCCTTGAAAGTAGTGGCACAGGTAGACAGTGGTGAAGGCATATGGCACTCTTACCTTCATCGGATAGGGCACTGAGTACAAGAGCTGGGATGTCACGTTACAGCTGTGTAAGACCTTCATGAGATCTTATCAATGCCTGGAACATTGTGTGCAGTTCTGGTCACCATACTATAGGAAGGATGTGATTAAATTAGAGAGGGTTCAGAAAAGATTCACAAGGATGTTGTCAGAACTGGATGGCTTGAGTTATAAGGAGAGACTGGATAGGCTGGCAATATTTTTTTTCTGGATTGAGAGCAGCTGAGGGGTGACTTTGTAGAGGTTTATAAAATCATGAAGGGCATAGATAGGGTGGATAGTCACAGTCTTTATCCCAGGGTAGGAGAGTCTAAAAGAAGAGGACATGTTTAAAGTGAGAGGGGAACAATTTAAAGAGCACCTGAGGGCAAGTTTTTCCACACAGAGGGTGGGGATTACAGGGAATGATCTGTGGTAAAGCTATGAGCTATGGAATTGGTAGAAGTGGGTGAAATTACAATGTTTAAAAGACATTTGTACAAGTCCATGGATAAGAAAGGTTTACAGAGATATGGTCCAAATGCCAGCAAATGTGATTAGCCCAGGAAGGCACCTTGGTTGACATGAATGAGTTGAGCTGAAAGACCTGCTTCTGTGCTGCATAACTCAGTTAACATTTCAGGTTGAAGATCCTTCAAAGGTTGGATCTAAAACATTAAATATTTCTCTTTCCACAGATTCTACCTGATCTGCTGTGCTTTCTTTGCATTTTCTGTTTTTATTTCTAATATGGAGATGTTTGAGATGATGCATTTGGGGAGGTTTTGTGTGTGCATTTGGATGCATTGGGTAAAGCATAACAGAATAAATAGAAGGATCTTGATTTATGTGGAGGAACAGAACAACCTTGAAATGGATGTTCATAAAGCAGTAAAGGTAGCAAGAGGTGATAAAAGTGGCATGTTTTCCCTTATTAGTCAAGATGCAGAATGTCAGAACAAAAAGGCTTTGCTAGAATTGTATACAACACTTGTTGGAGTTTTGGTTATGTATTCTGCTCATCACTACAAGAAAGAAGTGATAACACTGGAGAGTGTGCAATGGAGATATCTGAGGATGTTCCCAGGACTGGAAAAGTTTAACTATGAGAAAGATTGGATGGGCTGGTATTGTTTCCTTTGAAAGAAAGCAGGCGAAGGGCAGACTTTATAGAGGTGCTTATTATTATAACAGAATAAATAGGAAGGATCTATTTCATTTGGCTGAGGAGTAAAAATATCAGATCTAGTTGGGAGAGGTTAGTTTGGATTTAAAGTAATTTGTAGAAGGATTAGATGAGAAATGAGAAGAAATGTTTACACCCAAGTGGTAGGAGAGATCTTGAGCTTGTATCCTGAAATGATAATAGAAGCAGAGATCTGTACCATATTTAAAAAGTATCTGCATTTGTGCTTTAAGAGTGGCGATCTGCAGAACTCCAGATCAAGTACTTGAAGATTGAGCTGGGTTGCTCTTTTTCAATTAATACAAGCACAATGGCCTCCTGCTGTATTTTTAAAAAAATTCTGATTTACAAACCATAACAAAACTTTGACATGAGGCATGAATCTACCTCCACCCTTGCCTTCTCTGAGGCTGCAGTGGAGTTCCAGGCAGGGTCTCAGTAATGTGCTACCTGAGTCCTTGACACACCTTGCTAGATGACTTTCAGCTCAATTGGTTCTCTGAATCTAGCCACTGTAGGGGAAATCCAACTCAATTTGACCCAGTGGCATCCCCAAAGCTATGGTCACGTCAATTCCGGTCAGTATTTGGGGTTATTTAGTAACGCATCAGTGTTTGGGAAATAGAAAATAAGGAAGGGCTTTCTTTTAGAGGTTCATAAAGAGAAAAATATACCAACCATGTCATCAAACCTGGTTCATTATCAGTATGAGTTTTTTTTAGTTCAAAAACAGCAGTGTTTTTTTGTCATATGCTGTGCTGATCAAAGTGTTATTATGCAAATCAAACATGAAGAGAATAAATGGGATAATTAGTTGATTAAAATAATGCTTGTTATTCAAACATATGATATCACCACTTTACACCTTTGCACTTTCCATAAAGAATCGAGAAGTTTTTTCTTTCAGTGGTATGCGTTTTAAAATAAAATTTAATCAATGGGAAAAATACCACATTTTACACATTACAACATTCATCTCCTTTGCGTGACTAGCAGTGTAATTTTAGCACTCGCAATGCAAAGCTAAATTAACCTCATTAATTGCCACCCTTCAGATATTACATCACCTTGCCCTCTAGATAATTATATGTTGCCATGATAATAACCATAAATCAGGCACTATCAAATGTGATGGATATGGCAATGGTAATTTCAATGATGATGAGATGATAATACTATTTGATAGGACTTATTTGGCTTACTTAAATTTTTAACCCATTAAAACTAATGAAAAGGTGGCTCTTCATTCAATTCTCAGAGGAGATAATTGAGCTCTTGTATTTAAGTACATATGTTTGTGATATGAGTTACATTCTTCCATCTTAAGAGTACTATAATAATAATTTCCATTAATGTTGTGATATAATGACAATTTTGATATTCAATCATTATAAGAAGTTCACTTGGAACAATAAAATCTTCCAACATGCATCCATAATGCTTTATCCCACCTATGTTGTCCTTTGTAGATTTATTTTATTTTCTGTTAATTCAGTGGGGGAAAGGCACTCGATCTGTTGTTATCTATTGGATATACTTTTCTTAGTGAATAGGTGCTTATTTTCTCTGGAAGTCTACAGAGTTAAATTAATGGTGGTTGGAAATGATGTCTGGCCATTTGTTGAGGAATAGATAGCTTGTAGAGATAGTGATTATAAAATGTAGCAATAAGACTGATAAACAGGAATTTAATTCTAAGCTTGGAGCCAAGTAATGGATGGTTTTGTTGAGAATACTCATATAGGTATGAAGTGTTTTTTTTGTTATGAACTAGCAAGTCTTTTTGCTTCACTTTAATTGATTCTGCAACTGTTCTTCATTTTATAATACTTCAGGTTGGGAATTAAATGCAGACATCAAGTTTATTTAAACTATCAATAGCAAGTGGCTTTCTTTTAATCAAACCATATGCACCAATTTGTCCCAATAAGAAGACCTTGTCAGACTTCCAGCTGAATAAAGAAGAACTCAGATAAGCATGATTCTGAATATTGTTGGTATTCAGAGCTCCATTAGCCATTTCATGGAGCTTCTCCATTGCTGGACGTTGAATAGAGTGCAAAAAGGAAAAAGGTCTTGCTGAGATTTCTTATCACCTACATTTGGTATTCTGCTGCAGGTTAAACCAGCCAGACAATCTGTGAGCCCATTTTCTGAATAGGGACTGTAGGATTGTAGGGAAGCAAGATAAATATTGGTGAGTTAAACATTTGGTTTTTAATTATTGATATTTGGTTCATGCTTTTCTTTAATAGTATATTGAAGTATCTTCAGTTGATTTTCTTAATTTTTAACATGTGTAATTTTTCATTTTTCTTTGAATGTTTGTGGCTTTCAGAGACATTTAGAAGCATCAAAAAAATTCTTGGTACAGCCATAGCAGACAGCAATGTGGCAGTTGAAACTTTTCAGCTGTGTAGGATTCCACAGTTTGGTGAACTAAGCTCATTTGGGTCCACAAACGTAACTCAGGATAGTAAGCTCTTGCCACTGCTCAGTCCTGGGCCAGAGGGATCAGGCTGCTGAATTTAGCTGAGGGAAATCCGGGCTAATGGAAAATGTTGCCATCAGGTCCAACTTGGGAAAATCCAAGTCATTAATTTAAAGAATAGTTATGGAAAAGAAATTGGTAACAGGTTTGCAAATGAGCTCTGAGAAATCAGGGAAAATAATTCTAAGATAAAAATAAACCTGAAAAAGTATATAAAATGTTTTAAAAATAAAGGTTATCTTGAGTGTAAAAGAATGGCAGATACATTTCAGGCATTTTTAAATACACTTGTTTGATCAGTGACGTTTTGAAGTTTTGCCCTTCT
>JARFYF010000094.1:76513090-76526030 GCA_030265395.1 Rhina ancylostomus | reverse complement strand
GATGTTGAAATTCATGCTAGAAATGCGAGTATTGTACTATAGTTGATGTAATTTGGGGGAGCTTTACACAATAAAAACTGCTAAAATCCAACTAGAATATTAGAATTTGAAATTCTCAGTGGATACCAAGACATACAGAAATAGATATGGTATTGCTTTGCTCTGGATTAAAGTGGATTTTAATTGCATGGTGGAGACATAAAAAAATTCTGCAGATGCTGGAATCTGGAGCAATACACAAAAGTGCTGGAGGAACACAGCAGGTCAGGCAGCATCCATGGAGGGAAATAAACAGTCAATGCTTCAGGCCGAGACCCTACATGGCATTGTTTAGTTCAGAGTTGTGTGAAAGTGTATCAATAAACAAGAATATGTTGGAATATTTAATCTGTTTTCTCTGTTTAATATTTTAGCGGACATACAAATTCCATCAGTACTCATGAATGAGAAAGTATGAACAGTAATCAAAACTGAAGTAGAGGAAATGATAGAAATCATTCTAGAAAATGGAATACTTGCAAATTTCTAGTGAAAATAGAGGATATCCACATGAAAAGCAAATAGAAAGTTTTCTCTTGGAAATGTTTCTCATTTTACTTATTGGAAATAAGAATACTGCATATGATTGCTTGTGCATTATCTGACACATCAGGACAATGCAGCAGAAGAGGAATGAATATCACTAGACTGCCACCCCCTTCCCACGCTCCTGTGCCAGTCCAGTCCCATCCTCTCAAGAGTCAGACTAGTGAGGTCTGTGATATCAGTGACATGTGAGAAAGCCACACACAGGTTGGACTTTGCATCAAATTCAGTTCAAGAATGATACAATATGAAACCAATTTTCACATCTTTCCAACATGTTACCTCACTATTTTTAAAAATTTGTGTTTTAATGTTAGAGAATAGCTGTGTTCTGGATAGCTCTTAACAAATAATTATAATTTAATTATTTATGTATGTTCATAAGCAGAGCGCCAGTCAACCCATAGTTTAAGTATAACTCCATATCATTTAAACATTTTGTACAGATCCCTATTGGGATAATTTTTAAGCCTCCACATATAATTTGTAATTTCTTTCTATGTTCTACATTGCTTACTGGAGATGAATACTAAAGAGCCAAATAACATTACTGTTCCCTCACAAATTCCTTTATCAGCAGGATTACTTTAGTATGTTTAATCTCTTGTTTTGATTGTTATTTCCAGCCTTCATTACCAGCCACAATACAAAAGGTCAAGGTTGAGGTGACTACTTTGCATGTTTCAATTAGAATTCGATGAGCTAAGTTCATTGCATCAGGCCTTTCCCTAGGCCCAAAACAGTAAGTGCAGCGTTAACATTTTAAGAGACTTTCTGCTGATGTACTGCTGTAGTGGCAACACAACTTAAAGACAGTCCATAACACGTAAAACAATTAACATGTATTTTTTTCTTGGAATGATCTTGTGACAATTCATTGAAAAATTTGTTGTGATAAGGTTAAATTAGAAAAAAAATTGCTGAATGTTCAGACCCATTTGGTAATCAATATTCATGTAAGGTCCATGACATTGATTTTTGAAATTAATTTTTTATCATGCCTAAGCCTGAGGAACATCAGATATTCAAAACCAGGCTGCAAAGCTTACATTAACAAGAAAAAGACCTTGAAAGTGTTGATCCTAGTATTTGAATGGTGTCTGATGTGTTTAGTTTGAAGCTTGGTACATCCTTGAACATGGTCTTTTCACGACTGTCAAGCAAAAGATGTTTACCTTTGCCTCAGACTACTTCACTGGTCTATCAGAAATTCTTTACTTAATATGAACGTTTTAATGCCACTGCATGGGAAAGTCAGCACTATGTTCAATGGAAGGAATGGAGACAGTGACAACTGATGAAACATTCACGAAGAAACCTGTCCTCAGTCAGTAGCACTAAGCGCATAATTTAGAAGTGGCTGTGAGTTAAACTCTACTTCCAAAATTTGATTCCAATAAAATCAATAGAACTGAATTTCGGAAATGGACTAGAGGGCTCAGCTTCTCTTAAGTTACACTAGTGATTAAGGGTGCATTTCACCATCTTTGATGCTCAAAGGATTTTTATTTTTATACCAGAAAAAATATCTTTTACAGAAGCAGCAAATTAAATGAAGAATTTAAAGTTTGATGCAAGATTAAATAGTTTTTATTGTTTAAAATTAATTTATCTATGGATTTCAATCACAATGAGTTGCTAGTTTCAACAACTTAGGCATGTAACTTAAGGTCTTGTGTTTTATGATTTAATTTTGAAAACAAGCATAATTTGAGGAATCATTTAGCTTTCAGTCTTATGATTGAAAGCAAGAACATGAATAAGAGCTATTTCAACTACATCTTATTGAAAGCTAAGTGATAAAGATGCATAAAGATTATATTCAAGTTCGTATCTTCTCAGATAATAAAGATTCTTGAATTGATGTGTACTCCATCGTAGTCTTGCACTACTTTATTACCATGTGTAAAGGTGACACTGTAAGATTATAATATGCATTTATTTGTTATTTACAGTTGTTTGTAATTTATAAAAGTGTTTGATAGGGTTTGTAACAATGACCAAGAAATGTCTCAGAGCTCTACTATTGAACTCTGATAAAAATACAGCAGAAACTGTTTAGGAGGAAAGGTGTAGTTTCTGCCTCAGCTCTGCTAAAAATTATGATAATAATATGAGATGCAACAATTCAGAGGAGGTTTTTACCCAATGTGTTATTTGGTGGAGACAAATCAAAACTAAGTTTTATTCTGTTCTGATTGGAAGCATTTTACATCAGGTTTGAAGATATATATTTTTATTGATGCACTCTGTAATATCTCCAACAACCCTTTATGTACTGCATTTAACAATGTTTTGTTTCATCTCTTGAACAAGATTCCCAGAATTTTGACATTGGTGTTTATACAATCAATGACTATGCCCCTAAACCTCTCTAGGGAATTCCAAAGTTTCAAAAGTCACAGAGTGAAAGCATGTTTCATCATCTCTGTTCTAAATGGCCAACCTTTTATCCTGAGAAATTGCCTCTAATCCCAGATTCCCCAGCCAGAAGAAACATCTTCCAAGCATGTCATAGCACATTCCTTAGGAATTTATATGTAACAGTTAAATCACTGCTCATTCTAACCTGCCGAATATATAACCTCTTCTCAGAGGACAATCCTACCTCTCACTTATGAAACCAGGTTTTATATTTTATGCTACAAGACAAGTTTTTGCAATTTGTATTAAACAGGATTGTATTCTTGAATGTGCAATTGCATCCCTCCTGTGAGCTGAAATACACATTCAGTAATATGTGTTCCCTTCTAATGCCAGAGGTGTGCAGGTACTAATGTATTCATGCTGTGATGGCTATCATTTGTGCAGATTCCATGGAATACTGCTCTCTCCCCCCCATCAACACTGTAATAGACAAAGCGTGTTCTCTGCTTATGGAAATTACATTTGGTCTTATAAAAGAGCAATAATTATATTCAAGGACTTTCTCAAACGTGCTTCCTTGAACAAGGAGGCATTGGTTTATTAAACTTGCAAAACCTTGCTGAAACCTATAATGATCTGTGTCTTGGCCCAAATTCAAATCCCTTCAAATGACAGTAATCCAGCTCTCCATCCATATTGGATCACAGAATTTCAGGACTCATCTTCCAATGGAGTTTAAAATTTTGGGAAATGCTGGAGGGATATTATAAATCATTGCATAACATCATGATTAGAAACAGAAGGCTTAAACCTTTCAGACTATTTGTGACCAGAGGTAAATACTGTGGAAGGATAGAACATTTGGAAATAGACCTCTTAAGTATAAATAACAGTTCCAGGAGATAAACAGACATGGTGCAAATCAGTAATTTATGTGTTACAGGTGAAGAAATGCTTGAAGTGCACAACGCTTTTATGTATTTGAAGAGAAAGTGAGGAAAAATAGAATCATTATCTATCAAACTATTGAGTCTGGAAGGCTGAAACTTCTCTCCTGAAGCTGAAGGAATTAAAATCTCTTGAATTCACTGTGACCCTCTCACTCTGACCTCCCTGGCTCTGGCTCATTCATTATTAAAATAAAGCTCAAATTAACTTTAAAGAATAGCACCTTATCTTTTGAATAAGCACATTTCAACCCTCCAGACACAACAATGAGTGCAACAATTTTAAAAAACCAATTTCATTTACGTCTCCTCTGGACCCTTATTTTATTTTTTTACAATATTTCATTATCATCCACGTTAACCTTGCTCCATCAAATCTTATATTATTTAATTTCTCCTTATTCTGTCTGTCACAGACCTCCTCTTTAGTTATTACAGCTCATTCTTCCCACCTTGAAGATTGGACCAGTCTCTATTTTTTCCAATTCTGATGATTGATCATTGACCTGAAATAGTAGTTGATTTTTTTCTCTCCCCACAAGTGCTAATTGATTTGATGAGTACTTTCAGCAGTTATTGTTTCATTTCAGATTTATGGTATTTTGTTTTGCGCTGATGGGGAAGGGGGTGGGGCATTGATAACATTTTACCATAAGTTTTTAATTAAGTTTGATATAATCGATCAGCAACTTTAGCTACACCAGCTGCATTCGCAGGAAGCAGCATTCATAAAGATCAGATTGCAAGGAATAACAGAATCATAGTTGTGACTGTAATTGAAGTGAAAGTCACGTTCACAACTACGTCAGCAAACATTATTCCCAGCTGGAGGAGTGATAGTACAGATTTGAATACAGAGTTGTTAATTGTAAGTAATCAAAACAGCCAGGTTATTGTGGAGAAAAATGAGAATCAAAGAAAGTAGTTAATATTGGCAAAACAACAGAAGCAAGCAAAATGCAGTTACAACATTTTTGCAATAATAACTGTCATGTATGTAATGTGAATAGAGCAGAAATGTCACCTCATACAAAGAAAATAAAATCAGATCAATATTGACCTTGAATTTTAAGTACTGTGGTAGATTTTAAGGATGAAAAAGATGTCAACTCACAGTCAATCAGTTATAAAGAAAGAAAAGCAGCTTTCATGATCTCATAATGCTCCAAAATGCTTTATAGCCAAGTTTTAAATCAACAAGACATCAAGCTGATAAGTGAATGTTATGTAGGAACATAAAGAAAATTACTGGTCTTGAAATTTAAACTGTGGAACAGTGAGTACACCCAGTACTTGGACTGAGCCTGCTGGCCTATGGAACTGATCAAAATAATTGCTGCAACACTAACAATAAAACCTACAACTGACAGTATGGTAATTTATCTAAAGGCTTGGAAAACACAACAGAAAAGCAGACAGCATGCCCACAGCCAGGCACACAGGTTCACAGAAACAAGTAGGAAAGTTTCTGATAGAATCTGTGAAGAACAAAGTAGCTTTGAGGAACTTGGGCTTGAACTTTTTCTGCGGCTGTCAGAATTGGGAATATGTTGTAGGCGAGACAACCATTTCTTCTCTCTTGCAGCCAACGGTATTTTGTAGGAGTTGACTTGAATTGATTTGATAAGCAGGGAGAGTTCAAAGCAGGAACCACACTCCAGACTTCTGTGCTCATTAGACCCTGAAGTAGGAATAGGCCATTAGCAAACTTGAGCGGGAACTACCTTTTAGTAGGATTATGGGAGAGCCTCTACCTCAAGGTTATATTCTCATCCAGTTCCTGTATCCTTTGATACCCTTGTCCTAAAACTACCGATGTTTAAATGTACTCAATAAGTTACTATCGCAACCCCATGATTAAAAAAAACCTAAATATACACAACTCTCCAGTGAGAAAGTTATCTTCCTTTCAGTCTTAAATACCCAATGCATTATCCTGAAGCAACATCATCTCCTCTCATTCCAGCCTCTTCAGCTGGAAGGAAAAGATTTTCTGTTGATCCCTCAGAGGATGCAGTAACCGGACTCACACCTCATTACTCCGAACTACACTAAGTATAGGACTGTCCTATTCAATCTTTCCTTAGAGGACAACTTTGTTATCCTAGGAATAAGTTTAGTATTTCTTTGTGGGGAGGGTGGGAGTCATATTTTAAATGTTCCAGTTAAAATTCTGTTGCCTCTTACGGGCTCAGAATATCGGGAGATTGAAAAAGAAGATGAGAGAGGAAGAGGAAGGGAGGTGCAAGAAGCTGAGAGGTAGTGGGTAGAAGAGGCAAAGAGCTAAAGAAGAAGGAATCCAGTAGGAGAGGGCATGGAGTAAAGGGAAGGAGGTGGGGAATAGATGGGCAGGTCGTGAGGGTGGGGGAAGGGGAAAGAGAAGTGGTGAGGGGGCCGCAGGAATGAGGGAAGACAAAGGGGGTGAGGGAAGTTTTTGTTGAAAGAACACTGTTACGGCCAAAAAGGCAAAGTCTGAGAACCTACATAGAAAGTCCCGGCAAAGCTTCATTTTGGCAATACAATGTAAAAAGTAATGGATGTATTTAGCTTCAAAAGTATCTGTTTCATGCATTGAAATTTATGACATTTTAATACTGGGAATAATTATATATGATGTATTTATCTGAGGAGAGAATGAACAGAACATTGGAAAAAAGTCAGATTGCTGTTGGAAGTACAAAATGTTAAACTGAATATGGATAATGTCAAGTTCAGGTACAAGAAACCAATTATGTAGGACAGATAGCTACATCAAAAGAACTTGGAGTAAGAATTGTAAAGACAATACAAGCAAGTACATTCAGCAAGGCAACAAATACATGCCATATCGTTTGGCATGTCATACTATTTAAATAGTTCTCTAGTCCATCAGCTGTTCAAAAATTGCCAAGAAAACCAGTTGAGAAAGATACAGGGGTTGATTACATTATGGTGACTGTATCCATTAATACTTAATAAATATCTTTTGATTCCCTTTTATGTTTGTTCCCATTCTTTCTCATTTCCTTCCTGCTCCCTTTTACACTAGCTCTGTTTATTGCATGTTGCTTTTGGTGTTTAACATATACATAGCTCTGGTTGCAGCTTTGTCATGTTGGCAGCTAACTTTTAGGAATGTCTGGTGCTGTACCCACTGTGCCCTTCTAAACTCCTCATTGAACCAGGACTGGTACAATTCTGGAACAACTGATGGTCTACAGGACCTCAACGATGTCCAGCTTTAAGCTGCCAGACCTGTTCTGAGTCTATCCCATTTTGTACTGCTGCAGTGCACACAATAGGATGGACAGTGTCTTCAATGTAAGGATAGTCACCTTCAGGAATGTACATTGGTTACTCCTACATGTACCCCCAAAGACAGATATGACTGTGGCAGACATAGTTTGGTGAAAATGAAGTCAAGTATGTTTATTCTTTATGTTTACAGTACGACAATCAAATAGGGATGAATTTCTGTGCAATGTACTCAATGGACTCTTTCTGGGGAAGCTCTAAACACTAAACATGCTACCATATATTGCGTTTAATGCAACTTAGCAGGATACATTTTAGATAACCCAAAATAAAAACAGGTAACCGAACATTAACCAAGGCAACAGATTCAGACAGGGACATATCAATTGCAGCTGCACTTGCAAAGTTATCCTCTTAAATTGGGAATGATGTTGTGCAGATAAATGCTGGAAGAACTCAATGAGTCAAGCAGCATCCATGGAGGCAAAAGGGATGGTTGATATTTTGAGTTAAGACATTGCATAAGGACTGAGAATGTAAAGGGAAGACAGTCGGTTTATAGAAGTGAGAGGGAGGGGTGAGACACTGGCTGGTAGATGAAAGGTGGAATCAGATGGAGGGAGGGATGATTGGCAGGTAGAACCAGGTGGGGAAGAGGATACCAAATGAGAAGGCACCCAACTGGATAGGTATGTGGGCAATGGGCAGATGGAACCAGTTGGGGGAGTCATGGTAACGAGGTGGGAGGGACGGTAAAGGTGAACAAAGGGAGAGAGACCTTGGGTGGATTGGTGGGATTGGGAAAGGAACACAGGGGAAGTGGGTATCTGAAATAGGAAAATTCAACGTTCATACCATTGGGTTTAGGCTAGCCAAGTGGAGCATGAGGTGTTGTTCTTCTAGTTCATGTTTAGCCTCACTGTGGCAGTGAAAGAGGTTGAAAACAGACAGGTCAGTATGGAAATGGGATGTGGAGTTGAAATGACATGTAACCGAAAGATCAAGCTGGACATTGTGGACAGAGTGCACGTGCTCTGTAAAACTGTGGCCTAGTCTATGTTTGGTCTCACTAATGTAGAAGATCTGCAATCTCTTATGTTTCTGAGTTAAACATATACCTGTGAATCATCTTCACAGAATCATTCCTCGAGCCAATGTCTCAGACTCATTTTTCACAATCTCTGGATACTTTTTGTCTGAACAGCAAGCAGCTCCTATAGAGGTGTGGTAAACATAGAATCATGGCAAATAAGAGCATTCATGGGTCTTTTGGTTTTTCAGGTTTGCCCCAACATTTGACGTATCATAGAGAATCATCCACTTCAGTACTCCATTCTCCATCTTCTCTCAATGTTCCTGGAACCCTTTAATATAGAGAAACATACCTAACTCATACAATGACTTGGTTTCCACTGCCTTCTACTGGGAGAGAATTCCAAGGTTCACCACGCTCTTGGGGAAAATTTCTCTTGATCTTTGTCTGACTGGGATTCCTCAAAGTCAGAGGTTGTGATTCCTGGTTCTCGGCTCTACAATCACTGGAACATCCTTTCCGTATCTAAGTCTCTCTAATCCTATTAAACTATTATAGGTTTCTATAAGATCTCCTCTCATTCTTCTATATTGCAGTGAATATCAGGCTAAACAACTCAATCTCTCCTCGCATCAGTCCTGCCATTCCAGAAATCATCTTTCTCAGATAAGGAGACCAAAATCATGTACAAAATGAGAGTTTCTTTACCATGGCCCTATGCAGCTGCAGCAAGGCACCCTTGCTTCTGTCAGGTCCTCTTGCAATGAAGGCCAACATACTATTTGCTTTCCTAACTGCACCTGAATGCTTGCTTTGACTATCTGGTACAAGAGACATGCAGGTCTTGTACACCTTTGCTTTTCCCAGTCTCTTACTGTTCAGATAATAATGTCTTTTGGTTTTCAAAATTAACGCCACATGTTAAACTCCATCTGTCATGCATTTGTCCACTCACCTAACATGCCTAAATCACATTGGAGCCTCTTTACATCTGCCTCTCAGTTCACGTTCATTACCCCTCCCCAGCTTTGTTTTGTCTGCATTCTTGGAAATTTTACAATTGCTTCCAACTTCCAAACCATTAATATGTATTGTGAATATCTGGGGCCAAAACAATGACTCCTGCAACATCACTTGGTACCAGCCAAAAAAACCTGTTTATTTCTGCCAGCTATTTCCTTTATGTCAACTAATTCTCAATTATGCCAGTATATTACCCCTCTGCACTTTAATTTCACAAACCAACCCCTGTTATGTTGGACATTACCAAAAGCCTTTGAAAGTCCAAGTGCACCACATACATTGGTTTTACCTTCCCTATGTTACCGGCTATATCTTAAAAAAACTCCTGTAGATTTGTTGAGCACAATTTCCCTTTCATTACCCTGTGACATCTTTGTTTTATTAATACTTTCCAAATGTTCAGGTATGTAATCCTTCGTAAGAGATTCCAGCATTTTCCCTATAACTGATATTTTGCTTATGGGTCTGCAAATTCCTGTTTTCTCCCCACATCCCCTTTTTTAGCAAGGTCACATTTCCCACCCTCCAATCTGTAGATGTTGCTCCTGAATCTAAAAAAGTCTAGAAGTTGACCATCAATGAATCAATTATTTCTAAGGCCACTTCCATTGGTATTCTGGATACAGATCATTAGGCCCTGTGGATTTATTAGCTTTTAGCCCATTAATTTACCTGCTTCTTTATTAATAACAATTTCCTTCAGTTCCTCCCTCTCTCTAAATGTATCTGGTGGGTTATTTATGTCCTTCTTTGTACATAGAGAACCAAGGTACATGTTTTATTGTTCTCCCATTTCTTGGTCCCCATTTCCCCACATTTTACCACTGGGAAACCACATTTGTCTCACAAATATTTTCTTTTCAGATAGATATTATATAATATATATATGTGTGTGTGTGTATACACACACATATATATATATATACATATGTGTATATACACACACACACACTTCTGAATTTAGTTTTTATGTTCCTTGCAAGCTTACTCCTATACTTCTCCATCTTCCCCTTCTTAATTGATCTTTTTGTCCAATGGTACATGGTTGTGGGAATTAGTCCTGAAAGACCCAAAACATTAATTCTGAAGCCCATGTTGTATTATGGCATCAGGCCAACTACCAGCAAGGAAATTAAAAAAATTGCTGGAAATACTCAGCAGGCCAGGCTGCCAAATATGTTTTATATTTTCAGCTTTTATTTTAGATTTCCAGCATCTGCAGTTTTTTTTAAAATTTTCACCGGCAAGGAAATATATTGCTAATTTCCACCTACAAACCTCACTCAGCAGATTAATCAGTACTTCCTCATGTTGAACACTCCATAGAAGTACAGAGCTTTGATGCAATTGAATAGCCTGTTAAGGCACTTCATAGGACAGCTAAGAATCAAGCGTGGTGTTGTAGGTCAGGAGTCTAAAAAAGGCCAGACCCAATAAAAGAGGAAATGTCTCTCCTTGAAGGACATTAGTGAAGCAGATTTTTTAATATATATATATATATGACAATCAGATAATGCCATGGTCTATTAGTCAATCTTCTTGAAGGAGATATTTATGCAGCTTAGACTGGCCATAGGAATGTAGACATTTGTATGAGAAGGAGGCCACAGAACCAAGTTAACTTCTTCAATCTAGCTGTGAGAGATTACAATTGTGGCCAGAACATGTACTTGTCTAAAAAGGATGTTTCAGAGATGTAAGCTCTGAAGTTAATTTGCTACAATATCTTGTGTAATGTCTTCATAAATGTCTTAAGGCATAGTTTGTATATATTTAAACAGGCAGGGCTTTATTTCAAAAGCAGGACAGTAAGTCATTTACATGTTGAGACTTTAAGCAGCCAGTGCAGTCTGAGTGTTCCAGACTGTCTGTGTCTATGTTAATGGTCTGCTCAGCAGTCACACCACCTGACTCTCCTGTTCAGTGGGATCACAATAAGAATACATTTATGGATGTAGAGAGCATATCCAAGCTTAAAGGTACCCCATGCTGCTCATTATTTTTGAAGGAGAAAAACAACAATGAGATAAAAGTACATTTTCAATATCTACATTTAATAAGCAACATCTACAAGAACTAGGGTAGATTTAATTTTTGGATCCTGCCTAATACCACAGATCTGAGTGTCAAATAAATGCTTGGATACAGAACATAGAGTAGCACAGCACTGGACTGGCCATTTGGCCCACAATGTTGTGGCGATGTTGATGCCAATTTGTACTAAATGCCCTCCTCCTGTGTATCATCCATATCCCTCCATATTCATATGCCGATCTAAAAGCATCTTAAACTCCACCAAATTGCCCGATTCTACTACTACCCCTGGTAACCCATCCCAGGTACCTACCACTTTCTGCGTAAAATAACTTGCCCCTCACGCTGCCTTTAAGCTTTCTCCCTCAAACCTTAAAAGCATGTCCTCTGGTGTTTGACATTTCTATCCTGAGGAAAATATTCTAATTATCTATCTCATCTATGCCTCTCATAATTTTAGAAACCTCTATCAGGTCTCTGGGGAGAATAACAGAAGTTTGTCTAACCCTTCCTTATAGCTTATACCCTCTAATCCAGGCAGCATCCTGGTAAACCTCTTCTGCACCCTTTCCACAGCCTCTACATTCTTCCTATAATGGGGTGACCAGAACTGTGCACAATACTCCAAGCACAGTTTGACTAAAGTTTTATATACAGTAGCATTACTTCCTTACTCTTATACTCAATATTGGATTTGAGTCTGGATTTGACCAAAAAAAGTTCAATTTCTTTGTCAGACTTATTTACCTTTGCTCCTTTACTTCCTGTCATCCACCTTCGTACTAAAGTAAACTAGTCTGCACAGGATGCAAGTTAGACACAATTTCATGATTGACTGGTTCACTGTCCTGACTTGGTCCACCTCTAGCAGATACTGTTACATCTACATGAGTACTTAAGATTTTGTCACCAATTTCAACCAAATATCTTTTAGTTCTGCAAACCTCTACCTGCCTCCAAATGTAGCAGAGGGGTAAGAACATGAATAACTGATTTTGCTTTGATTGTACTTTCTGATTAGTATCGGTGACACTTTTGACTCAGTTGCCTCTGTTCATCTACAGAATCCAAATTTGGTTGAACAAGGCACAAGGGTATTCTCCAACTTTGTTGTGTCAATAGTTCTTCAAGTATTGTTTGCAGTTGTTCTGTACTTCAGCAAGAAATGGGCCAAGTGACTTTGACCATCACTGTAACACCTGCTGCATAACCATCTTGATTGGCCTTTTAAATGGTTCCATTTGAAGCCATATGACATGAAAGAACAAGAAAATGTTTAAAAACATTCTGTTTCATGAAGTTTGTTAACAGCATAGATTAAAACTGAGGCCAACTGTCAGAAACAAATTTTTCAGCTTTTCATTTGGATATCCAAATTATGTTCAGTAATGGTGCATGAACCTATGTCTTTCACTTTAATTCACTTTGAGTGACTATCAATCCAAGATATCTTCGTTCCTTTTTCCACAACAGTCTAAAAGTACTCAATGAGGATGTTTAGTCAGCCACAAAGTTGGTCTTGCACCTTTGACAATTAAGAGTCTCTTTGGGTTTTGGTCTGTGATTTCAGACAATGTAAAGTCTTCTTCAACTGAATTTAATGTGTTGATCACATTTCATTTCCAAGATCAGAGTTCTCAGGTGTTACGTACCAGCAACAAAAGAAACACACCGAGACATGTATAAAGGTTAAAAACTACTTTATTAATAACTACTT
>JARFYF010000094.1:76498371-76510185 GCA_030265395.1 Rhina ancylostomus | reverse complement strand
AGCTCTCAGCCCTCTCAACCTCAGCACCAGTGATGTAGACAGGAGCATGTGCACCGCCCCCACTGGCAATATATTTCCAAGTCAGGATGGCATGCAATATAGAGGAGAGCCTGGTCCCAAACATGTATTGCCCTAATCCTTCTGGGTAGTAGAGACCATAAGTTGGAGAAGTTCAACCAGTGTTGCCTGACTGAGTAACTGCAGTGCATTTTGTCGATAGTATACACTACAGCCACTATGTACCAGCACTGAATAGACTGCTAATCAAGCAGACTGCTTTTTCTTGGATGGTGTTCAGTTTCTTGAGTTGTTAGAACTACATTCACCCAAGCTAGTGAAAAGTATTCCATCATGCTCCTGACTTGTTCCTTTTAGATGGTGTGAAGGTCTTAGTTTGTAAGGAGGTGAGTATCTCACTGCGTACCCAGTCCCTGACCCCCACTTATATCCACAGTTGAATTTCTGGTCACTGGTGACCCCAATTTGTTGATAATGAGGAACTCAGTGATGGGAATGCCATTGAATGTTAAGGAAAGGTGGTTGGACTTTCTCTTGTTGGAGAAGATCATTCCCTAGCATTTTCATGGAGCAAATGGTACTTGCCACTTATTTGCCCTTGCTTGAATGTTGACTAGGTCTTGCTGCATACAGGAATGAATTGCTTCTTTTGCTGAGGATTTGCGAAGGAATTGAACCTTGTGTAATTATCAGTGAACAGCCCCACTTCAGACCTTATGATGGAAGAGAACTCATTGATGAAACAGCTAAAAATAGACAGGCCTCAGACACTGCCCTGAGGAACTCCTTCAGTGATGTACTGGACTGGAAAGATTGACCTCCATTAATCACAGTCATCTTAATCTTTGCAAGCTAAGACACCAACTATTAGGGTATTTTCCCATTGAAGCCCATTGACCAACCTTACTAGTGTTACCTTGATGCTCAAGTGCTGCCTTTACATCGAAGGCAGCCACTTTCATCTCATCTTTATGAGGTGTAACACTCCTTAACATATTTCCCTCTCTTTTGCAGGATTTATGTAAGAACATAAGAAATAAAAACAGAAGTAGGCCAATTGGTCCTTTGTGCCTTTTCATCATTTGATGAAATCATGGCTGATCTTTTATCTCAGTGCCACTTTCTTGCACTAATCTCAGATCCTTTGATTGCCCTGATATCTGAAATTCTATCGACCTCTGTTTAATATACTCAATGGCTGAGCTTCTGTAGCCCTCTAGGATTGTGAATTACAAATATTTACAATCTCTGTTTTAAGAAATTCCTTCTGCCCCCTCTCCTGAATGGCTATCCCTTATCCTGAGACTGTGATTCTTAGTCCTAGGCACCCCAGCTCAGTGAAACAGTAAATCTATATTCACTCTGCTAAGCTCCTTCAGAATCACCTCTCATTCTTCCGGAGAGTACAGGCCTAGTCTGCTTAATCTCTCCTCATATAACAAATTTGCCATCCCAGGAGTAAGGATTTGATGGTGGATAATCTCAGATTTCGAGTAGCTGCAGTACTTTTCTTTTGAATACAGTGTTTATAATTACTCATACAGTTCAGCTTCTGGTCTGTAATCACTTCTAAGATTTTGATTGTGGTGGACTCAATGCTTTTGAAAGTCAGAAATACATTCTTTGGTTTCCTCTTGTCGGATATGCTCATTTTCTGGTACTAGCAAGGCATGGTGCATTTGGCTCATCATCCATAGTGTGGTGTTATCTGAGGGCTTTTGTACATTGACAAGAGCTATTGCATTATTGAAAGAACTGTGAATGGAAATAAACAGAATGTGCAGCCCACTCTTAATCTGTGAAAGTCATGATAAAGGAGCTGAGTGTGGCTGGGTCAGTCTCTTTCCTTAGGAACTCCTGCAGTTATGCCCTGCTTCTGCTGTAATTGGTCTCCAATAATCACAATCATCATCCTTTGTGTCATGTATGACTTTTGCCACTGGAACATATTTCTTTTGAACCATATTAACCTTAACTATACTTCTGTTACTGAATGACACAATCAGTCAAATGCTGCCAACAACAATCATCCTCCTTTTGGATGTTTTTGTGTTCATGCTCTTATTGGTTTTTTACATATTATCCAGATCAACCCCTTAAGGCAGTACAGTGAGAGTGCTAGCCTTTTAGAGAGAGTGTTTTTCTGGAAGAATAACTTAACCTAATCTCAGGTCTATGTAGAGGAAAAAGTTCTTTGACACTTTGTGTAGGAGGGAAAAAGTTATTCTGATGTTGTGACAGTATTAATCCCTCAATTAAAACAATCAAGGGAGATTAATGGTTTTAAAAAAACTTCTGAAAACTGGAAATCTGAATGAAAACAAAAGGTACTAGAAAGACTCAGCTGGTCAGGCAGAATCTGCGGAAAAAGAAACAGAGTCAACATTTCAGTTCAGTGACCCTTCCTGGGAACCTACAATACTAACTTTGTTTTTGCCTTCACAGATACATCCTGACCTGCTGAGTGTTTCCAGCACTTTCTGAGATTAATGGGTTACATTTTTCTCATTTGGCCTTGGAAGTAGTTGGGGGAAGAGGTGAGGGGAATGGTTATTTTTGTCTAAGTTTCCTTTGTATCTGTAGAGGCAGAGGGATGGTTGACACTTCCAGTTGAGACTCTGCATCAGGCCTGAGATTGCAGAGGGAAGATGGCCACTATAAAAAGGTGTGAGTGAGTGCTGAGATAGGGGGTGGTAGGTGGAATCAGGTGAGGTGGAGGATGATGGGCAGATGAAGCCAGGTGAGGGAGGGGCAGGGGGAGTTTAGAGACAGGGGCTGGTGGGTGGTAGGTGGAAACAGATAAGGAAAAAAAAGGGCAGATGGAGCCTGGTTGAGGAGGGGAAGGGGAAGCTATAGACAGAGGCTAGAAGACTGAAACCAGATAAGGGTGGGATGATGGGCAGATGGAATCAGGTGGGGGAGGGACTAGGAATAGTAGGCCAAGGGAGACGAAATACAGGTGGATAAGTATGTGGCTGATATATTTCTTTTAATTTATAACGTTGTACTTGGGGATGACTTGAGGATGAAATTGTTCCACAAAATCAAGGCATGTGTATTCTTTCTATGAAGATGCTGTCAATGTCAATGTGTATATTACTGTTCTATTTGTGCAGTAGCAGATATGGAATAGTTTCTAGTGTTATATTAAAAAGATAAGTTTTTAAAATATATTTAGCAACATTATGGAGGAAAGGGTTGGTTTCTAACAAATTATTCTGTCAAAGCATGGTGTGTGTGTTTTTATCATTTGCCAAAACTCTGGATTATGATGAGGAAGCATGTTGGTGTGGGAAAGGTGATGGCTCAGGTCTTAAAACTGTGTCCTGTACTCAAGATGATAGTGGATTTTTACTACTGTAAGCTAACCTCTTCATAATACTAAAGCTTTTTATCTCCATATCAATCATAATCAATTTATTTTGATTTTTGGCTGTTGATACTAACTTTCACTCTGAAACAGCATTTGCATTCAGTTGAAATTAATGCAAAATGTACCTTCTCAGTGAATAAATATTTTATGATAAATAGTATTTTCCACCTACTCTGGTAAATTTTTAAACTGGAGATTCCAGAATCACTTATATTTCCCAAATTGCATTTTTTAAATTTAAATTTTATTTACAGCATGGTAACAGGCCCTTCCGGCCCAACGAGTCTGCAGCCCCCCATTTTAAACCCATGTTAACCTACCCACACGTCCTTGGAATGTGGGAGGAAACCGGATCACCCAGAGAAAACCTATGCAGACACAGGACAACGTATAAACTCCTTACAGACAGTGACGGGAATCGAACCCCGATCGCTGGTGCTGTAATAGCGTCACGCCAACTGCTATGCTACCGTGCCGCCCACTTGCTTAACTGGGAGTCAACAACAAAGGTCATTGGTCTTTCTGACCAATTTCAGGTGGCAAGTCAAAAGCATTACCAAACACTTTGATGACATCATCACATGTGCAAATGACAATAGGGAAATTACTATTGGTTAAGTGTGAATCCTGATTGGAACTGCTTGGCCCAATTTCCTGATGGGTAGAAGTTTAACAGGAAATTTGCATAAACACTTCAAAATGCACAATAGGATTTTTATGTCCAAGAAAAGGCAGACTTTTTTTTCTAACTTTGAGGCTTATTTATTTTAAAAAGATAAATTGCTCTAAATCTATCCACATGGAAATTTAGCAAAAAGGAGATGGTGAGGAAACGGTCAAAAATAGTGTGAATATTTGCTCTATAGCACCATCAAGAGGTCAACATTTGGAATTTCTAGATGGCACAGCATCAAATGAATGGGCAGCCTCAACTTGGAGGTTCTATTACCCAAAAATAATGGACTTTATTGTCAATGAGATTATTTTGAGGCTTGTAAACACCTCTCCATCAGTAGTTTCCTTTACCAGGCTATAATCCTCTCAAATAGTTATGGCATTAGAAATGTGTCCTATTAAGCTATATAAAGAGGTGTGTATTTATTTTATCATACAATGATTCCATGAGGTTGCTGAGACCAAGTGCATATTTGAGAAACACACGAGCCTTACTGTATGAATATTTAACTTTGCAAATGTTTCAGACGTAATGTTCTCGCATTCTTTTTACACTTGGAGATCTTCTAGCAAAACAGATATATTTTTACTTATTTTTCCTTTGAGAATTAACTTAAATGTCTACTTCATGCTGTTCGTCAGCCAACTGAGTGCCGGCTTTTGCAGAACTGAGTTTTCCCAGTACTTTCTGGATTTTTGTACACTGAAGTTTCTCTTTGCTAGCTTTTTGAGATTATTAAGAGTTGTATTGTTTTTGAGGAACTTTAGATTTTTTTAAACTTTTCTTTTGGCTGGATAGTTTTGTAGTTGACGGTATGAAGCTTATTCCAAAGAAAATACTTTTATTGTGTCTGATCTGTTAAACTAACATAATCAAATGTAAGATGTGAATATTGCTATCCAATCTAGTCTTTATTTTCTGTTGTTACCATGGTCAGTGCCAGTGTTCAAAGACACTTATTTGGTATCTTTAGCTGTGCAAGAACAAGTAATGCAGGAAATCCAGGTTGTATAATTTATAATGAAGATACTTAATTTTAGTTCCCCATTTCTCTTCACAGCACCTTATGTCATTATTCCTTCAGTTGTTAGGTTCAAATTCTGAAAATCCCCCCAAACCTCTTTGCCTGTACATCTCTTGTTCCTTCTTGAAGATGTCGTTTCAAAAGCAACAATATTGACCATGTATTTAGTCTCCTGTCCCCCTTTAACTCTGATTTCACTCTAGGGAAACCAGTTGCAAGTTTTACAATAATAAAGCTATCATACACAATGTAAAACTTCGATAATCTGACGTCCCTCAGATCTTTGGTGGTAATGGAGTGGTAGATTTTCCAAATTATTGGATTATTCCTATTAATACCCTAACACATTGTAATTCACTGTTTTTAGATGATACACAGTACCATGATTTTGTTTTCAATAAAGAAAGGGAGTTTAAAAAGAGAGCACAGGAAACAAAACCCAGTGAGTTTGAAAGGACCATGGGAAATGGAGACTTGGTGAGTTTAAAGGTGGTGTGAGCAAAATCACCCAGTGAGCTGGATGCCGATTCCTCATGATTTCTGAACAATCAGAGAGCAGATTATTGTTTTATTATAAATAGTCATGAATATTGATAATATATAAATATATATGTTGAAAATTTTTTAAAAAGCTGTAGATGCTCGAAATCTGAAATAAAAAGAAAAAAATGCTGGAAAAATTCAGCAGGTCCAGCAATACCTCTGGAAAGAGCAACTGTTAACGTTTTGGGGCTGGGACCCTTTATCTGAACTGGAAAAGAAAGAAAACACTTTGTTTCTCTTTCTCCAGGGTTGTCTGCCCTGCTGAGTGTTTTCAGCATTGTCTAATTATAAATATACATATATATTATTGGTTTGTATTAAAATGATATGATCTTATACACACAAGTAATTTTTAAGATTAACATTTAGAACAATACATTTTAAATATTTCCTTCCTATTATGTACATTTTTCCAAGAGAAAAAATATGCTTTTCCCTTTTCTTATGATACTGGTTCAGTATGATAGACCCCATGGAGAAGGATTCCTCTGTGCACTATTGAAACTGTCTGTCTTATTATGAAAGGAGGTTTACAATTGTGCTAAATCGAGCACTGAGAAGAAATCTTGATTACAATGTTTTCTGGCCAATTGATAGTCATGACAAAAGTCAGCACAAACCATTTTATGCTCAGCAAATCAATGAAATAAGCTTTCAAGACAAAAACAGTTGATCTATCATTCAAACCTCAACACATTTATATTGGGGAAAAAAGGTGTTTGTGCACAACATGAATTATTTGTTTAAAGATATTTTGTTAATGTATACTGTCTTAATGCAGAAATTTCTTAGTAATAATTCACAACACTCACTAATTACCTAATGGAGTGGTTTCAAACTACATTTGGAGTTAATAAACTCTTACTGGTGCAACATTTTTTTGAGTCATAATGTGACTTGTGATCATAATAGTCAATACTTATGGAGCCTTCTAGCTGGTTATGAAATACCTGCTGACAAAAAAAACCCTTGCACTTATAATTTCATTTGTGCATGAATTCTGACACAATTAGATTGCAAACCATATAGGCAATAATAAAACCAAGTATTTCAAAGAAAGGTCAACTCCTGACACTATGAATACCTCCATTCCTTAATTGAAACCTTTTTCTGACAGCATCATAAACAATGCAAACCTTAGGCGCGATGTTGACGGAATGCTGAATTTCTTAAATGTTATTTTTACCTCTCAAATGTCAAACACATTATAATACAACAGTGGAAGAGTACATTTTCCAACCAACTCAGCCTCAATGCTACAGAATTGAGTTAGATAGCACACTAGGAGTTATAAAACATTAAAATCAAAGACTAAAGTATTCAATATGCAAAATGCCAACAGAAATTTTAAAATATCTCTCAAATGTTTTGTACTTTTGAATCAGTTAAGGTTGTTTCAGTAAAACTTGGTGGTATCTGTCGATGGTACAGAATTAAATATACTCTATTTTAATATGGTCAGCTCTGACTCTCAGTTTTCAAGATCCAATGAATAAATGTGAGTGGTCATTAAGAACTTTTGAAAATTTCAAAGTACATTTAAGTGTTAATATAGAAAACTACAAAACAATCAAACACATTAAAAAACTCCTTAATATACAATTTAAATGAAATCAAGTTGTGGATTATGCATTTCTGTAATATAATCTGACAATGGTCTGATTCTAAGTACATATAGAGGAGGCATGTACAAGTATCCTTGAATTTTTTTCAATTACTAATTTAAAATGACAGTTTTTTTGCAATAGATAATTGTAAAATTATCTACTGCAGAAAAACTTTCTCACACAATACAGATATCCTTCCAATGGTTCTTTCTGAAAGGAGTCACAATAATGTTCACATATTAACCTTGGTACAGGAAATGCTTTTGTCTTTCACTTGGAGGGTTGCAAGTTCAACACCTACTAAAAGGACTTGAGTATGTTATCTGGACTGACATCTTGTTGCAGTACAGTGAGAGTAGTATTGCATTATGGAAATGCTGTCTTTAAAATGTTTTTTTATATATATTCTAATGTAACTGAAACATTGACACAGGGTCCTGTCTACTTGTTCTAGATAATATAAAATAGCTGTTGACACTACTTGAAGAGCAGCGGATGCTCCTGATATCCAGTCAACATTTCCTTCTCAAGCAACACTAAAAGAGCTCATCATCATTCTTCTGTTTGCTTTGTATTAATTCCTGCCTTTGAAGCAATGACAAATTTAACTCAGAATCAATTAAGCAATAAACTGGAAACTTAAAATAAAGGACAGAAGATGCTGGAAATACTGCCCAGGACAGGTAGCATCTGTGGAGAGAGTAAGAGAGTTATCATTTCAGGTCAATGACCTTCAGAATTGCTGAAAATTTATCAATCTGAAGCATGAAGTCAGTGTATCTCTCTCCATAGATGCTCTTCTATGCTGTTTGGGATGTTTCATAAAAACAAATTTGTTCCTTCTTTAAACCCACATAGCCATTTGCTTTTGTCCATGTATGTGTTCTGTTGACAACTGCTCATTGTCATTCTTCCTGATGTGACTATTGTTTCTCAGATTCAAGAGCACCATCATATTCTCTGGATCTCAGTACCTGAATACTTCAGGATGGCATAATTAAGCAGTGCATCGCAAATCCCAACCACTCTCTCATTGCTAAATTCAGCCAAACCAAGAGCTTCCATCTCCCATTTCTTCTCACCATGACTCCATTCAGCTTATTGTTTCTGTATGACTGTGTCATCCTACACTTTCCCTCTAATCCAGCTGGACTTTCCAGACCCAGGTTAACAAATGTTTATTATATCTAGTAAATAGTTCATTATATTTGACTTATGCAGTTCCTCAAGCTTGAGGATTGCTTGCCTCCAGTCTAGTTCCGAGTTCTGATGTGGTCATAGGTGAGGTAGTAGCTGTTTGACAGGGCAGGTGGGTGAGTAAGGACGGGAGGTGGTGCACTTGTTTGGCTGTTTTCGCTCTGCTTGGCATGCTCCCAATAAAGAGTTTCAAGGCTCCCAGTGCCAAATCCCAAATTCTCCTCCTCAATTTTGAGCAGCCAAGTGACAGAGATTCCCACAAGTCAATGAGGATGTTACATTTCCTCATTATAAATTCCTTGCAAGTTTGCACACTGAATTGAAACAATTAGCCCAGCATTACAATTCAGAACACCATGTTTATCCAAATGACAAATATTGTACTGATTTTCACTGAGTTTGGAACTGGCTGTCATTGTTTGTAACTGACCCCAATGATTTATCTTCTGATGCTTAGCATAGATTGCTCAGATTTATAGCTGATACCAAACTGAATTTAAGGAAATTCCTGATTATAACGAAACATCAGACAATAACGGAGTGCATTGCATTAAGTAGCTGGATCTTAATATGATCAGGTAATGCACATGGAAAGAAAAAATTGCTGATATTAGTAGAAAGCCAGTTAGGCAGCTCATTATCACATCTCTCAGGAATACCTCAGGGGGCTGCACATATTGTGAACAATTTTTGAATTTCAATTATTATGCAGGCAAAATATTTCAAAAATGATACTTAGATAGCTTTATGAACAACTAATTGAAACCTTCAGTATATTAACAGACTCAGCACAATGTGTGCAGCGCACTGTAAAATTCCATAATGAAGAGGAAATTATTCTTAAATTGTACACTACCTTGACCATTTGGTATTTGGTCTGTTAATCAAAACACAAAAGAAGAATTCAAATTCTGGGTGTTCTATAAGGAGCAACAGTTAGCCAAGACTTGGACCTGTTCCTGAGCATCATCAAGGCAATGGTCTACAAGTAGACACTCAGGTGGAAATGGATCAAAACAAACATAACACATTTCTAGGGTGAAAATTTAAGCCTTTGTCTTTGCATTGGCATTTGCCAATTAATGATTAAAAATAGTAAAAGTCTTGCAACACTAAAGAGAAATCTATCTAGTTCAGTTTAATGTGCTACTGAAATAATGGATAGACACAAATCTGTTCCCACAGCATTTCTGTGGGAAGATATTTGAAGCACATCAGAGAGATGTGAACATGGTTGCACCCATTTTCCCCACCCAAATTCTAAGCTCACAACTGATATAACTAAAGGAGTACAATGATTGTTTCAAAGAAAATGAAAACTCTAGGTGCTGGAATTCTGAAATTAATGAAATCTGCTAGTCCAGCACCAAAGTCCTGAGGAAGCCAGATTATTGGAGTTTTAATGTAATTGTAATTTGGAACAATAAAACCTGTTCTTTTTTCCAGCTATTTTTTCTCACCTTTTCCAGTCTCCTACAGTGACTTGGATTGATTCTGACTGTACAGTAATAATTCTCCAGACTGACTTACACTGTTCCTCATTTTCAGTTCCTTTGACGTCCATGTTACGTAGTATTGAGGTGGGTGAAATATAATAAAGAGGAAGCTGGAAAGAAAGTTATTAACTTGGATTCTGAAATGTACAATGAGCATGCACGAAACTTGAATTAAACTTCAGCTACATTTTACAAGCTACTACTACATGAAACCCCAGAAGTTTTAGGTAAGTTCCAGCCTTTAAGGGATAGATCAGATTAAGCAGCAATATAATCACACAAGATCACAAGATAAGGGAGCAGAAGTAGGCCATTCGGCCCATCGGGTCTGCACCAAGGAAAAGGGGAAAAAGAAAAAAGAAATGAGAAGTGGGGGGTAGGAGTCAAGAAAGAAAAAAAAATCATAACCATGTAATAGACTACCCATCAGTAGTAACACACACGAAATGCTGGAGGAACTGAGCAGGTCAGGCAGCATCTATGGAGGGAAATGAACGGTCAATGTTTCGGGCCGGGACCCTACATCAGGACTGGCCCGAAACAGCGACTGTTCATTTCCCTCCATAGATGCTGCCTGACCTGCTCAGTTCCTCCAGCATTTTGCGTGTGTTGCTCCAGATTTTCAGCATCTGCAGTCCCTCTTGTGTACCCATCAGTAGTGAATGAATCACATCTATTGTATATGAAGCCACCTCTGTGATTAATGTAATACATAATAGACTATGTAACATTTGCAAAAATGTTCAATATATGTCATTTGTATAAATCGTCCTCAAATGAATCTTGCTTATAGCTCTGTGAAACCAATCTTACAGATATATTCTTGGATCCAGCAAAAAGCTGCCAAATCCTCTGTGAATTTGCCACAGGCTTGTACACGTGTGCTCTTAAGGCTGTTTTAAGTGGAAGCCCCATCAGCAATAATTGCTTATAAGACCTATGGGATTTCTTCTCCCAAACTCATTTGCTATGAAAGTCAGGACTGTGTGTTTCATCAGGGGTTGAAATTAAATGATATTGAATCATGTTATTGGATATTGTTGGCAGTAAGTAATTGCAAGCTACCACCCAGAGTGAATTCAAACTGTGGCTGCATAGCTCCTGCTGTCATCAATGTCTGTGGAGTGATTCGTTATGTGATGCAATCTATTCCATTTATTGTCTAGATTTTCCTCAGTCTATGAAATATCTTGTTTAGTTTCCTTCATAATTACACTGTGCAGCAAGCAAACCTGGCAGTAAACATGTGATGTTGGGTCATTAGATTGATATTTTTAATTGTTATGTCCAACAAAATAATCCAAGGAAAATATCCATTTATTTAACTGGTTCTTTTGAATGCAAACAGGAGACTTGCCCTAAAGAGATTAAAAAAAACATGATTTTGATGACTTGTTCTACTAGAAAATTATTGCATGATTTCTGTTTTTCTTCTTTAATACCAGAAAATCTTCTGCTTTCTAGGTTACTTTATGCTGATTATAACTCATCTAAAATGGCTCTGGTTTTAAAAGTTATTGAACAGGCAGGAATTATACGCAGCATCATAGCAGGATTAATAGCTAGTATTTTTTTATTCACTGACCTGATGTGAGCATCTCTGGCAAAGCCAGCAATTATTGCCCACTTCTAATTGCCCTTGGGAAGGTGGTGGCGAGACACCTCTTGATCCACTTCAGTCCTTGTGGTGAAGACACACCTACATTGCTAATAGATAGGGATTCCTGGGTATAGATCAAACTACTCTTTGGAGAGAAGGAGGATGAGAGGTGTTCAAAATATTAAGAGGAATAGATAGAGTGAACAGCCAGTGCCTCTTTCCCAGGGAACTAATGCTCAATACAAGAGGGCATAGCTTTAAAGTAATGGGGGGGGGCGGG
>JARFYF010000094.1:76397696-76409559 GCA_030265395.1 Rhina ancylostomus | reverse complement strand
AATCGTTTTTAGTCTGAGTGTGGAAACTATGTAACGGTGTGTCCAAAGGATCAGAACCGAATTGAATTGCTCTTTGGAATATGTATATTGATAATCTTGACATGGTATACCCCTGACAAGGAATCATTACAGAGTTTGAATTTAACATGGAACTTTGAAAGGTGGCCAAAAGTAAAGAGGGTGTAGACAGGCTGATGTAATTGACAGATTACATCATGTCATGTGACATTTAAAAGAGAAAAGGGTGAATTAATTCACTTTGGTTGGAAGAATGAGCAAAAGCAATATTAGGCATTAAGCAAACTAATCACGCCTTTAAATAACATACAGTACCCTTGGTTTTGTAAACAGAAGGAAGGAAGATATGTTAAGCATGGTCAAGCCCCAACTGGTGTGTTGTGTTCAACTGCAGACCACACATTTTGGGAAGAACTTGGAAAGGCTGGAGAGAAGATTTCTACACAGTTCTCTACCACAAAAGGCTGTCAAGGGCTGAAGTCACTGAATTTATTAAAGAAAGAGGTAGATAGATCTCTAGACACAAAAGGCATCAAAGAGTATAAGGAGAAAGCGTGGATATGATATTGAGTTATAGGATCAGACATGATTGTATTGAACGGTGGAGCAGGCACTAACAAGGCTTTTGACAAGGCCCTGTGTAGTACGCTGTCTGAAAGATTAGATCACATGGAATCCAGAGTGAGCTAATCAAATAGATAAAAAAATTGGCTTGGTGGAAGGAATCAGAAAGGTTGTTTTTCCAGATTGGAGACCTGTGACCAGTGGTGAGCCACAGGGATCAGTACTGGGTCCCATATTGTTTGTCATATACGTTAATGATTTGATGAGAATGTGGGTGGCATGATTAGTATGTTTGTAGATGACACCAGCATTGGTAGTGTGGTGGACAATGAAGAAGGTCTTTTAAGATTACTACAGTATATAGATCAACTGGGAAAGTTGGCAAAGGCAAGGCAGGTGGAATTTAACTCAGACAACTACAAAGTGATTCATTTTGGGAAGTTAAACCAGGGCAAGACCTATATGGTGAATGGCAGGACCCTGGAAAGATTTGTTCAACAGAGACACCTAGGCATACAAGTGCATTGTTACCTGAAAGTGGCAACACAGGTAGACAAGATGGTGAAGAAACCTTAAGGTATGCTTGCCTTCATTGGTTGGGCACTGAGTATAAAAGTTGAGATATCATGTTACAGCTGTACAAGGCATTGGTGAGACCACACCTAGAATATTGTGTGTAGTTCTAGTCACCATCCTAATGGAAGGATATGATTAAACTAGAGAGGGTGCAGACAAGATTCACAAGCATGATGCTGGAACTGGAGGGCTTGATTTATAATGAGAGACTGGATAGGCTGGGACTATCTTCCCTGAAGCAAAGGAGGCTGAGGAGTGACTGTATAGAGGTTTATAACATCATGAGGGACATAGATAAGGTGGATAGTCACTGTCCTTTTCCCAGGGTAGGGGAGCATAAAACTGGAGGCCATGGTTTAAGGTGAGAGGGGAACTGTTTAAAGGAGACCTGAGGGGAGAGTTTTCACATAGAGGGTGGTAGGTATATGGAACAGGCTGCCAGAGGAAGTGGTAGAGACGGGTACAATTACAATGTTTAAAGGGCATTTGGACAGGTATATGGATAGGAAAGGCTTGGAGAAATATGGGCCAAACACAGGCAAATGGGACTAATTCAGTAAGGCACCTTGATTGTCGTGGACACTGAACTAAAAAGCCTGTTTCCGTGCTGTATAACTCCATGACTCCTATTTTCTATATTTCTATTGTTTACCTGATTGGTGTCAGAAATGAAAAGCAGTCATATATAAAAACTGGAGAGACTGAGATCTGAGGGGATGGAGGAAGCAGATACATTAATAACAGTTAAGTCAGAGTTAGATAAAAAATCTAAAGTGATTGGGAGAACGATAGGGGAGTGGGACTAGCTTTATAGCTCATACAAAGATCCAACACAAGTACTACAGACATAATGGCCTCTATCTCCACAGCATCACTGCATGATTTTCTGCATCCTTAAATTAAAAGTGATTATTGAAGTAAAGACAACAATTGTCACAAATGGAAACCTCTATGAAGTGAACAGCAAGATTTGATTCACAGAAGGAGCAAACAATTTGCGAGCAAACAAATACTGAATGTAACTTATACATAGAACATAGAACAGTACAGCACTGGACAGGCCACTCAGCCCATGATTTGTGCCAATCTTGATGCTGATTTTTACTAAATATCCTCCTCCTGTTTATCATCCATATCCCTCCATTCCTTTCATATTCATAGGTCTCTTAAACTCCACCAAACTGCTGGTAACCCATTCAAGGCAACTGCCACTCTCTGTGTAAAAGTTTGCCCCTCACGCCACCTTTATACTTCCCTTCAAATTTGTAACCAAGTGAGAATTATGACCTTTATCCTCAAATTTAAGTTTGGAATGTGATTAAGATACATCTTATAGAGAGAGTGACCTGGAGGTGTTTGAAAGGTGACATAGTTCTTACTTGAACATTGCAACATTATGGAGAGATTCAGTTTTAGTCTAAAAAGGCAACAGAAGGAAATGACCACATCACACACTTTATTAAGAAGCAAAGTTGCCACTTTTATTGCTGGCGAAGCATATAACTCATCTTGCATAGGGGAGGACAGCAAGGGCAAATATTTCTTGACTAACTTTAATGAGATTTTTGATGAGCTGACACTCAGATGGATGTTACAGATGATGTTATGCATGTGTTCTTTCAAAAGGTATTTGATAAAGTATCACACGACAAGTTTGTTAGCAAATTGGAAACCACAGGGATAAAAGGGGCAGTGGTAGCATGGATACTATGCTAAAGGTTGTATAACAGCAAACCTTGGATTGCTGATGCACAAAATCTTTGAAGGTTGAAATCTTCAGATATAGGATCCTGAGCTTTATAATTTGATGCGAGAGTATTGTGAGCAGTTCTGAGTATTATGCTTTAAGAAGTACATAAGGGTTTAGGAGAGGGTGCAGAAGAGAATGGTTATAGAGAAGAGGGAACAGAATTAGATGATACACTGGGAAGCTGTGGTCATTCTGTTTAGATCAGATGAGATTTGACAGGGGTGTTAAGGTCATGAAGTAATTAGATAGAGTGAATCTGTTTCCAATGAGTAGAATTTCAACAGTCAGAAGGTGCTGATCTCAGTTAACTGGTAGTAGAAACAGTCATAGGGTTATAGAATCATACAGCACAGAGATAGGCCCTTCAGCCCACCTTATCCATGCTGACCATCTAGAACAAAGGGAACAAACATGTTGTGAGTGACCAAATACGGAATGCAAGTTAAGAATCATCAAGAACCTATCTCTACTAATCCAATTAACACCATCAAAAGCTTTTTAAAAATTATCTTGAGTGTAACGAGGATTTGGAATCCACAGTCTGATATTGTGATGGTAAGAGAATCGATGGTAACCTCTAAAGAATTGCCTAAATACCTGAAGGATGTAAAATGCAGGAAAAGCCAGAGCATAGGGTTATTTGAGCCTCCCTTCAAAAGAGTAGGCACTGAAATGATGAGATGAATGGGCTTCTTCTGTTTTGTACTATTCTTTGATTGCATGATCCAATTTGGGCTTGTATTTTATCTGAAGAGAACCTTGGATATGAAAGTTAAGCAACCTATGGAAGTATTCTATTATTACTCTACTTAATAAGGTGATTCTTGACAGAACTCTGCATTGAAAGATCAGATAAATCAATTTTATTAGGTAGTACTCATTGTAGCCATTTTTTTTTGGAGTTGGTAGCAGAGAAAAATGACAGGATATGGAAAAAAAAGGACAGAATCAAAGGTGAAGTTGTGGGATCAACAGATAGAATCAGTTCCATTCAATCAGACCAGCAGATGGTAGTGTTGCAACATAATCAGTTTCTTTTTAATACAGTTTAGCTTCAATAACTCTGAAATGGACCTAGATATGTTGAGCAGTTTGGGGTGCCAACCAGCTCATATGTTGATTCAGCCATCAGGTTATATCTTGGGGTTTGTAGTGCAGACCAGGGGCGGGGATGAGATCAATGAATGGGTCAATCATCCAACTCGAGTTATTTATGGGCCCAGTAAGCAGTCCTTGAAATTCTTGGGCCTACATTTCTCAGTGCTTAATAGACCCTTTAAGAACCAGGGAGGCAGATGGTTTGGTGCAGCATAATACATATCTCAATTTAGCAATATAGGGAGTGCAGATTTAAGAATACTAACCTCTTTTTAAAGGGATGCCCTGGATAGCTGAAAGTTGGTCAAGCCAATATACACCCTGTTCAGTTCTGTGCCTTTCATGCATTACAGAGTATAACACAAAATGCAGAGGTCTGAAGACAGTGTAAAACTGATTGTCTTGAAGTGAATTTCTCTTCTGTAGTAGATGCACTTAAAAAGTCTTAATCCTATACTCTTATTACAATTGCACAATTTAAGGATAAAGTGTTTAGTCCTAATTCACCTTCCTTGAATCAAGTACCTATATAACAATAATGCTTAGACTCAATGCAAATAGTCATCTGCAGTAATTCATTTATATGTTTTACTAAAATGCTAGGGCAAATAGCTTTGCGGGGGGAGGGGGGTCATGGTTGTACCAGAAGATTAACTCCTTTGAGTAAAATATTTAAGATGTGGAAAGGCTCACCAAGCATAATTGTATATTATTCATAATCCTTTCATAAGTACATTTAAATATCTCATAATTAGCATTTACAGTTTAATATTTTTCATAGAATAAAGAATAGCAGAGCCATTGTTAAATTATTATTACTGTTTAGCGAATGCTGTTAATGACTAAATTATTATCATACAGCTGCTATTTTGTTGTAATAACAATTTAACAGTTAATCTTCAATAAGCCTTCTGGATGATTGCTCTGTGCTTCTATTGATTACAACTATCACTGGGAGTAATCAAATATGAAAGCAGTTCTTATGAATTATTGTTTCCATGTTATTAATATACCACTGGTATTTCATTCCATTGTTTTGATCTCTGGAGTTGCTGCCTCAGTTAATGTGAACAGAGTTTTCTTGTTATGTTGCTCCACATTATGTAAGATGATGCTCCATTGCAGGTTTATTTCAAAGCCTTTTTTAAATTCCTATTAACTTAGTAGTGCAATGCCTTGTACTTATGGGTTAGTTATCACAATCAAACATAACCCTACTTATGGTATATCATGCCCCTTCATCGTTGTCATTTTGGTACAAATGTGAAGAAAAAGGATATTTTTAACATAACTACTTCAGAAATATCTTACTGTCTAAAACTGTGTGAGAGTGTGTGTGTGTGTGTGTGTGTGTGTGTGTGTGTGTGTGTGTGTGTGTGTGTGTAAGCAATACTGAACAAATTAAAAACTATTATTCAAACACAAAATGCTCTTATCTCTCTTGACCAATTCAGATTTAACTTTCATATTCTGTGGGGCTGGATCATACTGGCACAGCTCCCCTGCCTGGAATCAATGCCTGCAGTCTCACCATGTCTCCACTTACCTCGGCTGGATGTGGAGGGCCTATGCTGCTGAACTTCCTCACCCTGGAGACAAGCAGCATGGTCTGAATGATGACAGGATCATACACAGTGCAGTACAGTGGCCATGGTGCTGGATATCCCTGACGTTTTTTGATATCTGGCAAATGTGGGACCAGATCTTTGCCAGCTGTGAAAGCTGTGAGATATTTTAATATTTTTAAATGTCTCTGACATTCAGAGGAAATTAAAAACTATTAAAATTGGGATGAATAATTAAAAATAAAAATCATTATTTTAAAATAATAATGTTAATTAGAAACTTCTATAAATAATTAAAAGATTAAATATTGAGCAAAAGTAAAATAATTTTAAAAAGCCTTTCCCTTTGCCTCCTAATTCACGGACTTTGAATCTCCTTTGCAATCATTGGTGTCTCATATCCCGTTGCAGATCTGACCTGCTGAAGGACCTGAGATGCAATTTCCTTGCGTAATGGTGGGGAATCCTAACAAGACTGGGCCTGTTGCTGGACTCCACATGGCCCAGTAAATAAGTCTGGTGATAGTGGTGATGCCAGTGAGTCCCAGACTCCTCCACAAGCTCAAAAGCACAGAGCTAAAGTGTAGGACATACTGTTGCTCAAAATTCAGCTAGATCCATCCAGCTGCCTGGGGCGGTGGTGGAGGCAGGTACATTGGTCAAATTCAAGAGATTACTAGATAAGCATATGGAAGAATTTAAAATAGAGGGATATGTGGGAGAAAGAGGTTAGATAGTCTTAGGTGAGGTTTAAAGGTCGGCACAACATTGTGGGCCAAAGGGCCTGTATTGTGCTGAAATGTTCTATGTTCTATGTTCTATTATTTTATCAGACTCCTCCAATTGGTGCAATTTAAAACTTAGCAGTCTAAGAGAGTGAGTGTTTGAGCCAAAAAGTTCAAGAAAATGTAATGTTCAGCAACAAACTATCTGCTGGAGGAACCCAGCAGGTCAAGCAGCATCTGTGGGAGGATAGGAGTTGTTGATGTTTCAAGTTGAGGCTCTACATCAGGACACATTACATTTAGCCTTTGGTTTGTGGCTTAGTTAACTGCAGGGTAACATGCCAGTAGAAATCGAAAAGAAAATTCTAATGTACAAATCATATTTATTATATCAAATGATCACAGTGGCATCTGATTTAAAAGGGCAAGATGATTATCCATGTATCAGACTATTCAGATATTTCACTCTAATACAGATTACACCGATTCTAGGAATTGGATGATCAAGAAATTCAATTGAAACTGTACAGATTTTAAGCTGCTTAAAGGTCCAATATGGCGGGTGGTACCAGTATAACCATCTGTTGTTGGAAGCATATCACCTGTCATTTTCCATCAATCTACTCCATAGATATACAATGCACCTTCAGTAAGATAGATATAAATTTTTTAAAAATTTAGTCTTCCCAGGACTCAATATGATAAATAAATCCAGTAACACTTGGTAATAAATAAAACTGTAAACTAGGTTTATAGGATGCTGCTTGTGGCTGTCAAGACGTTAGCCAAGCTTCCAGGAACGCTTCTTAATTCAGTTTTTTTCAGTGTAGTTGATTTGATCTCAACATGTTTGCCGCTGTTGTAAACTTCCATTTAAAAAAAATCAAAATAATAATGTAATAACATCACAAATTTATATCAGAATAAATGCGCATGCCCAAAAGATGTGTTTTCTTACAATTGTCACTTAAAATAATCCATATATTAATTATGGAATTCCTGCATTTTCCAAGAAAGCATTAATTGCAAGTCAAAATATGTTTTTTCAATCTTCTCTAACTTACCAGTAAGGTAATCAATGTCACATTGTGTGTAGTTTAATGTGCCATAGAGTAACAATAAATCTACAGGGAAAAATGTTCCAGTAACATGGAATTAAAAGGCACTATAGCAGTCTTCTCAATGAGGTTAAAAGGTAACTGCTTTCAGAACAGCAGTTTCTATTGGTTTGGTTCGGATCTTCTGAGGATGATTTAAAGTGCAAAGTGCACAGTAGTAGTAAATGCATTGACACATACAGATCAAGGGACCAAGTATGGGTCCCTTGGTATTAGTTTGGTAATTAGTTCAAATTCTGATTCCCTTCCCCTTAACAGCCAGATGGGTGCATTCTCACATTGCTGGACATAGAAATTTGACTCCATCCCAAATTCTGATGCTCACTGTTTAATTACTTTACTTCAAGATGTTCCACTACAAGTGTGTTGGCCATATACAAATGTTTATGAGATTAGGATTTTATTTGATCTACTATATTCAAATATAAATTAAATTAAATTTTATTTACAGCGTGGTAACAGGCCCTTCCGGCCCAACGAGTCCGCCCAAAGGTATTGTCAAGTCAATAAATCAACAGCACATCATTCTAATTTCACTATTATCATTCTGTGACATTTAAAAGCTCTTCAAGCAATGGATCTTCAACCTACATCACTCCTGATTTGAATAGAATGATTAAAATTATTATTTATATGCTTCATCACAAATGAACAGGCCAGTTTATTTCTAAGATACCTGATATTTTGATAGCACTTGTTCTATGACACAATGGAATGGGACTTAATATTTGATAAAAATAGATCTTCACTTTGGTGGAGGATTGAAAAATATGAAAAGTTTCTGCAGAGCAACAATCTGACCAATAATTATTTACAAAATAAATATCCCATAAATCACCTCCTCATATGGTGTCACAGAATCACAGATTTGTACAGATTTGTTTAATCCACAACGTCCACGCCGACCTTTTTGTCCATCTGCCCACATTAGATCCGTGGGGTCTTCATTGTTTGGTGCGGTCAAAGGTTGAATCTAAATGAAAAACAACATTAGGCTGAATTGTGTTGTCCAACAGTAGAGTCCAGTGGAACTGATGGTATTCAGCTATTTAAGCTGAAATCATTCTCAATTTAACTTGTAAGCATTGAAGGTTCAGGACTTTATGTCAGACTCAAGTCATTATCTAAAAGTTCATCTAGCTGCTAGATGTGGTTTTGCCTTCTGTTATGTTGACTCAGGGCAGGGACTCCACACTGCTCCACTAATCAATGTCTGAATCTCAGCTATGGGCATGAGGGCATACAGATCCAATGAGAGAGGTTCTCTGCATCCATTCCTGCTGTGTGCGGGTCCCATCAAAAAAGCATGATTGCTCTTTGTCCTTCATCTATTCCCTGAACTGTGATTAATGGACTGTTCACAATCCAGGAAACACAACTAAAGTGGCATACTTCTACTGGACATTTATTTTGAGAAAATAAATGCAATTTTAATTTCTATCCATAATGCTTTGCTTAATCCCTGCTTAGGATGAACAGTATTTTCCAGACTAAGAGGATCATAAGGAAGACTAGATTAGACTGAAACACGCGAATCATTTACTGAAATAAGATGGATTTCACTAAAAGAGAAATTCCTGGCACAATAAATGTACCTTTGACACAATGGATAATATAAATATAATAGGTTTACCCTGCTAAAGTTAGAGCTGCAATTGGTCAATCGAAGCAGAAGAGGAAAATAAAAGTATTGTCTAAAGAGAATACTCAATACCTTGAGAATGATGGCAAGCAAGCAGAGCAAGTAACAACTGAAGTGAAAGGGTAAGAAACTGTGTCCCATCAGTGTGCTGACTGGATTGAATTTGAGCCCAAGGCAATGAAATTTTGTGTGATCAGCAAAGGTACTGCAGCCGGAGGGAGTACTAACACAGAGCTGTCCAAAAAATGTTGAATAGACTCCAACTTAAATAATAACTGAATCTACTAAAGGGAATTCTTGCAGTTCTTTGGAAAAGGACATGATAAAGATAGCAGTAGGAGCTCATAATTATTGTTAGAAGTTATTTTCTTTATTCTTACTAATGCTGTTAAATAAAAGCAGTATATAGAGGCTGTCTTTTCTCTATATGCCCTTTTGGTACATAACGAACAACTGCTGCAATTGCTTACATAACAGTGAAAGCATTCCATTGTCTGAATGCTTTGAGACTTTGTTTAGAGACACAGAGGAAGGTGTTATCTAACTGTGCTTTATTTGTTTTCTGCCTCGCAATTACAATGACTAGATTGAAAACTGAAAATTAGACACAAGTGTTGCACAACAAAGAACTTCAGTACCAGGAAGAGTCTAGCCACAACATGCTGCCTAAGGCATGGCCAGAGTTTACAATACTGTCGAATGGCATCTGTTGTTCTTAGATTTGCCCGTTCCTATTTAATGTTTAAATATTCTGTTGAATGAATAAGATGATAACAGCACAGCTAGGAAACAAACCTTCTGGGGCCTGAGAAAGTAGGACAAGTGCCTGTGTATCTATATAATTAAACAGATTGATTGGGAAATAAACAGAACAAGGTCTGCAAAGGAGGGTGAATTGAAGAGGGAGAATATAATGCCAATTCAGTTACAGAAAATAAATAAAAAGAGTGACAGGAGGAACAGTTTGAGAGAGGAAAAATTGTAACATTTTAAGTTTTGAAGTCTCAAACTGCAGTTCAGTAAGCACAGGAGCAGAAGTCACATGGGAAATCAGGAAATTCATGGCTGAGAAAGGATTCCTGAAGGGTAAGGAAGACAGATAACTTGTTGGGTTGGAAATATTGGGGAAATCATGAGGTGCTAAGGTTGGGAGAGGCTGGGAGTCTTGCTGGTTGCAAGGGGTCAGGAGGTTGATTGGGGAAGGGGAAGGGAGAGATCAGGATGGTCAGTAGCTGGGTGGGTGACAAGGGGAGATCAGAAAGGTCAGGGGGGAATGAGATAAGAATCAATGAAATACCTGGTGGGCATAGCAGTCTTTGCTTCCTGTAAACTGATAGGTTTCCCGAGGTCTGGAAAAATACTATTGGAGAGGGAGTTCTAAAATTGCAGTGCTCAACAGTGACGAAGCAACGCTAATCTATTTCTAAGTCAAGTGTAACTTGAAGGGAAATCTGTAAGTCATGATGTTCTAGTGCACCTGAAGAGCTTGCCCTTCTGGTGGTGGAGGTTACAGATTTTGGAGGTGCAGTGGAAATGGCCTAAGCAAGTACTTGCAATGGATGGTACACACATGTGCTAGTGGTGGAACAAATGAATGTTTAGGGTGTGTCTGGGGTACTAATCAAACAAGCTGCCTTTCACTAAAGGATGTCAAGCTTCCTGGGTGTTGTTGGATCTGTACACCGAAACAATTGGAGATAATTGTTGGACACAAGGCACAAAACAGGAGGGTAATGGAATACTCTCCAATTGTCTCAATGGACAATTGGAGAGTATTTCATTACCCTCTGTGGATTTTGAATGCCAAGAAATATGTGGCTTGTCACAGCATACCTGCCTGAGACCTCACCTTGTAGCCATGGAACTTGTGGTTAGACTCATTGAGTGCCTGGTCAATGGTGATCCACAAGATGTTGCTATTGGGGGATTTGGTGATGTTAATGTCATTGAATGTTAAAGGTAGGTGCTTGGATCTTCTCTTGCCGGAGATAGTCATTGTCTGGCACTTTTGTGGCACATGTGTCATTTGACATATTAGCTCATGCATCAGAGTTGTGCTGGTCTTGTTGCATGCAGAGATGGACAGCTTCATTTGCTGAAGAGTTGTAAATGGACGCGAGCATTGTGCAAACATTCCCACTTCTGATCATGTGATGGAAGGAAGGTAAATGATGAAGCAGTTGAAGAAGGATGAATCCAGCACACTGCTCTGCAGTGATGTCTTGCAATGGGATGACTGAACTCTGACAACCACAACTATCTTCCATTGTGCAAGAAGCGACTGCTGTCATTGAAATATTTTTCCTTTGATGTCCATTGACCTAGACTTTACCAGGGCTCCTTGATGCCACCCTCCTGATGTCAAGAGCAGTCACCCTCACCTCACCTCAGAAATTCATCCCCTTGGTCCATGTTTGAACCAAGGAGGTGATGAAGTTTGGAGCTGAGTGGTCTTGGTGAAACTGAAACTGGGCATCAGTGAACAGGTTATTGATGAGTAAGTCGCACTTGATAGCACTGTCAATGACAATCTTCGTCACTTTGCTGATGATTATGAGCAGACAGAAGTAAGAACAGAAAATGCAGGAGATACTTAGCAAGTCAGGCAGCACGTGCAGAGAGAGAAACAGAGTTAATGTTTTAGGTCATGTCCTTCCATCAGAACAAATTTTCCAGCATCTGTAGTTTTTATGCTTTTTGTTTGAGAGTATACTAATTAGAGATAATTAGCCAGATCAGATTTGTCATGCGTATTGTCAACAGGACATATCTAAGTGACCTTCCACATTGTTGAATGAGCTAGGGAT
>JARFYF010000094.1:76211027-76226458 GCA_030265395.1 Rhina ancylostomus | reverse complement strand
ATAAACCCATGAACACTACCTCGTTATTCCTCTTCTGCACTTTTTATTTAGTTTTGTAACTTACAGTAATTTTATGTCTCAATGTCTTGCACTGTACTGCTATTGCAAAACAAAAAACCACAATTAGTGATAATAAACCTGATTCTGATTCTGAAACAGAACCCTCAATTCCCAATCTACTTTAATTGCCCATTCCATTCTCCTCTGACCTTGCAAATCCCTCCCATCCTTGTTCTAATGATAATCCAACAAAACGTCAAGGAACATCACTTCATCTTTTGATTATGTAACTTACAACCTACTGGATTCAAAAATGAATTCAACACCATCAGATCATAATCATTTCCCAGTTTTTGAGCAGCAAAACCTGGTATTTATGTCACTATTTTCATGATTATTTATTCTATTTTTTTTGTTCTTGTCCCTTTATTTCTTTCATTATTTAATTTTTCCTGTTCACCCTGTCCAAGGCATTCACTTTGTTCTTTCTGCTAGATCCTCCCAACTCCCATCTTACTTTTCCTGCCTCTATCCCTGCATAAAAACTGCTCTACCTCTAACATTTGCCAGTCCTGACAAAAGATCATTGAAGCATTAATTCTCTGTCTGCCTTCACACACTCAGCCTGACCTGCGGAGCATTTCCAGCAACTTCTAATCTTCCCTCAGATTTGCAACCTCTTTACTATTTTGTTCACGCAAAAGAACGAGTAGCACAAGCCATGAGCACAATCTGGCGGCACTGTAGCTGGTTCTGCTGCTTCACAGCTTCGGAGACTTGGGTTTGATTCTGACCTCAGGTGCTGTCTGTCTGGAATATGCACATTCTCTTCCAGATGCTCTGGTTTCCCCCCTCATTCCAAAGATGAGCCCTTAGGAAATTCAATTCAAGTTTATTGTCAGATGCACATGTACAGTGAGGTATAGGTACAATGAAGAATTTACTTGCAGCACCATCACAGCCATGTAGGTTCAGACAACACACAGAACTTAAATATACTTAAATGATACATAAATTATACCAATGGTGAAAAAAGTCATCTACAGTGAATTACTTCATTGTGTAGGTAAGTGTTAAATGACAAAGGGGGAAGACAAATGAGAAAGAATAAGTTGGCAGGTCAAAGAGGAATAAAATGAATGGAAGTTGGCCTCTTGGGATTGATGTCCTAGGAGCTGGTATGGGCTTAATGGGCCACATACAAAGTACATACATAAGCTCATTTCCAAGGACTCTGTCTGTTCTTTTGTCAAATACTTTCTTCTAATAGCTTTCCTGATAGCTTTTTCATTCTGAATTAGCTTGTGCTCTGACTTGTGCTGACAGACAGTAAAGGGCAGAAATCGAGACATGCTGGAAGTTAGATGTTGGTGCAGCTGAATGTCTGCTCTGTCACTTAACTCAATGTTCAACCCAGCAGATGAGTTTATGCTGACGAGAGGTTCTAGATACGCTTTGTATCAGACCCTCAACTTTATGCTGAGGAATGAATATCAACCCCTGCTCATTTGAATGGAGTCACTGACTCTGCAAGAAAAGATAAATGAGGAAAGTACTTGTTTCATTTTATTAGCTGTTTTTATTATGTTTGTGTTTCAATGTGCTTTTAATGAAATGTATTTCCTCTTAGTATGCCCTTTAATTTTAAATAATTTATTTTCATGAATCATTTATATCAATTTAAATATTTTCACAGATAAAAGTGTGAAGGCCTTTGATAGCCAGCAAACTATCAAAGGTTGTTAAGCAGTGCACTGAGCCTGCTCTGCATCACCAAACATGTGTCACAACATTCAGTGCTCTGCACCCAGGAGAAGTGCAGGTGGACAAGAACGGTAGGCAGCGACTCTAGAATATGGAAGTCTGGAACAGGCTGGTCTGTCAAAAAATTGAAATTGAATTTGATAAATTGGACTGAGAGGACTACTCTTTTAGGAACTGTCATGGGTTTGAAGGACCTAATATCTGTTTTCTCTGTTGTGTAAAGTATGTATGTAACCTCATTCCCAAGGATGCTGCTCAGACTTTGATCAAGCATTGTCTTCTAATATTGTACCTGATTGTTTGTTTTCCCAAAGTAATGTACTTTGGTGTGGGGGATGGTGCATCAGAAAATGACCATGGAAGTGGCTGTAATATCCTCAGAAAATTCAATGGAGTCCCAATGCAGGGTCTTGACTGGAAAGATCAACAATTCCTTTCCTCCCACAGATGATACTCAACCTGCTGAGTTTCTTCAGCAGATTGTTTGCTGTTCTAAGAACATAATTAGATCCCAAACTATGGATGCCCAGTTCTGACTGTTCAAAAGTTTGAGATAAGACTTAGTGGAAGTTTATTTTGGGTGTAAAATGGTTACAGTGGAGTTCTTTATGTATAATTAATAATTAGATACCTAGAACTCAACTGTTCCCAAGATTTTATAAATGTACAGTTCCCTATTTTCTTCATATTATTTATTTTCCATACAATCTTCAATAAATCGACTGAATTATCTTGTCTTCTATTCTGTCCAATCCGCAAGAATAGCCCTGCAGCTTTGAGATATGTTATTTGAGCAAATTGATTACTCTCTTTAGAATATTATTGCACTAATCTCACGTCCCTGCATTCACACAGAACTCGTTGTAGGAAATGATGAATGCAAAGCCTCTGGTATTTCATGCCTTCAGTTTAATTGGAGTATAGGCAAGATGTTTATGTAATAAAATATAGCCGGTATGCACTGGAATGCTGCATGGTTTAGGAAATATAAATATAAGAAAATGCATGAAAAATTGAAGCTTTTCTTGTTGGAGCAACAGATTTCATAGGACACAATAAAATGGTATAGATATTGAAGATGATTCAGCACAAGATATAGATAAGTAATTGAAATGACTGGGGTTCTATCCTGACCTCTGGTGCTGTCCATGTAGAAATGCATATTTAACCTATGACCATGCAGTCTTCTTCCAGCTGCTCCAGTTTCCACACACATTCAAAGATTTTCTAGTAGGTTAATTGGCCACTGTAAATTAACCCTGATGCAGGTGATTTGTTGGAGAACTGGGAGAAAAAAATAACAGGCATTTGAGATGGAATGGGTGTTAGGGAAAAAGATGGTGGAATGGGATTTGCCCTGAGAGCCAACATAGACTCAATTGGCCAAATGGGTTCACTTTGAAGATATGAATATGGAATGAAACCAGAGTGGGCACAGCAGAATATTACACTACTCATGTAGACACTGTCCACTACCGTTGGTTGGTTGGGTGCAGTGTGGCTATTTTGTGGCAACTTTCATTTGAATTTCAAATCATAAGCTGGGCACCTCCAATGTTCTACAATGTTACCTTTCCAACCCAGCTAACATACAAGAATGGGAGAAGTGTGGAATCAGCTTTTGTAACTCTAACTAAATCTGGTATCTTTTGTTTGCATGAACACTGAAAGGAATGTAACAAGTTCTGCTACCAACAATAGGAATAACAGTACCAAGAATAGGTAGCAAATGAACTTGGTGAAAGGGTTATATTTACCTCAGGAATTTCAATCAGATTTTGATTCATGCAAGGATAACATATTGATTTTCATTATGTCATTTTATAAGGCCTTGTAATTTTAATATTTTTCAATAGCCTAGAACTACAATGTGACAGGTTAAAAGTATGGACATCTAGAAATAAAATGCAGTTAAATATTTAACAAAGTCTATCATTAAGAATGGCTGTAAAGGCTCATAATTTTATAACTTTGGAAAAGAGATGGTGGAATCAGAAACAATTATTATATTAAAGAGGCATTTAGGCAAACACTTAAGTAGGCAAGACATAGAGGGATATGGTCCTATTGCAGGCAAATGGGATTAGAGTAGATGGGCAAGAGGGTTGGCATGGACATGGTGGGCTGAAAGGCCTGTTTCTGTGCTGTATGACTGTGTTGTACCAGTCCTACACAGAAAATTGAGATGAATGTAATTTCATTGGCAGCAGATTTCTTTGAAAACCTGCTAAACAGGAATTCTCACAGCATGAACCTATTCAATAAAAGGGTTTGGCAATAAATCAAAGATATCAGAAAGAAACTCATACTTAACTATAGAAAGTAGCAGCTTTTTGTATATATCTTTACACCTATGAAGTTGTGGAAAACATGCACATTTTCTGAATGTGGTTATGTTGGTAGTAATTAATGATGGGTAATCATGATGAAACTTTCATACTCTCACAAGGCACATAAATAGAATGAGCTAAGGTTCATAAAGCCTCATTAGCATGTGACAAAGCCTGTCTCTTCAACCAGTGCAATGGCAGCCACAACCCCAATATGTTGAAGACACAGCAAGTGTGATAATTTTTCATTCAATGAAAGCCATCACTTCGGCTTTCTTTCAAGTTGTATGGACTGTTAAGAAAAACCTGAGTGGAGGTTAATTTTTTTTTGATGCAACATGGAGAAAAGTAAAGTAACAATTTTCAAACTATAACTTGAATGTTTGCTGCACGATATTTAGTTTTACTTATCATGTAACACTCATGTAACAAAAAGTAGTTAAGTTGATAAAGAAAGAACGGATCTAAATTAAACGTTATCTGAATTAAGGAAAGGTAAAGCAATAATTGGTCTTGTGTCACATGGGCCCAAATTTTTGCAGCTATTCCATTCATATTTTGATTTTCCCATTGAAATGTTAAGTGCTTGTAGAGCATTAACACTCTTTTGAGATGAAATGTCTAAATGTTCAACTAGAAATAAACTACTTTTCACTGGAGATAGTTCCACCAGCTGACATAGAAACAGAATCTTAAGTTCTAGATCCCGTTACCACTGAGCCAAGATGATAATATGCTGAGACAGGTTGGAAAAGCTACATTCCATGTATTGGGTTATTGAAATAGTCCAGTTCAGCTTCAGGTAAAGGCTCAATCATTGACAAGGTTTGGATGTCAAGGGGGAAGGTGAAGATGACAGATTCCCAGTGTTTAACAGAAGGAAAGTTCACCTTATGCAAGACCAGGCTTTGAGTAGGTAGTCTGACTGTGTAGATTGTGGGCTTGAAGCAGTGTGCATAGTTGCACCATTTCTGGTTGGGGCAAGTGTTATCAATCAAAGGACACTTTCCTATCCCATTTGATGCCCGGTACTTGTACAACAAGAAGACCATGCAGGAATGCTGCCAACTGCACAGTCAGAGCTGCAGAAGAACGTGCTGAAGGGTGCACTGAAGCTCAGTGCAGCTAATGGTATAGGTATTGGTATTAGTATTGGTTTATTATTGCCAGTTGTACCGAGGTACAGTGAAAAACATGCCTTGTATACCAATCGTACAGGTCAATTCATTACACAGTGCAGTTATATTGAGTTAGTACAGAGTGCATTGATGTAATACAGGTAAAAACAATAACAGTACAGAGTAAAGAGTCACAGCTACAGAGAAAGTGCAGTGCAGTGCAGTAAGATGCAAGGTCACAACAAGCTAGATCGTGAGGTCAGAGTCCATCTCATCATATAATGGAACCGTTCAATAGTCTTATCACAGTTGTGTAGAAGCTGTCTTTTAGCCTGGTGGTATGTGCCCTCAGGCTCCTGTATCTTCTACCTGATGGAAGAGGAGAGAAGAGAGAATGACCTGGATGGGTGGGGTCTTTGATTATGCTGGCTGCTTCACCAAGGAAGCGGTGACTTCTTTGAAACATAACAAAAATAAAATCTTAAAAGACGTGACAGGGTAGATGATTCCTCCTGCAGAGGAGCCTGGAGCTGGGTGGGAGGGGGAGCAGTGGTGCGGTCACAGTTTCAGAATAAGGAATAGACTAATTAAAACTTAAGTGAAGAGAAATGCCTTCACCCAGAGAGTGTTAAGTCTTTGGGGCGCTCTATCCCTGTGAGCTATGGAAGCTTAGTCATTGAATTCAGTTAAAGCAGGGACAGATTTCTGGATTATAGAGGGCATGGAACAGGGCAGGAAGATGGAGCTGGAATGAAAGATCAGCCATGATCTTGTTGAATGTTGCTGTATGGACTATGCCTGCTCATATTTTTATGTTCTTTTGTTCTTATGATAGCTCCAAGCAGTCACTAGGCCACTCATATCACAGCCACTTTCAGTGCAAGTCAAAAAACAGAAATAAACCATAAAAGGTTATTCTGATGTGGAACTACTTTGTTTACAGCTTACTCAACCCAGAATACACCCATAACTTTTGGCAAGAAATCTTTAATTCTGCAGTGAATGAAGATTTTGCATTTTCATTGCAGAACCTAAGAGAGCAATTTGATGACCCATAGAAAGAAATATATTCATTCCCTTTAATTGTACTTTATATATAAAATAGGCTAATATATTAAAAATAAAGTTGTACAGCTTGCCTCCTGGTTTGTACTTTCATTAAAATATGTTAATACATTTTTCATATAGGTTATTTTAATAGGTGGGGTTAAAGTAATTCCAGGCCTACATTCTGATTGCTATAATTTTTGAAATTTACTTTTGCAATATTATTTGAGAGCGATATGATTACTTCTTCATGTTAACTCATTTAAAATGGATGAACTGAAGGTAGTTACTTCATTAAAGCCTGACGCAAGGTTTGCAAGATAACATTAAACATGATTTTTGTCTGACGAATTTGAAAATGGTGAGTTAACACAAGGAGAAACAAAATCTCTGAAACTGTATTTACATTTCTTTGCCGTGTAAAATTCTCAGATAATTATTGAATGAATTGGCTTGCTCCATGACATTTTTATTTGGTTTCTATTTTAAGATCTATAACTTGATTTAAACCAAGAGGCTCAGTACAAACCTTAAAATGCTGGTCGGGTCATGTTAATATTTCTTCTGTAACCTTTAACATCTGTTTTGCTTCCACAGACACTATGTACATTTTACCTTCAATATGGGCAATTTGCCTAACCAGCAGCAGCCCAATGATAAATCTTGGAAGGCAGAAGTCCTGGGCTAGTGAAATTTGGGAGATAAGTGAAGCTCCTTTTTCTCTCCTGCTGGCTCCACCGAAACATTTCAAGTTATTTTGTTTGTGTAACTTCACTCAGTAATGGCCATAGCTGCTGGGGAGTTGCGAGTGAATTTGCCATTTTGCTAAATCTAAACTATACCGTGGACAGAGGTAACCCCTATGATTACTTGGAACTAAATAGATTGCAAGTTATTAAGTTGGCAAGCTTGTTTGTGGGATTTCAATAAAAGTATTTGGGAAATGAGTCAGAAACAGGTAAAAGGGTAGAAAATAAAGGGCACGTGTTAATTCAATATCATATAGCCAGAGAAACATGTCCTTCATCCCACTGCATCTATGCCAACTGTCATGCCTATCTACTGTATACTAATCCCACTTGCTTGTATTAATTTCATATCCCTTTATGTCTTGCTCATTCATATACTTAGCAAGATGCCTCTTAGATGTTGTTACTGTTCCTGCCTCCTACTGCCTAATCATGCCACCTGCATTCTCAACCGAATCATTTATATGTTTGACAAACAGAGGACCCAGCACTGATCCCTGCAGCACACCACTGGTCACAGGGCTCTACTCTGTAAAACAACCCTCCGCTACCAACCTCTGCCTCCTACCTCCAAGTCTATTCTGCATCAAATTTGCTAATTCACCCTGTGTCCCATATGTTCTAACTTTCCAGACCAGCTGACCATGTGGGACCTTGTCAAAAGCCCTGGTAAAGTCTATATAGGCAATGTCTACTGCTCTGCCCTTGTCAATCCTCTTCGTCCCCTCTTCAAACAACCCAATCAAGTTGATTTTCCATGCTGACAATCCCTAATCAGTCCTTGCATCTCAAAATGCAAATAAATCCTGTCCCTCAGAATCCCTGTGTGTAATTTGTTTTGTTAGCTCAAATCATCTTCTCCTTGGTTGGAAGGGGGGAACCCACCACTTGAAATAGTGATTGTTGACAGCTAAGCCCCTTCAGAAGAGAGACTCAAGTAGTTAAGTAAATTAATCTTTCCACTATAAATTGATATAGTACAGTCTCCCTAAAGTGGGGATACTAATAGACATCTTAAGGTCTTGGCTTAAGTTTAGGACCCTAGAATGGATACACTCAATATCATCACAGCTTAACACTGCTGTTCTGCTTAAGTAAAGACACAACATTAGCTATCCTCCAGTCTTCTGGTACTTCACTTGTGGCTAACAATGTTATCTGCCAAGTCCCCAGCAATCATCTCTCTAGTTTCCCATAACAATCTAGGATACACCTGTTCAGGGCCCAGAGAATTATCCAACCTCATGTATTTCAAGACCTCCAATACCTCCTTCTTTGTAAAGCTGATATGCTCCAGGATATCACTGATTCCTCCCCTGAACTCACTCACTTCCATGCCCTCCTCCACAGTAAATACGATGAGAAGTATTCATCTAAGGCCTTTCCTGTGGTCCCCACATAGTTATCATACTGATTCTTAAGAGAACCTTTTTGTTCCCCAGCTACCCTTTTACTCTTATTATACTTATAGAATCTTTTAGGATTCTCCTTTATCTTGTCTGCCAGGAATATCTCATGGCCCCTTTTTGCCTCCTAATTTCATTAAGTGTTCTACATTCCTTATACTCCACAAGGGACTCGCTTGATCTCAGCTACTTATACCTGACATATGCCTCCTCCTTTTTCTTGACCAGACCTTTAATATCCCTCATCAACCAATGTTGTGTAATAATACTGATCTTGCCTTTCACTCTAATATGAACATGCTGGCCTTGAACTCTTCCCATCTCACAATTAAAAGCCTCTGACTTGCCAGATGTCTATTTACATGCAAGTAGCCTGTTCCCAATCATGTTTTTCAAATTATTGTCTGATGCCATTGAGATTAGCCTTACCCCAATTTATGACTTCAACCTGAGGACCACAACTATCTTTTTCCATAACTATTTTGAAACTAGTAGATTTATGGTCACCGTTCCCAAGGTTCTCCTCTACTGACACATCAACCACTTGTTCAGCCTCATTTCCTAAGAAGCGATCAAGTGTAGCCCCTTCTCTAGAAGGAACAATCTACATATTGCTTGAGAAAGCTTTCCTGGACACACTTACAAATCCATTAGCACTAAGTCAGTTCCAGTCAACATTAGGGAAGTTGAAATCGCCTATTATTACAACCCTATTTTTCCTACATCTATTTGTGGTTTCCCTACACATTTACCCCCTTAATTCTCGTTGACTACTGTGGGGCTATTGGGATTACCTCTTTCTTATTTCAGTGTTCTACCCATGTGACCTCACTGGACATTCTCCCTGTAATATCCTTCCTAAGTGCTACTGTGATTAACAGTGCAACCCCTTCTCTGTCACACCAGAAGCATTGATACCTCAGAACATTGAGCTGCCAATCCAGCCCATCCTTCGACCATGATTCTGTGAAAGCTTTAATATCACAATCCCATGTGCTGATTCACGATCTGAGCTTATCTGCCTTACCTGTGAGACTTCTTCCATTAAAGCAAATGCAGTTTAGCCTATCAGACCATCAAGACTCCCTGTCCTGCCCTTATTTGCCCTGCCTGCAGGACTTGCTTGCTTTAACCTTCATACTTACTTTAAGTTTCTCATCTGTTAGTTTATGACTCTGGGTCCCATCCCCTACCAGACTAGTTAAAACCCAGCTGACTAGCACTAGAAAATCTCCCCACAAGGATATTGATCCCCCTCCATTTCAGGTGCAAACCATCCATCTTGTACAGGTCACCTCTGCCCCAGGAGAGATCCCAATGGTCCAAATATTGAAACCCTCACACCTGCACCAGCTTTTCAACCACACACTTATTTACCCTATTCTGCTGTTCATCCACTCGCTACCACATGACATGGGGAGTAATCCTAAGATTACAACCCGAGCAGTCTAGCTTTATAACCTTCTGCCAAACTCCCAAAATTCACTTTGCAGGACCTCATCTCTCTTTCTGCTTCTGTTCTTAGCACCAATATAGACTGCAACCTCTGGCTGCTTACCTTCCCCTTTCAGAGTGTCCTGAATGAATTTTTTTTAATCAATTGCATGACTTTAATACATTTCAATTACACAAAATTTATGAGTGATCTTGTCAAAGCTTGTCCATGATCCCTCATCTGCACTGGAGTTTTCCCTACATGGTTCAACAAGTCACAAGGTTCTTGATTTATTGTTTTAGAAGGACATACTGATCATTAAACCATCTAAACCTCCTAGAAAGCCACCAATTTCATTTTCTGCTATTTCAACAACATTCATATGTCACCCAGCTTTTGATTTCTGTGTGCAGTACACTCATCTGCATTAAGTTTCATAATGCACTGTTCTGCCCTTTTGAATATCACTTATAACTTGTACAATGCCACCTACAGGTCCACAGACCTTCCTAGATTGGTACTTGCATAAATTTAACCAAATTCCATTGCAATCCCAAATCCAAGTTACTTCTGAATATAGAAACAGTGTTGATCACAGCACTGATTCTTGATCCATTACAACACATTGTGTGAGATTGCTCCTAAAGTGGAAAACTAAATGTAGAAAATCACAATATGGTGGGTAGAACAAATAATTCAAACTAGTAAGTGTATTTAAATATCAAATAAAGAAGTGGAAATCCATGTGGGATCACATACAACTTTTAATTCAATCACCCATAAGCCTTGTGTCCCTGAAAGGTAATAAAGGCAACCAACTTTTGTTCAATAGATTTCTCCACAGGATGTAGATGTCACTGGCTATGCCAGCATTTATCATCCATTCCTAACTCAGTTTGCCACTGTTGTGAGGATGCAGTAAAGTGTCTACTGTATTGGTGAATTTGGAGTCATATATAGGCCAAAGCAAGGTAAAGAGAACAAATTTCCTTCCCCGGAGAACATTAGTGAACTAGTGGGTTTTTGCCACAATTAGTAGTGTCATAGTTACAATCACTGAGACTTCTATTTATCCGGACTTTTTAATGCTATTTAATTACTAGCATTACAATTCCCCAGCCACCAAGCTAAGGGCATATTCAAGTTTCCAGAAAGATAATCTCGAAATCTGACTGCTAGGACAGTGACTTATCTGTCACTACTGAACCCTCAAATACTGCCAGTAGAATTGAGGAGAGACATGATATTGCATTTAAATGTTAGGAGATAGCTTCTCTACTCCTTCATGTGAACCAGATTCTTTTCTGTCTTGAGAGGAGATGTCTGAGAGGAGATCATGCCGAAGTGCATGAAGTAATCACTGGGATGGAAAACTAAATCCAGAAGAATTAATTAAATTGAGTGAGCAGGACAAATGAAATGAAATAATAAAAAGCAAATTTTAGACTTAATGAGGAAATTTTATGGAAATGGAATTAAAGTTACATGAATATGCTTGGTGAAATACTTTTTCCATTGGCCAAGGGGCAGTTTCTCCTCTAGCAGTTGGCATTTATGGGCTTTTCTGATCAGGATGTGTGCATGTGCGTATGCATGCAAGAACAGGTGCATATGCGTGCAGGAACAGGTGCGTATGCGTGCAGGAACAGGTGCGTATGCGTGCAGGAACAGGTGCGTATGCGTGCAAGAACAGGTGCATATGTGTGCAGGAACAGGTGCATATGTGTGCAAGAACAGGTGCGTATGTGTGCAGGAACAGGTGCGTATGTGTGCAGGAACAGGTGCGTATGTGTGCAGGAACAGGTGCGTATGTGTGCAGGAACAGAATAGGGGGTTGGGGTGGGTGGGTGGAGAGTGGGGTGGACAGCAGAATGTCCCTGTCAATGAGAAGACTCTTTGAACCTTTAATGGTCTGATAAAAAGCGAACTGTAGCCTTGTGTGTGACAGTGGATATTTAACACTAAATATTTTATAAAAACATAGGAGGTCACTGTTCAGCCCATCGGTTCCATGTCATCACTCTGGGGAACGATCCCTTTAGTTCCATTCTCCCTCTTCTTATTTTCCCAACTCCTGCACTCTCTCACACATTTCCACTCCTTTTTTTTATTTTGCCATTTTGTCCACTAAGGAGCAAGCTACAGTAGCCAATTAACCCACTAGCATATCTTTGGGACATGGAAAGAAACCAGAGCAACTGGAGGAAACCCATGCTATCACGGAGAAAACAAGCAAACCTGCAAAAATAGCATCTGAGGTCAAACCTGGGTTCCCTGGAGCTGTGAAATAACAGCAGTTCAGCTGCTGTGCCTAAAAGGCACAAAACAAAATGATGCTGCTGATCACAGTGATAGCACTTGTGAAGATACCAATTTAATTTGTCTAAGAAACAGCTAACTGCTTTAATGAGGGTGGAAGGGAAGATGAATGGATAAATTAAGATGTCATTACCCTTTAGGCATTAAGCATTATTAACCAATCCAGGACAGCACTTAATTTGCAGTCAGATTTTCCAAGATTCCCTTCTGTAAAATAAAAATTAGAGAATAAACAAATATTGACTTTTTAAAAAAGTCTGGGTTATTGGTTTTCAAATCCTGATATGAACTAATCATGCACTTCTTGTTTTATTGAAGGACTTGAAGCAATGAAATTTCTAACTTTTTATCAGTATTTTTTCAATTCACTTATAGGAGAATATAACTTAGGGCTGCGAAGTGGGTTATATGCATTTTAATTCATGGTCTCCCACCTCTCAATCACCTTAGAATTCCACTCAAATGTGTTCCTTGAAAATCTCTCAAAATGGTCAAAGATTCTGTCAGCCCCAATTCACCTGATGGGTTAGGGTTGCAGCAGCTGCAGATCAAGGCAGTTTTTTCATAAAATATATCTGTGCCTGTATTGAATCAAATCAGGTATACAGTATTTTATTATAATATTCTCTTTTTTTAAGTAAATAGCACTTGTTCCAAATTGCTTATAATCAGTATAGAAATCAATGGTTAGAGAACGTCATGAGCCCAGCCACATGATTTTTCAGGACCTACACACCTAAGGATTCACCTGTAAAGATGGCGGCTGAAACCCATCAGGGGTTTGACATGGTCAATGAGTGGCGAGGTAATAGTGACTTTACAAGTGCTCATGAAAGAGATGCCTATAAAAAAAAGTCACAAACACTTGGCAGGAGTGCCAGCCTTTTATATCTGGTTGATTTGTTTGTAAGTTGACATGGATTGCCAATTCCCCATCTACTACTACTTGACTCAAAAACAAAAGTAAGAATTATTTTAATTAAGTGATTACTATATACAAAGGGTATTGGTATTGGTTTATGATTGTCACTTGTACCAAGGTACAGTGAAAAACCTGTCTTGCGTATTGCTCGTACAGATCAATTCATTACACAGTACATTGAGGTAGTACAGGGTAAAAACAATAACAGAATACAGAGTAAAGTGTCACTGCTACAGGGAAGTGCATTGCAGGCAGTCAATAAGGTGCAAGGTCATAACAAGGTAGCTTGTGAGGTCAAGAGTCCATCTCATCATTTAAGGGAACCATTCAATAGTCTTATCATAGTGGGATAAAAGCTGACCTTGAGCCTGGTGGCATGTGCCCTCAGGCTCCTGTATCTTCTGCCTGATGGGACACAGGAGTTTATTTCAAGAAGGACGGAACTGAAAAGTTGGCAGGTTATGCTAAACATGTATTGAACCTTGGTTAAACCACATTTAGTCTGCATACACTTCTGGTTGCCACATTAAAAAAGAATAAAAAGCAATGGAGAGGGTGCTGATCAGATTTATTTATGTGACACTGGAAATACAAGGGAATACATATCAGGAAAGGATGAACGGACTGGGTCAGCTCTGGGGTGACCAAACAGAAGTCTTTAAAATTATGAAAAATTTTGATTTAGTGCATTAAGGATGTTTCCACGTGGGGAAAAGCTTAACTAGAAAATATAAAATATAAATATCAAGATAAAATGGGGAAGCCTGAAGGAACTTCTATATCCAAAGAGTAACCAAAGGTGTAACTTGTTACCACAAGAAGTTGCAGTGAACAGTATATTTACTTATAATGGGAGGCTGGACAAGCATATGAGAGGAAGGAGATAGAGGGATACACTGACAGATTTAGATGAGGAAAGAAAGGAGAATAAGCACCAGAATGGAATAGTTGGGCTGAATAGCCTGCTTCCGCCACTATATCACCAATGTAATTCTATTTAAATCCACATAATGTTAATGGAAATTGTGTTTATTGTGAATGCAGTGCAAGCTATACCTCAAGCAGTTAACTCATAATTGAAGACCTTACAGCTGTCTTTTAACAGAGTGCAAGAGCAGGTAATGAAAGGGCTGATGAAAGCTGGATTCTGAATGAGGCACCTTCCCTGCTGTCATTCTGTGTTGTATTACTACACTGCGCACCACCGACATTTCATACCTAATCTCAACAGTAAGGAAGCCAGGAAGGACACGACAGTGATCAGACTCCAGGCAGGATCTTGCTGTCCTTTGATGCACACAGCTCCCACAGTGTATTCATTAATCAGTGTACACAGTGGGAAGAAGTGTGCATCAGAGGACAATAAGCCTATTCCTAAAGGTCAAAGACAGTGCGGTACTGAAATCAGCAGAGCAAGGCTGTCAGACACTGCGTAAAGACAAGGTGACTGGAAGCTCGGACTCTTAACACATCTTTCCCTCTATATCTTTCACACACACACAGGCTTTCCATTCTCTGTTACTTTCATCCAGAATCTCATTTACTCATTGCACTGCTAAACTCTATTTCAATGAATAATTAGGAATAAGGAAATTCTGTCAGTCCATTTTAATCTATGCACTTGCAATCACCTTAAAAATCCTCCATTGCAACATTAAATTATTTCTTTATTTCTTCATTACCTATCCAAATGATTCCAGGGTTTTTTGTTTCTCTATTACTCTGTCTAATCCTTACTACATACTGCTGACTGTGTTAAAAAATTTCTAATCGCAACTCTGAATTTGCTTTCATTAATTTGAATCTGTGGGTCCTTTTTCCTGGAAAAGTGTTCACACAGAGTGTGAAGTTGAGAATTTGGCAAGACTGTAAGTCATGAGGACTTTAAATTAGTAAATAGTTGGGGTTGCAGAGGTAAAAAGCTCAGGTGATAACTTTGGTTTTAATAACAGTTCTTAAGAAAAATTAAAGGGACAACTAAGGAATATAATATAGAACAGTACAGAACTGGACAGGCCATTTGGCCCACGATGTTGTGCCGATCTTGATGCTAATTTATACTAGATGTCCTCTTCCTGCCTATCATCCATATCCCTCCATATTTACACATCTATCTAAAAGCCTCTTAATCTCCACCTAACCGCCTGCTTTCATCACTCCCCTGGTAACCCATTCCAGGCACCTACCGCTCTATGTAAAAAAAAAACTTGCCCCTGACGTAGCCTTTAAACTTCCCCCTCTAACCTTAAAAGCATGTCCTCTGGTGTTTGACATTACCACCCTGGGGAAAAGATTCTGACCGTCTACCCTATCTATGCTTCTCATAATTTTAAAAACCTCT
>JARFYF010000094.1:76113389-76124103 GCA_030265395.1 Rhina ancylostomus | reverse complement strand
CTGTGTGGAGGTGGGATCTTTATCTTGGACTGAGTTAGGTTGCCAAAGTTGAGATCTTTGAGACTGTTGATCATTGAGTCAGACACCTGCTTTGGTCTTCTGAGTCCGCACCAAAACCCACTGCCCATTTACACTCAACTCTTTTTATTCTCCCGACTTTCCCATCAACTCTCCCCAGATTCGACTCCTCTCTTACGCAGCAGGGGCAATGTGCAGTGACCCCCTTTTTAGACAGTGGAATCACATTTGCTACCCTCCAATCCACAGGAACAATTCCTGAACCTACAAAATTTCAGAAGATTATAACCAAAATATTCACCAATCTCCATCGCCAACTCTTTCAAAACTCTGGATGTAGATCATCAGGTCCTCAAGATTTATTGGTGTTTTAGTCTCACCAACTTCTCTAGTACTTTTTTTACTAATGCTGATTTCCTTCAGTTCGTGATTTTTACTAGATCCTTCGTTCACTGGTTTTGCTGGCAGCTGCCTTGTGTTTTCTTCTGTGAAGACAGACACAACGGAGCTATCTGGTTCCTCTGCTATTTTGATGTGTGTGTGTGTGTGTGTGTGCAGATGCATGTGTGTACGTGTGTGTTTCTAAATAAGTGGCTTGGGCTGATGTGTGTGTCCAATACGTGAGGTGATGTCTTTCTCTGGCCCATCTGTGTGCCCAGTGCTTGGTGACTGCATGTGTGACTTTTGCTCCTTTGATCTTAGACCTGGCAGCTGACTGCTGGAACCTGATCATCACCAAGTATTGTTCAGATTGCCTCCAGCAGCACACCTTACAGTGACACCAACTACCACCCGTGTCACCTGGCTTTTCGGGACCTTCACTCCTTCACAGACACTTCTCCTCTTCACCACCCTATCCAGAAGCATCACAGCTCAGTACGGCAACTGCTCAGCCCAAGACTACGAGAAATTGCAGAGAGTTGTGAACACAGCCCAGTCCATCATGAAAACCAGCCTCCCCTCCATGGCCTCTGTCTACACCTCTCGCTGCCTCAGAAAAGCAGCCGACATAATCAAGGACCCCTTCCCAACCTGTGTGCGGGCACAGTAGTGTAGCAGTTAGCATAACACTATTACAGAGCCAGCGACCCAGGTTCAATTCCAGCCACTGTCTGTAAGGAGTTTGTATGTTCTCTCCGTGTCTGCATGGGTTTCCTCCGGGTGCTCCAGTTTTCTCCCACATTCCAAAGACGCACGAATTAGGAAATTACGGGCACGCTATGTTAGCATCAGAAGTGTGGCAACATTTGTAGGCTGCCCCCAGAACACTCAACACAAAAGAGGCATTTCACAGCATGCTTTGATGTACATTTGACTAATAAAGATATCTTATATTAATGAGTTGATAAAAGAAGAGCAATGGCAGATGGAATTTATTCTGAAAAAAGATGAAGTGATGCATTTTTGGAGGTCTAATGAGGATAGGACATATACAATAAATGGTAGGACCTTAAGAAGTAGGTGAGATCACATGGGATCCAGGGTGTGCTAGCCAATTGGATTCAAAATTGACTTTGTTGAAGGAGTCAGAGGGTGTTAGTGGAGGGTCATTTGTTAGATTGGAAGCTTGTGACCAATGGTGTGCTGCAAAGCTCAGTGCTGGGTGAGCTGTTATTTGTGATCTATATTAACAATTTGAATGAGAATGTAGTTGGCATGGTTAGTAAGTATGCAGATGACACCAAAATTGGTGGTACACTGGTCAGTGAAGAGGGTTATTTAAGATTACAATGGGTTCCTAGTTCCCTGAAACTGGAGATACAGAAAGACAGGATGGAATAAAAGGTATTTTCTACGCTTGCCTTCATTGGTCAAGGCATTGAATATAGGAGTTTGGGATATCATGTTACAATTGTACAAGTCACTTGATTGCATGCTGTTCTAATCTCCCAGCTGTAGGAAAAATATCTTTAAGCTGGAAAAGGTGCAGGAAAGAATCTTGGATGTTAACTCAAGCCCTTCAGTCCTGGTAAAAAGAGATGCTGGAGAGGCTGGGGCTTTTCTCCCCGCAGGGGGTAGGAGCCTGAGTGGTGACCCTATTGAGATATATAAAATCTTGAGGGGCATAGATAAAGTGTATGGTCACAGTTTTCTTTCCCACGGCAGGGGAATCTAAAACTAGAGGTTGAAGATGAGAGGGAAAAGAACTGAAAGGGTCCTGAGGGGCAATGTTTTCACAGAAGGTCATGGGCATATGGAAATAGCTGCTGGAGGAAGATGTAAGGGTGGATACAATTACAACATTTAAAAGACATTTAGACAGTTCCATGGATAGGAAATATTTAGATGTATATTGGTCAAACACAAGCAAATGGGACTCACTCAGTTAGACAACTTGGTTGGCGTGCAAGTGTTGGGCTGAAGGGCCTGTTTCCATGCTGTATGACTCTATGACTCTAATATTTAAGAGGTATTTAGATGAGCATGAGAAATGCCACAGCATAGGCTGCAGGTGAATTGCAGGGAAATAGTGTTAATATAGATACTAGTCTGCGATACTACCCTGAGGAGCAACTTTTTCACCCAGATGGTGGTCAGTATATGGAATGAGCTGCTAGAGGAAATGACTGAGGTAGGTACATTAACAACATTTAAAAAGTACTTGGACGGGTACATGGATAGGAAAGGTGTAGAGGGATAATGGGCCAAATGCAGGCAAATTGGATCAGCTGAGATGGAAATCTTGGTTGATATGGACCAGTTAGGTCGTAGGGCCCATTTCTGTGCCATATGACTCTCTGGTTTTATGTACCTCATGTCTGGCAATGAACACAATGGGTTGAAGGGAACTTTTTTTGTGCTATATGACTGAAGGGGCTAAGTAGCTGACTTCAGTTCTTAATTTATATGTTCAAAGATGTACAGATCCAGTTAAGAGAATCCTGATCAATTCCAGAGAGAAAAAAGTCTCAAAATTTGCCTTATTGTCACTCTAGCTTACTTCTCTCAGGACTGACACGGAATCATCTGCTCAGCGACTGAATTACAGAAATTACAAGACAACTTTCCCAATCAAAATGCATCATCCTCAATTCCAATGTCAAGTATGATAATGACTGACTAATACACAAATAAAAAGTACGACAGCCACACTCAATCATTATTTGAACTATTGAAAAAGGGAATAGTCCATGAACAGGATCCAGTTATGGAAACCTGGAATCCAGTTAAAAACAGATAAATTTCATACCCCACCATTGAGATCAAGATGAGCTTGGATAGAATTCACCTTCAGCCTACACCAGAAATGATAATATGGAGTATCAACAGTACTGCCAACAACATGACAGCAATATTCAGTCAAACATTTGCAGCAACAGGAGTCACAGGCCACAGAGAATGATGACTACATCTTAGCCCACAAAATGGAGACACACCACCTGATTAACGTTTAACAAAGATGCTCTAAAAGATGTAACAAGTGAAAATAGAATTCCAATTAAGTTTCAAAATAGATCGCCAAGTTTAAAAACAGACAGAAAAAATAAGAAGGAGGAATGTTATATTATGTGCATAGGGATCTATAATGTCCAGGCACAAGTATACTAGTTGTACTTATTGTACTGCAACACTCCCTAGTGTACAATATGCTTTATCTCTCACTAACACATTGTATGCATTTTCAGACTACAGACCATGTAAGCCACAGATCTGAGTCTTAAAATGTTGAGGCAAAGCTCTGGGAACAATAAGACATTACAAAACTGATTATTCTATTATAGACTCAAAGTCAGTTGCTTTATGAAAAGTGCAAACAGGACAAAAAATAAACTTCCTCATTAACATTTAAGTCTATATGCTGTAATTCCACACATATGCGGCAGAAGGAGCTAGTCCAAACAGTAATGGAAACTACATTGTCTGGGCCCAGAAATCAGGTGAGATGATCAGAAAGCACTATTAACCCATGGCCATTGCTTGAATTGTGGTATTACGCAAACTGAAAGCTGACAGCTTTCTAGCATGGTCTCCAGATAGAGCCAGTGCTAACAACATAGTCATTGTCTGAATGGATTAGCCAAAGAATAAAAAGCTTATGTTGTATTTTTCACATCCCTTTATAGTCACCCTGGAGGACTTTACAGTCATTGGATTTTGGAGTGTAGTCATAATTGTAATGTAGGAAATGTGGCTGACAATTCTTTGGACTGAAGGCCCTCACAAACAGCAATGTGATAATGACCAGAAGGAAATGTTGATTGAGGGATACAGAAAATAGCTTTCCTACCCTTCTTCAGAACAGTGTCATTGTATCTTTAATATTAGCTGAAAGAACAGGCAAGCCTTAGTTTTAATTTCTCATCAGAAATAGGTTTTGAGCCCGTGGTCATTTGACTCAGAGCTGCTGAGAAGTGGATTTTAACGAGTGCAATGTTGGGAATTGTACAAGGAGTGATTCTGATCTGTGAAGTATTCAAGGAAGGTACCACATGGGAGAAAGCAGACAACACTGAATCTCGACATCTCCTTACCCAAATGTAGCAGGACTCTTCTGGGGTGGTCATTGAATCATTGTTTCAGCATACCAATGATCTGTTCTTTCACAATTCTTTATGGTGGCATTTCATTCCTTGTATATTATTTGTGTAAATGCATATAGTTGCTGAACTGGGGTGATGAACATATCTGCAATTCATTTCACCCAGTAGCTGATAATTGGTTTGCCAATAAGACTCATGGTTTTGGACCAACATAGTGTCACAGAACCAAGCCATCATGACTGCCAGACATTGGAGTGCATGATGCACTGCCCTTGGGCATGCACCAGCTAGACATTGAGCCACTGGTAATCCTTTTGATTTTAGTACATGACAGAATTGGTAGAAGTTTCCACAAATAAACATGCCCATTTCACCTGCCTCCTTATCCTTCCCACCATTGACAGTGTTTCCATGCCATATGTAAAGTTTTAAACAGTGAACTATCTGCTAAATCCAGATTAATATATATCAAAGAGACCAGCATTCCAACAACAACCCTTCATATATGTTTGCTTTGAAGCAACTTGAATATTGAAATAGATTTTGATTTTTGACTTTGTCATAAAACACAGCAGAGATTCTTCAAAATATGAAAATTCAAAAGTTTTCATGAGACACTGATATCCAACTCCATAGCAGAATTGTAACCAAAAATAGGTTTAAGCTGATGTAAAGAAATCACTTTGAGAGGCAATAACTTTACACAAGTGATTATAAATATAAATGATTTAATCAATGAACCAAATAAATGTTTTTGTTTTAAGATCTTTTGTTGAACTACTATTAGATTTATAATAGCTCTTATTGTGAGGAAGCAGAGGAAAGAATAGAACCAGAACTTTAATAATTGAGGTGGAGATCTATACTGATTACCACTTCAGATTTCATTGCGCACAATTACTGAACCACATCTGCCTCCAGTTATTAGCATGGCAGTAGATGACAGGTTAAAAGCGTTTTCTGGCTTGTATTTTAAAGTGGTATGGTGTCCATTCATTATTACTCACAGTATTACAGTTAGCTAAAATTAAACCAGAAATCCCTGGGGACATGTGAATTACTAACTTGGCACAGAAGACCACTAGCCCTTTGATCCTGCTTCAGTATTCAATAAGATCATAGCTGATTTGACTTCAAAAACTTCATATTCCCATCTACCCACAGTTACCTTTTCACTCTTTACACTTTACCTCAAAAATATTCAAAAAATGTGTTTTTACCACCTTTTAAGGGAGACAGTGCCAAAGACTCACAACCCTCCGCGAGAAAATATTTCATCTCATCTATTTGAAATGACCAATCACTATTTTAAACAGTAACCCCATGTCCTAAAATCTTCCACAAGACATTTTCTTCATCCACCCTGTTAACACCCCTCAGGATCTTGAAGGTTTCAATCAAGTTTCCTCTCATGCTTCTACACTCCAGCAATATAAGCCTCACTTGTTCAGTCTTCCCTCATACAGCAACCCACTCACTCATTCCAAGCATTAGTCCAGTAAACATTCATTGAAATGCTTTTAACACATTTAGTCCTTTCTTAACTAAGGAGATCAATGTGATACACAGTACTCCAGATGAGTATCACCTATTATAACTGAAGCATAAACTTTCATACTTGTATATTTAATTCCCTTTGGAGTAAATGACAACATTCTGTTAGCTTTCCTTGCTGCTTGCAGTACCTGCACATACCTTTTATGAATCCTGCCCTAGGTTACCCAGATCACTCTACATTTCAGAGTTCAGCGACCTCTCACCATTTAGATAATGTTTCTGTTTTTTTACCAGTCAAAATGGGCTATTTCACATTTCCCCACATTATATTCCATGTATTGGTATATTATTATCACTTGTACTGAGGTACAGTGAAAAACTTGTCTTCCATACCATTTGTACAGATCTATTTATTGCACAGTGCATTGAGGTAGTACAGAGTGCGCTGAGGTAGTACAGGGTAAAAACAATAATAGAATACAGAATAAAATGTCACAGCTACAGGGAAGTGCAATGCAAGTAGACAGTAAGTTGCAAGGTCAAACAAGGCAGATTGTGAGGTCAAGAGTCCATCTCATCGTATAAGGGAACAATTCACTAGTCTTATCGCTGTGGGATAGAAGCTCGTTAGAAGCTGCCCAGACCATTTCCCAGACCTTTGCCTATTCACTCAACCTTCCTATATTCCTTTGTGGCTTCCTTATGTCCTCTTTTTTTCCTGTTTGAGCAACTTTCTATCCATAACCATATGTTACCTCTTGTACCAGAAGCTTCTACTTTCTTCAATTACAGTTGATATATTAGATCTACTGGTCCCTCTTTATCCACCTTAAATGCTACTTCTGCAAAGAACTCCAATAAATTGGTTGAACATAACTTCCCTTTCCAAAACTGCATTGAATTTGCCTGATTTTCATAATAGATGTTGCTGTAACATCTTCTACTATTTTTCCTATAACATATTAAATGACCTATAATTTCCTTCCCTCTATCTACCTCCCTTTTTGTCTCCTTCTGTTTTTGCCACTCAGCTGTACAGCAAATATTGCTGGAGAACAGAAGCTGGATTAATTTTTCATCTGAATGATCTAAAAGACTTAGTTAAACAATTTTCAAATACAGCAATTTGCTGCAAACTACATTTTGAAAGAAATTCAAGCATCAAAACTCAAGCTGAATCCAGATTTATCAATTAATCTGAAAAAGGAATCAGAAGGAGCAACATGAACAAGGAATACACTGCAGAACTTAAGCTCCAAGGAAGCAAATATTCTGTGCTGTGAAGGGTGTAAAGTAAATATTAAACTGTTGATCATGAGATCGGGGTCTAAATTTGGCTGAGAATACATTAAACAACTATGACTATATTTTTGTACTTTTCAGTTTGTACAAATAGATTATCTGAAAAAGGAGCTGGGTTTCTTTCTGCATCATTCAAGTGAGCACCAGTGACAATACTGTTAAAAATGTCAGTGGCCTGGATAAATGTGTCAAATAGCAATGGTGCAACATAGAACGACAGTCAAGCAGGTTCTATAACAGATGAACCATGTCTTCTTCTAGTTTAACTCCAAAGTAGTGAAGACAAAAATGACCTCAATGCTGGGACGCTGCTTTTAAACCATAACTGTTCTTTAGGAGAGCTGAAGAATGTTCACCTTCTAACCTTGCAACAATACTACGAGCAAAACTCAAGAAAGTTTTGTGAAAACAAACAGGAATATTTTTATAGGGTAACACACAAAAAGCTGGAAGAACTCGACAGGTCAGAGAGCATCTACAAAGGGAAATGGACAGTCAACGTTTCAGGTCAAGACCCTTCATATATAGATTTCACATTTTTTCTTGGATAGAGAAAATAATTCATTGTTAAACCATACTTCATAAATTATTTTCAGTATGCTTTCATCACTGAACTAAGAGTTATTATAACTTCTCAGGTAAATTTATTATTGAAGGATTAATCATAATTCAGTTCTTTGCAGTGTGGGGGCAAAATTACGTTCAGCAGCTTTAAAGTACAATTAGGAGCCAGTTTTCTCCTCAAGCTATTTTCAGGAGGGCAAATATTTGTCAAAAACCATACTAAAAACCTAAAGCTGCAAGGAAAATTGGAGACGATTATATCCCTGGTAACATAAAAGCAGAAGCAGGAGTAGGCCAATTAGCCCCTCGTATCTGCTCCATTGTTCAATGACATCAAGGTGCACCTTCTACCTCAGCATCATGTTCCTGCACTAATTCCAGATCTCTTGGTTCCCTTAATGGATATCTGTTTTGAATGAACTCAACAACTGAGTCTCTACAGTCCTCTTGGTTAGAGAATGCCAAAGATTCACTACCCTCAGAATATAGAATATTTTTCTTATCTCAATCCTGAATGGCTAAGCCTTATTTTATCACTATGGCCCTATATTCTAGACACTCTAACCGAGAGAAACATCAATTCCACATCTACGCTATCTAGCTGCTGATATTACCGAAGAGAGTCCTGAGTGAAAGCATGCAAACTCAATCAGTTGGCCAGCTGCATTCTGGGAATGACTAACATACATATTTCCTTTAACTTACCTCCAGAGGAAAGTATTTGCCTCTTCTCCTTCTACTAGGAAAACTCTCAGGAGGAGGATTTGGAAAAAAAATACTCAAATTCACACATTATTCAATTCATTCTGTAACTTTTCTGTTCTTTATTTCTATTTTTCATGAGAATGTACTTGTGATGTAAGAAATTGATGCATCATGAAAATAGAAAGTATGGTGGGAGATGAGGTGTCCCTGAGTCATAGAGTCATGTTATACAAGTCAGAAGTGGGCCCTTTGGCTCTCCAGTCCATGCCAACCTTTTTGCCCATCTACACTAATCCCATTTGCCCCACTATAGGTCTGTTCGTTCTGTGCCTTGCCTAGTCAAGTGACTGCCTAGATGCCTTTAAAATATAGCGATTGTCTCTGATTCCACCAGCTCCTCTGGGATCGAATTCCAGATAGTAACAGTTTCTGTGTTAAAGAACTTTCCCCTTAAGTTCGCTTTAAATCTCCTTCCTCTCATCCTAATCATATAAATCATTCTTGTTTTTGATATCCTTACCATAGAAAAAGTTTTTGGGCTATTGATGCCTCATATAATTTTATAGACCTTTATTAGGTCACTCCTCAGCCTGCTTTACTCTGGGGAATATAAACCCAGCTGATCCAATCTTTCTCAGTCCTTCAATCTAGGCAACACCTTGGTGAATCTCCTCTGCAGTCTCTCCAGTGCAAGCACATCCTTCTTCTAGCGTGGCAACCAGAACTGCACACAATACTCCAAGTGCAGTCTAAAGAGTGATTTGTAAAGTTGCAACATAATGTCCTATATTCCATGTTAGACCTATGAAGCCAAGCATGCTATATGTCTTTTTCACCACCCTCTCAACCTCTATTGCCACTTTGAGGGAACAATGGACTTGAACATCAAGGTCCCTCTGTCCATCAACATTCCTTAGCACCCTGAAATTTACTGTGCATCTCCTATTCTTTTTTGACTTCCCAAAATGCATCACTTCTCACTCGTCAGGATTATATTCCATCTGCTAACACTCTGCCAAACTTTTCATCTGATCTGTAACCTGCTGTAGGCTGAGCTAGCCTTCTTTGCTATCTACAAAGTTATCAATCTTGCAATCATCTGCAAATTTACATTCACATTCAAGTCATTAAAATATATCACAAACAACAAGTCCCAGCACCAGTTCCTGTGGTACATCACTGGCCACAGACTTCCAATCAGAAAACCATCCTCTGCCTCCCATCAACAAGTCGATTATGGATACATTTCACCAGCTCATCTTGGATCCCAGTCTATCAGGGCTGAGTATATTGCTACAGCTATTCTTCTGGCCTAATTCCTTTGATAAAAATCGTAAGTAGGTTCGTTAAAAGGGCTAAGCAACGTAGGACAGGCACAGGAGGCAGATGGTATGGTAACTTGTATGAACGTTCACTAGGTGTCAAGAAAGATGAAGAGAGTCATTGTACTGTCGTCATCGTCACATATCCTTGTATCTTGATGAGTACCAGGAGTGTAGAAGGGTACAAAATCACCCGACACAACCTTTCCATTGCCTTTGCTTTGCAAGTGACATGTCTAGCACCATTTATGAATGAGCCACAGACTGTTCCAAAATAAGTGCCTATTGTAGGTAAATAATGTGCATCATTTTGTTCTAAAATGTGCCTTTCATTGACTCAATCATGTATTCTTGAAAGAGCAAGGATTTGTTAAAGTTATACTCTTAAGGTAAGGGGACTAATACTGCGCACGATTATGGTCCCCAAACCCAAAATAGGATATTGTCGCATTGGAGGCAGTCCAAAGGATATTCACCAGGCTAATTCCTGGGATGAGAGTGTTGTCCTATCAAGAAAGGCTAAACAGGTTGGGTCTGTATTCCTTGGAGTTTACAAGAATAAGGGGTAACCTCATTCAAACAGACAAGATCCTAAGGGGGCTTTACAGAGTAGATATGGAAGTATTTTCACTAGTGGAAGGGGCGGCACTGTAATGTAGTGGTTAGCATAATGCTATAACAGTGCCAGCAACCCGGGTTCAATTCCCACCACTGTCTGCAAGAAGCTTGTAAGTTCTCCCCATGTGTCTGCGTGGGTTTCCTCCAGGTACTCTAGTTTCCTCCTCCCACATTCCAAAGACGTACAAGTTAGGAAGTTGTGAACAT
>JARFYF010000094.1:76092995-76103024 GCA_030265395.1 Rhina ancylostomus | reverse complement strand
CTTGCAACTTCGGTAAGTGGGGGCAGCATTTAGTGCTCTCACAAACAGTGGAATAATGCTGGCAAACACACTAACACCTCAACTTCCTCAGAAGGCTAAAGAAATTCAACGTCCCCAACGATCCTCACCAATTTTTACAGATGCATCATAGAAAGCATTCTATCCAGATGCATCACAGCTTGCATCGCTACTCTGCCCAAATCCACAAGAAATTGCAGAGTTGTGAACACTGCCCAGTCAATCCTGAAAACCAGCCTCACTCCCCCATCAACTCTGTCTGTATTTCCCGCTGCTTTGGGTAAACAGTTATTCTCTCTTCTTCCCCTTCCCATCGGGCAGAGGATACAAAACCTTTAGAAAATGTACCAGCAGGTTCAAGGACCACATCTATCCCACTGTTATAAGATCCTTGAATGGACCACTTTTACAATAAAGGTGAACTCTTGATCTCTCACTCTACCTAATCATGGCCCTTGCATTTTATTTGTCTACCTGCACTGCACTTTCCTTGTAACTGTAACTCTATATTCTGCATTCTGCTTTTTTTGTACAACCTTGATGTACTCATGTATGTAATGATCTGTCTGGGTGGCATGCAAACAAAAGCTTTTCACTGTAATTTGGTACATGTCACAATAATAGACCGATTACCCCAACTACCAATTTCTCACTTGTTTATTAAACTTAAAGGAAAATTAAAATTAACTGTTTTACTCTTAGCAATGTACCTTTTGAAGAAGTATTTTAAAACATAATAATAAATTATTCCAAAAAAATCGCAATTGAAGAATAATTTTCAAAATGCAACAACCCTGCTTAAAAAAGTGCAATATTTGTTTCAACTCTGAAGTTCCTAAAACTAAATTTTCTGAGAAGCCCTAAATTGGCAAATAAAATTTCAGCATTCTTATGAAAAATAACATTATACTTGACACAAATATTGTTATATTTGACACTGTACAAAGTCCTGTAGTAGTAACAAATACTGGAGCAATTACACAGAAGACTTGGGATTGTGTACTGTATAGCATAGAGCCTTGGGAAACTACGACACAAAATTCAGCATCAGATTTATTATCACTGACATATGACATGAAATTTGTTGTTCTGTGGCAGCAGTACAGTGCAAGACATAAAATCTATAAATTACAAAAAAAAGGAATAATGAGGTGGTGTTTATGGATCATTCAGAAACCCGATGGCGGAGGGGAAGAAGCTGTTCATGAATCACTGAGTTTGGATTTTCAGGCTTCTGTACCTCCTCCCTGATGGTAGTAACAAGGAAAGGGCATGTCCCAAATGGTGAGGGTCCTTGATGAGTGATGCTGCCTTCTTGAGGCACCACTTCTTGAAGATGTCCTCGATGATGGGGAGGGTTGTGCCCATGATGGAGCTGGCTGAGCCTACCACACTCTGTAGCCTCTTATGGTCCTGTGCATTGGAGGCTCTGTATCAGGCTGTGGTGCAACCATTCAGAATGGTCTCCACTGTACATCTACAGAAATTTGTAAGAGCCTTTGGTGACATAACAAATCTCCTTAAACTTCTAACGATGTGGAGTCACTGTTGTGCCTCCTTCGTGATTGCTTCAATGTGTTAGGCCCAGGATGGATCCTGTGAGATGTTGAACCCCAGGAACTTGAAGCTGCTCACCCTTTCCACCAATGACCCCTCAATGCAGACTGGTGTGTGTTCTCCCCACTTCCTCTTCCTGAAGTCCACAATATGTTCCTTGGAATTGCTGATACTGAGTGCGAGGTTGTTGTTGTGACACCACTCAACCAGCTGATCTCTCTCACTTGTGTACGCCTCCTCATCACCATCTGAGATTCTGCCAACAACAGTGGTATCATTAGCGAAATTTAGAGATGGTGTTAGAGCTGTGCTTAGCTCATGAAAATTTTGGGATTGGCATGAAATAAACTGAACAAGTGTCAGTGAGTAGCTGTAGTGTGAAAGGTCATGGCTGGCATATGACACCATCGAGTACTGGTTGAAAGTGACACCACTGTCAATCAAGGTCTGGCTCCACCCACTCATTAGCACACACTCTTGACCATTGGTTCCCAATCACACCTTTTGTACCTGGCTATGACCTATTGGACCTGTTGAATTACCTGAGCTAGCTCCACCCAGCTCTCCAGCACTATAAAGAATGCCACATGTGTGTGGCTCTTCCTCTTTTTGATCGCTGCCAGAGTTGAAACCACACTGAGAGACCACTGGTAAGAGTGTGCACTTCCAGAGAGTTTGGGGGCATCCTAAGTGGATTCCCAGTAGTGCTTGTCCAGAATCAGGGGGTTCAGGCACCATATTACATTTTCCCTGATCATTTGTAGCTAGTTTGCTCTGTGTGCGTGTGTGCGCGCACACTTCACCCCCATTGCAACTTCCCCTCACGTTTTGCGATCGCCCATGTGAGAGTGTGTATCTGTTCCCATTCATTCTGTTCCCGCGTTTGTCTTTGTAAATAAGCTCTTTTTCAAAATCCAAAGACTGTGTCCAGAGTCCTCCATCTTTGAGATCTCAAAGAACCTTTTCCCACAACAGTAGCATAAGAATTTAAATAAGGAACACACGAGTTCCAAATGAAACACAACCTCAGCAAAAATTCAACCTCAACTTACGTTTGTTAGAACATTAGTAATATAATGAACTTGATACTGCAATCAGTCTGCACCCTTGGTACACCAATGTTGTCTGAAAACTAAATTCTGATGTTCTGAAGGAACACTTAGGCAAAGATGACAGCAGTGTTATTGTGGGTGATTTTGTACATGGCATGATGAGTTCTGACTTTCTATTGTGGGTGTATTTAAATGAATTTCTTGGTTTAAAAATTAAAAGATATATAAAAACATTCCAGACATAAGAACTTTACATAAAAAATATCATCCTTGGAATTTGACTTATGCTTGATGTAGAAAGTTACCAGGCACTGAGGCTGAACTGGACAACCTTTAGAGCAGGAAGTGTAACCATGTTTTAGAATTGGAAAGGTTAACCCTACTCTTGAGAGACATAGAATTATCAAAACCTAGAGGCACTCAAGATTACCAGGACTTTGGAGTAGCACAGGGTTGTCCTATACTGATAATGGATAGGACTGTTTCTACTTGAAGGGTTGTCAGATTTTGGACTTCAACAGGAATACCTGGTCTTTGAGAGAGTCATGCTCTGGAAATGCATACATTTATTTAGCAGAGAAGTTGGAAAGGAGAGTAAGATTCTGGATGACAAATTCCTAATGATATTTGATCTTGGTTGTCATTGTTGTGAACTTCTAGTTCAATGTTACCAGCTGGATATGAAGTTTAAAATTGTAAAGGATGGTCATCTTATGCAATATCTTGAAAGTAAATGTTGAGAGAAGTCATTAGGCTGGATTTTGGAATGTGATGGAAATGGTCAGGCTGTCAGGTATGGGTTGAGGACAAAAAGCATTTCAGAAGTCAATGCAATTCATTTGGTTTCCGGGTCTGTACCTGACTTTTATCAAAATATTAGAATTTTATTTCTTTGAACATGGTAAAAATCTGCTCTGATATTGCCATCCAAAGTGGAATCAATCCTGGAATATCGTTCCCTTTTTTAGTAATATAACATACATCATAAGTGTATTCAAATTATTTCCTTATTTTGCCTTTAAAGATTATTCTTGGATTTGGGGCAGTAAGAGTCTGAACTCCCCCTTTGTAAATGTGATTCACTGAAATGGATAGGTGGATAGCTCAGTTACCTGAAAGTGAAAACAGCATCTTTATTGTTGGCCTAAGGTAAGACTCAGTTGTAACCATTGGCAACGGCAGTGCAATTTAGTTCTGTCTGGGTTCTAAAACCAATAAGCTTATCAGTGTGCATGAGTGATGCTGACAATATGAACAGGCATTTTTCTGCCTTGTACGCAGCCTATACATGCTACATTACTAAATCCAAGAATAAACAACAGTTAACCTGATCCACTGTAAAAATTCACATCAATAAAGCCTTGGCTTCAGCTTAGAAACAAAATGACATCTTCAGAGTACATAGTTATGTAAGTCACACGTTGTTCCATATCTGTGGGAGCATGAGCAAGAATACTTTTCAGAACTATGCTAAGGAAATGGATCAAGACGTCAATCAGCTTTCAATGCTGGTTTGAGATCAAGTCTGCCATTTAGGAGCTCAACATTCCAGCTAGAGCCACTTATTAATCTTGTATCCCTGACCATGCAGTAAGTATCCCCTATTCACTGCATTTTGTAAAGAGAGTATCCACCACTTGCAATGTTATTGCTGCTGAATTCTGCTTGCTGTTGGCTTGGCTCTGGAAATACTTACTGAGTTCTATAGTTATTTTACTCTGCAGAAATCTGCAGGGAGTTGTATCTCAGGAGCAGAGGACTCTTTGCTGACATGAAATTTCTGCACAAATCATTTGCTTCCAGACTCTGGTGCATTCAGAGAAATACCGTTGGAGTATAGCCTGACTGAGACAAAAGAGGCACACAGAGCAGTAGAAGATACCGATAGAAGGAAGAGGAGGTGGAAAGAACCTCTCAATTAGAGACTATATCAGTACAACAATGTGCAATTCTTCCACTTTAAACTCAGTGAATAACAATTTCTGAGACACACATTTAATAACAACATCTTCTCTAAAATCTTCCACTGCTCAAGCCACAAATACAACCTAACAGCTGTCAAGATGACCAGGAATGAAATATTATGTCAGGCTGAAGCTGGAGATACTTACCATACACTGCTCCATAGAGGGAGTCACTGATATTTTCTATTCAAAAAGAGGCAGCCATACTTCATTTCCCCTTGCCCAAGACCAGCAGATTGAGAGACTTTAGTGTTACTTGGATTATAGACTTCAGTGTTACTTGGATTATAGACTTCAGTGTTACTTGGATTATAGACTTCAACGTAGTGCAAAGTATCATCAGCTACATCCACATCAGTCTGTTGTTTCCTTTTGTCAGCTCTGACCTGTATTGGAATAGAAAGGGAAACCACTTCCTTGTGGCCGGCTATTCATTGATCGTAGGCAGGAACTCAGAGGTTAATGCCCAGTATCTTGACTATGGTGATGATGCTCTTATTTTGTGACAAATCAGCCATGCCATCTGTAGTGAAGCAACCGCAATAAACCAAAGAGGGATGAGACCATTAATTAGTGATTAGTCCACTAATGACATGACTGATGATTTTGGTGCAGATACTATTTAAACATTCACATCAAACATACGATGGGTACTACACTGTCACATGAAATATAATGGTGTACTGATGACTTCTGTCACTGGGCAATTCTGCAGTATGCAGCAGAGTGAGTGCCTGGATTCGTAGTGGTCTGCTACATGTAGCATATCCTCAACAACAACCATGCACAGCTATTAACCTCTGTTATATTGAGGAGCAGTAGGAAGGAAAGGAAGTAGAGGAAGGCTGAAGGCAACCTAACCATCCCCTTCTCTGCTTAGCTATCCATTAAGGACTCAACTGAGTGCCCTTCCAATAACGAGTTTAAATATCCCATTAACCAACAATATTACACTTTTCCTACAGCCCTAACAATCATATTGTTCACTTGGTTGCAATGCAAGAATCAAACATTTCAAACCAAACATTGGTTGAATTTTGAATACAATCACTGTTATTAGATTTAGAATGCTGCTCTACAGTTCTGCCTCACTGGAGGATGATGAGAGGCTGCTGGCTATTGGACGAGGTGATGGTTTTGCAGAACAAGTGTCTTTTCTTTCTTTGCCAGAATGCATGGCTGCAACATAGATGACAACTCTATCTGGCTGGCAAAAGCAAAGGATCTGGTAAACTGGCAGGGATGGGAATGGAGATTCTGACATCCCGAGAGAAAGCAGACTCACTTCAGCAGATGCTTGCCAATTATGATATTGCCCTTTGCAGAAGCATAATAGAGTATGCTGATAGGATGTTGTAATCATTTAAATTGCTAGGCAACACCAATTTGTCTGGTCTCCACTGAACAGACAAGGATTAATCAGGACTTGTGAGCCTTGTATCCATTTTCAGGACTGCCTTATTGTGCCCCCAATATTCTTTTACTGTAGCATTAATAAATTTCAGTGAAGTAAGAATAATGTAAAAAAAGTCAGAAAAGTTCACAGCACTGATCCTTAAATACAAATACTAAAACTTTATTAATTTTCTTAAAGTACAAAAAATGAAAAGTAAACTGGCCATTATTGTTCTGGAAAAATTAATTATGTGGCACAGTAACTAAAAATGCAATGTGATACCAGGAGACAACAGTGTTTACTATACACAGCAGAGCATCACAGGAAAGACAAATGGGTGTCAACCACCTTTAAGAGATGATTATCCATGACAAAACAGATGATACCCTCAATATAGTTGATTGATTGTTTGCCATGTAATATGATATTAAAACAGTATTAAGGCTGAGGTTGCAGCCAATAAAATTTGTGATCATTATTCTTAATTACAGCCTCCAGTGCACAGGCATTGGATTGATGCAATGGAGACCGGACAAGCAACCAACTGCAAAAGGATTGGCTCATCCAAATTATTATGCTATAATTAAATCATAATATCAATCATGAAATAAATGATGCAGCATTAACATTGAGTAATTAAACTGTTTCTATATTTACATGTATTACCCAGAGAGGTACGGACGGATCTAATATCAAAACATTAGATTTAAAGGATATTGAATCCTACTCTCCAAATACTAATGCAAAAATTAGCTGATTTGTAATATTGCAGCAACAACAACAATCCTGAGCACTAAAATATCTGGTTACATTTACCAGTGTAATGACTATAACAGCAGACTTTCCAAAGACTCACCAGCTCTGACTTCAAACAGAAAGTGCCTGGCTCCTGTTCAGGTCCTGTCCTAGGCCATAAACATGGTCCAGGAGCAGTCCTGGGATAGTTCTGTTCCTTGGCAACTGTAGCTCCATCAGAAAAGGCTTGGAGCCTGCAGCTGTGTTGTGGGCAATTGAGATTGGATGTCCTGTTTCCTAATGGAAACAGAAGCAAGAAACCCAGTCCTTTCTATACACTGCAAAGAACTGAGCTTCTTGCCTCTGATGTTCAGCAGCAACTAGATCATCCTATCTCAATTACCCAATAAATGATAGGTGAGGCAGGTGCCTGTAATGGTCCCACTCTGCCTCCTTGTCATTTCGTTCAGCTACAGACCAAGGTCAAATCTACTTCCCTCTTCACTCACAAAGACAATGTTGAAACTCCCAGGGAAAGGCTTTGAGCTAGTGAAATAAGTCACCATCTTTTTTTTCATCATCTGTGCACTTGCTGAAGATGAATATAAAGTTTATGTATATTTCAAAGAATCATAATTTCATCTGGTGGGAAATTGAAGAGATAAGGTTGACTGCTTGATGAACAGCCTGGTGAATTTAACTTTACATTGACATTCTCGCTGCATATGTCAGATTGAAAAAAACACTCCCCATGTGTCCCCTTATGGAGTAACAGACTCTTCTGTCTGAATTTCCAGATCAATTTGTTTGTATCCCTAGGTCACTTCATTAAAGATGTTAGGACATGTTACTTTTCACTCTGTCTTTCGAAAAATATTGTCTCACATTTCTATGCATTGAATTTCATCTGCTACTTATTAACCCATCTTTGTCCTTTCACTCTATGCCTTGATTTGTTATCATTAACAAATTACAAGTTAATTGCATATTTCTAGTTATCTATTTGAACAATTGCAGGCCAAGTGCTATTGTTGGAGGAGGTCGATACCGAGCCCAGCAAAATGGGTACTTCTTCAGCAGACCATTGTGTCCAAAACATTGTTAAAGCACCTTAATGTTTTTGCAGGTACATCCATCTTGTTAAGTCATGAATTTTTCAACACACTCCTGACAGGAGCTATGTAAATGATGAAGGGATACTCTGTTCCCCTGTGTTCACATTTAATACACTTTTATTCTTATAGCGTGTCACATTCTTCAGTTGGTTAATGTCAAGTTTAGCAGTAGCACCTGAAACAATCATGAGGCCCCAGGTTAGCATAATCACCAGATGCTTTCAGGAAAGACTGAGCAAATAAATTGCGTACCCTCCCCTTCCCACTCATCAGCCGACTCCAAAAACTGGTGTGATGTGGACCAGTTTCTTTCTGATATGTTTGTAAACCATTCTTTGTTGCTTATTACTGAATAATACCTCTGATGCTCTTAGATATCTATTATAGGTAATTTTATTCCTCCCATGAAAAGACAGTTGTGAAATAATTATTTTGTTATTCTATTTATTATCCTCTTCCCATTTTCCATTTGTTAGTATTAAATAGAACAAAAATATGTGACTGAGCATGTATTTTGTAAACTATTTATTTCTGTTTGAAATTTTTTCAGCTAACTGATAGTCATACTAAAAGCATCTGCTTTTGTTTGACTTTATAAATTGCACTGAACTGTTGATTACTGGATTCCTGATACATGTTACAAGCAGACTGTGGGTTTAAGCTTTTCTATGCATTAGCAAAATCAGTAGTCTCACATTGGCCTTATAAATCACCTCAGAACCCACAGAACTGGAATGGAAGCAAGTCATTGTTGATCCTGAGGGACCGTCTAAGCATGCACATACTAAGCTCTGAACCACAGAACTGAAGCTGATATTTTAGTGCACAGCTGAGGGTGCCACACTGGCAGAGGCATATGCAATGAGTCAAGTGGCCAATCTACTGTATAAGTCAGACCTGAAAATTCCCATGATATGCAAGGAAGTTGTTTGGGCCAATATTTATTCTATAATCCACATCATTAACAGATATGATTGCATCTCTTATTTATTTCTGTACCCGGGACCTTGAGCACAAATCTCTACTTGCATTATAACACATTTCAAAAATATTACATTGATTGTAAAGTTCTTTTAAATATCCTGAGGCTACATAAGGTGTTACATAAGCCCACAGTTTTTTTTAACCTTCTGCTACTCCTTATAATTCTTCCATTCCTATGGAAGTCCATCAGCATCTTTTGACCTTTAATCTGATTTGATGGGAATAAATTCCAATTTTAAGCCCTCAAATACGGTTTACTTTTCTCGTGTAATTTTATCAACTATTATTGCATTCCATTAAATCTTCAGCTGTTTTTATTTTTTTCAATGTTTGCTCCTCTGAAATCTCACAATAATGTATAGGTTATTTTGGATATAGGCACTTCTGATTGATAATACTATCATTATTAAATTTTATCACCATTCTCTCTTTGAACCTTGATTTTAATTTTAATGCTTGGAAGGGCATCAGTCAAGAAAGGAACTGATTGTTAAAAGTAAAATAACAGGTGTAAGTCATAACAATAATACATATGTTCTTAACAATGAATAGTTGGTTTACAACTGACAATAGGCTGAATCTTAGAATTCAGGAGCTCACAGGTTTGGATGCCTGTTGAGGGCAGAGGTGTGGATTGGGGAATGGGAAATGTTGAAACTGGTGGAACTGACTCCAACTTTGTAGCTTCACATTTTCCTCTTGTGCTTTATTCATTGTGGATGCAGGTTGTCAAGTACCACATTGCTAACTACTTGCTTGGTGTGATAGTTCTTCACAGTTTCCAGGTCAATGTTAAATCCAATAATTTCCACGATTCATGAAACATATCTCCTAAACAAGGTGTTCACACGGTGGCAATTGAAAGGGCTGAAACATTTCAGTAAGTAATCAGCACTCATCTTTATCTACTGGTGGGAAGAGAAGATTTCACTGCATCTTTAGTTTGCATGTTACTCTCTGGACCTTGGAGGTTTGCTCCAGCATGTCAAACTGGGTGGTGATTATGCTATCTTAGAAGACGGCCAAGTTAACCAGCCGCCAGATCACTTGGAGCAGCCTGCTGGTCAGAGACCTATAACCACAAAGCAGAGAGAAGAAGCAGAGAGGATGACAACCCATTGACATTCTGAAGATGTGTTTCAAATACCTGGGTGGATCAGGAAGCAGTTTTAGTATGGAATAGCCAAGGTATTCTAAATGAAAGTAGT
>JARFYF010000094.1:75771212-75781452 GCA_030265395.1 Rhina ancylostomus | reverse complement strand
TTTCCTTTACTTAGGATATAACAGCAAGGAAAAGGATGGAAGCCTCTGTTTGGGAGGGAGACTTCTTTTGTGCAGCGCTTCACTGGCTACAGGAAAAAAATTCTCATTATCAGGGTAAAAGATCACAGAATTGCAAACCAACTCTTGAATGAAACCTGCAGGTAACCTCGTTAATGATGTTTCATCGTGATCTGCACATCACCTTTGAATTGATCAACAGGACACATCCTCATTCTGATGTGTGCTGCTTCACCACCTTACATGTGCAGCTCTCTCCTGTTTTGTCTTTGCAATAGTTGAGGAGAACCCCTGTACTTCCTCTTCACCAGAACAGTGCAATACAGGAGTCAGAGAGATGCAGCAAATGAAAGTGTAGCAGGGAAGAGTGAAGGAATAGGAGGAGAGTTAGGACATTGATGTAGATAATGAGTATAGTGCATCATTGCAGAGACCAGCATCTTCAGGGATGAGCATCTTAAATTAATATAGAGAGATACAGCAGACACAACTGGTTGTAATCTGGTATTAGGCATAAAGGAATCTGTCGCAGGAGGTTACTGGAAGGTGATCATACACCTAGACTCCCCCACCTGCCTCCCCCGAAAGACTCAGATGGGAATAGTATCAGGAAGATTTCGTGGCAAGACTGATGTGGATGCACAATCATGTGGCTAGAATGTAATCAAGGCTGCCTTGCAAATGCAGGACATGACTAGGAGTATGGAAGACTCATCTCTGTGCATTTTGCACAAGATTGTGTGGAAGCCAGCGGCCATGGCGTCTGCTCTACAAGCGATGCACACTGGTTTGCAAAGGGCTCAGCAACAATGCAGTCACACAGACCCTACTGGTTCATGTGACAGTTGCTAAGGAGGTGCAGAAAGAGCACCAACAGCATCTTCCTGCCTCTCCACAGACTAACCCCGATCCGGCTAGAGGTATCATCTCTGCCACGTAGGAGAAGCTTGAACCTTTATTGAGCAACAAGCTGCCATTTACGGATATATTTTCTGTTCTGAATGGATCCAGGGTTGCAACCCCAGTGTGGCTCATCATTCTCCAGGGGCAAAGAGTTGCCCCTCTCCACCCTCTCACTCTCCCACTCAAACCTCACTTCATTATGAGCAGAGGATTGCACAGGTTGCACAGACAGCGGAAGAGTGAAGAGAGCAGAGCCTATATGCTTGTGAATTAGGGGCTATAAACCGGATTATCTTTGTGCATGAGATTGAAACAATAACGTTCACTCTGAGTCCTAGCAGATTGCTGCAGTGGTGTCTACGCAGTCCCCCAAGAGCTTGTCCACGTGCTGGTGCAGGATATTGTTGCCATGTCACAAGGGCAGCATGTCACCGCCTACCGTGTCATCTCGGCAGGCTCATCACCAGTGCCCACAACCTTCTATCTTAGGCTATTCTTGTAATTGGTCAAGGCTTAATGATAGACATCAAGGACATTTGAATGGACTCAAAAACAGTCTTCCAGCGCCAAGACTACAGACATCATGACACAATGTAAGGAGATTGAAAATAAGAGGTTGCCAAAAGAGAATCGTTTGCAATCCCTTGCACTTCAAGTCAATGTGCCCAAGAAAAGCCTTGCTTCCCACTAGACAATAAATGTTTGAAATAAATTAATAACCTTGTTGCAGCAGTGTACACAATTGAGAGATAGTTTGACAGATTCCATAGCTGCCATGTAATTCCGGTAATGAGAGAATATGGCCTCCAAGGGAAGATGATTCCTCTCTCAGGACTTTTCTTCATTGCTTGGTTGGTTTTAACAACACTTATAATGGCAAACTCTGAAGAGGGACCCCTGTGAGAATCTGAAGATGGTGAGAATGGTTGCATGGGGAGATGAAACATCTGCTCTATGTTGTTAATTCTCAAGCCCCCATTCTTCTCTGAAACTGAGAGCAAAAGGAACAAATGAGGTAGTATTGGTCATAAGCGAATGTCTGAGCAAGAAAATATCACACTCTGATGATCACATCCAATTGTTGCAAACAGGGTGATGTGTGCAGCTTTTACTGCTGAGACTTTCCTCTTGTACCAAGAAATAGTCAATATGTGCAAAGGCCTAAATTGAACCACGCTTGGAGTTCCATGAGTGATTTCTCATCACTGACCGAAGGACTGAATTAACTTGAAATGCTGGCCTCTTTTGCATCTTCCTACCCAGTGCACGCCAATTTGATCAATACATTGTGATGTGTATCAATTTCACTGTACTGGCTACCATGCTGTATACTTACCATTGATGCTGCTTTACAGGTCAAACTGTTAAACCCTTCCAGCACTGATTATACCTGCAGAGTGGAAATTGCATTTTGTGCCAAGGTCAGAGTTCTTCAAGGAAGATGTCATTCATCAGGGAATACAGGGATGTTGTAGCAATCTATTTAAGAAATTGATCAGGAACTCATTCATTGATGTGTAATAAGTAGTACAGGTGGACCTGCAGAGCAGCTCCTGAGGGAATATTATGTGTCAACTAGGCTCACTCAGCTGTTTATTGATGTGCTGTGGTCTGGTAACAAATGCAAGATGGTGAGGATCACTTCGTTTGCATTGAGGGCTATGATTTTGAAGGTCTCTTTAGCAAAATGATTTCTCTCCAAGGACACCAAAATATTAAAATTACTTTCAATGCTTTTTGAGCATTGAAAAATATATTCTACTTTTTATTCTGACCAAAGTGAACAACCTTACATTTTCCCACATTATAGTCCATTTCCCATTTTCCTGTCCACAACCTGTCTATATCTCTTTCCAGATATTTTGAATTCTTCTTGTAGGCTATTTTTCAGTCTTGATTTATATAGTCTTCAAAATTGAATGCATTACATTGGTGTCTCTATATAACCTTCATATAGTTTCTAAATAGCATTGAGCCTTATGGTGCACCTCTAGTTAGCTAACAAAATATGTGTATTTTGTTCTCTGTTTTCTGTCCCGTAATCAATCCTTGATCCACACTAATATATATATCCTCAAATTCCATTATAACTACCTTTCATGTTGCATCTTAGCAAATGCCTTCTCAAAATCCAGACTTACCACAGCAACTGGTAATCAAACATGATTTAATAGTTTTAACAGGTTTTATTTTAGTTTTTAATCTCAGAAATTTTGACCATATGAACTGTTGGCTGATCCACCTAAGTTCCTATTCAGCTTTATCTGTGGATAAGGTTTGTTTGGGCCCATTTTGATCCTGTTAGGTCAACCTGCCCAGCCTACAATGACTCAAGCAAGCTCTGGATCTCAACTTCCACAGGGGTTCTACGCTAGGTAAATCTGAAATATCTTCATTTCTAAAAGGCTTACTACTGACCATAAGTTCTGGACCACTATGATTTAAGATTCCTATATACCACTTTTGTAATGAGGATTAAATCCATTCTGATTCAGGAGTGATATTAGGAATTGTTTTTCTCACATAAAGTCTATTAAAAATGTGGAATGTTCTATTCCAACGCAGTGGGAGCTGTTTCATTTAATATTTTCAGAACTGTGATTGATGGTTTTTATCAGTTATGAGTATCAAGCAATGCAGTTAAGGATCAGATATGAGCTAATTGAAGAGCAAAACATACTCAAATGACATTTCCTATGTGGAACCTACCTGATTATTTCATAAATTTAGCCAGTGTCTGACAAATTTCCATCTAGCTAAATTTCAGTTCCTGGGAACTAGGGTTGATACCATCTGTTTTCAGAGATTTGTTAGATTTGAAACCTTTTAACTTGTCAAGTGCCTCTTTTTCAGGGATCACTTATTTTCCATCTTTACAAGAATGCAGGTTAATTTACTTTTTTGGCATTGAGTTGCAAAGCCATTTTTGTTGAGCCCTGAGCTATAGATTGCTAATTATACCCGTGTATGAGATACAATACCTTCCTGTTGTCACATCGCCAAACAATGAAGCCTTGTTGCTATACATCAGTTTCACAAGATAACACCCCACCCAGGCTGCAAGCCAATCTAGGATTTGTCAAGGGTGCATGTGTGTTTATGTTCATAGCATAAATAAGATCAATGCTTTACATGGATAGTAATCATAAGCAATAAAGATAGAGTATAACAGGGATCTGGCTCAGACAAGACAAGAAAGAGTCATGCAATGGGCAGGCTTGACAACCTCTTGATAAAAGATATAGGGATCAAGGGATATAGATCAAAGGGAACAAGAGGGGCATGGAATTCCAGTACTAATTGAAGATATTAAGCTCAAAATTTTATGCAGGGAACTATTGGCAGTTCCATACAAGTATTACTATTAATTTTTAACAACTTTTGGGTATATATGTTAGAGACATTCATAAACATGCATATATTTGACATCAAGCTGAAGTCTGGCTTTTTGAGCAATGATTTCTTGTGATTGGTGTTTGTCCTGGCACAGCCCCTGTCCCCGTCACTAAGTACCATAACACTTATGCATGCAAGGCACCTCCACTATATAGGTTTTTATAAACAAAGATTGACCTGGCATCCTGTAAGACATTGATGTCAGCAGATCCACAACAGGTAAGTTCAGACTTACTCTGTAGGTCATCAGTGATTCACTGGTGACAGGAAATCTGGTCTCCAGCATACCAGAGATAATGAACTTGCATGTCCAAAGTGGGTATTAAGGAATGCTAGAGGAGTTATTTTGGTGTACAATTAGCTTTGAAATGATGAGAAGGAGATGGATTCACAATTCTTCAAGCAAATAGAAGCAAAGAAAGCCCTGTAAAATAGTGAGAGTGATAAAACTTGATTTATTTCAATCTGGACCTTGAAATAAACCATGTAAAGTGTAAAGAGCGAGATGATTCATGCAAATTGTCCTGGAAATTTTTCTTGATCAGTGTTTTCTTCACCCACTGAGTAATGAAACAGTTTTGCACCTGGTTCTAGAGAATTAAGTGGGGAGGCAGAAAATGTTTCTGTGGAAGTGTATTCAGAAAGAATTGAAAAGTCACAAGATTTAACAGGCCGTTGCAGGAAAATCATTTATCTGGTTTGGACACTGGCTGAGCTGCCAGAGATAGAGACCAAGATTATCCAAAGATCCAATGGCAACTCGTACCGAAACAGTCAGCACTTACAGACTTTTAGCATCAAAAGAAAGGTTAACCTTGTGTACTTGTCTATGTTCCCATCAGCTTCCAATTGAACTGCTAGGATCTGAACCCACCATTGTCCTGATGGAATCTCCCAGCCATTACACCAGTGAAAAGCACCTACCCACATACAATAAAGGACAGTGCTAACGTGACTTTGTGCACTGAAGGTTACTACATAAATTACCACTGGTACAAAAGTTCTGGATTCCTAATTCCTGTCCTGGATACTGGGATTAGAGAGGGATTCCAAATGCTATCTATAAATTTGCCAATGAGACCACTGTTTTTGATAAAATCTCAGATGGCGATGAGGAGGTGTACAGAAGTGAGATAGATCAGCTGGTTGAGTGGCGTCGCAACAACAACCTCGCACTCAATGTCAGGAAGACCAAGAAATTGATTGCGGACTTCAGGAAGGGGAAGTCGGGAGAACACATACCAGTCATCGAGGGGTCAGCAGTGGAAAAGGTGAGCAGCTTCAAGTTGCTGGGCATCAACATCTCAGAGGATTTATCTTGCGCCCAACACATTTGGTATGTCACCAAAGGCTCTGTCAAATTTCTACAGATATATGGTGGAGAGCATTCTGACTGGTTGCATCAACACCGATAGAGTTTCCATATGACTGGTATGGAGGCTCCAATGTGCAGGATCTCAAGAAGCTGCAGAGGGTTGTAGACTCAGCCAGCTACATCTCAGGCACAACTCTCCCCACCATCAAGGACATCTTCAAGAAATGGTACCTCAAGAAGACGGCATCCATCATCAAGGACCCGCACCATCTGGGACGTGCCCTCTTTTCGTTACTTCATCGGAGAGGAGGTAGAGGAGCCTGAATCCTCACACTCAACATTTTAGGAACAGCTTCTTCCCTTCCATCATCAAATTTCTGAACAGTCCATAAACCCAAGAACACTAGCTCGTTTTTCCTCTTTTACACTACTTATTTTTTTAAAGTTATAGTAATTTTTATGTCTTTGCACTGTACTGCTGCCGCCAAACAACAAATTTTAGGACATACGTCAGTGATAATGAACCTCATTCCAATTAGAATTCCAGTTATCCAGAGGCTCAAAATGTCAGGAAATCTATAGATTTCCAACCAAGAAAAGGCAGATATCACCAGTAACTAGAATGAGTAGCCAGAGATCAGGGCAGGAAACTGTGCTGTTTATTGTCTTCCTTAAATGAGGCCACTTCCACTTCCCTACCACAGAAAGTCTGATGTCGGTTCACCTAGAACAAAATACCCTACATGGATTTGATTAATGAGATTGAATGACACCAAAATATCCCCAATCCAATCAGAAGCTACAGTGTGCCTGCAGGGCTCACAATGGAAGTGCATGATGATGGGGCCCCTACCGTTGTCAAAGCCATTCAATGACAAGGCTGTTTACTTACCCGGGCCCTTGATGATCAGCCATGGACCGGTCTCCCCTCAGGCGATTGTGCCGGCAAGAAGGCTGGAAGAAAGAGCCCACACCCAAAAGTGTGCAACTGGTGAAATTTAGCAGCTCACCAGTCATTGGACGATTTAGCCCAATGAGTAGGATGATGTGAAGTTATTCAGATTGGCAGGATATGACTAGTAGAAGCCCAAGGTACTGTATATTAGAGTTGTAATTAGTCACTACATTTATAAAAAGCTTGGATGGTAGGATTCACAGTTTGATGATGATACAGAGACATTGGAAGTATTTTGTTTTAATTTGTTCTTGTTTTTTTTAAAGATCTGGGCATTGCTGGCAATATCAGCATTTATTGCTCATCCTTAATTGCTTGAGACGGTGGTGGTGAGCTGCCTTCTTGAATAGTTGTGGTCTTTTTGGCAAAGGTACTTCCATAGTGCTGCTTGCTCAAACTTGCCAGCTTTAGACCCAGTAACAATGGGGAAAAAAAGTGAATATATTTCCAAATAGGACCATGTGTGACTTAGAGGAAACATTAAGGTGGTAGAGTTCCCACATCATTGTCGTCTTTGAACTACTTTGTGGCAGAGATTATGGGCTTGGGTGGCATTGGGGTGGAAGGGGAGCTGGTGTGGGAGTTCTTTTGGGATAACCTTGGCAACGTGGTACAATCTGCAACTGCTGTGCAGCAGTGGTAGAGGAAATGAATATTTAGTGTGGTTAATGGGTGCTAATAGCAGATTGTTTTGTCCTAGATAGTGCTGAGTTTCTCCAGAGCTGTTGGAGTCACTCTCATTGAGGCAAGAGGAAGGTATTTCTCTGGCATTTATTTCTACTTGAATCTAGTTTTACCAGGGCTTTTTAATGCCAAGCTCAGTCAAATGTTGTCTTGCAGTCATTCTCACCTCACCTCTGAAATTCAGCTCTTTGATCCATTCTTGGACCAAGGACGTGATAAGGTCTGGAGTGGAGTGATGCTCGTGAAATCCAAACTAGACATCATTCAGTACTTGTTGCTTGATAGCACTCTTGCTGACCCCTTCCATCACTTTGATGATTGTGAGTAGACTAGGCAGTAATTAGCCGGATTGGATTTGTCCTGCTTTTTGTACCTGAGCAATTTTTCACATTGTGTGATAGATGCCAGAATTTAAACCATACTGGAACAGCTTGGCTGGAGACACAGCTGGTCCTGTTGTGTAGTGTTCAGTACTAAAACTGGGTAGTTATCTCATACCACAGCCCTTGCTGTCCCTGATGTTCTCAGCTATGTTTTTGATATCATATGAAGTAAATTGACTTGGCTGAAGACTGGTTCCTGTGATGATGGGGATCTCAGTAGGAGGCAGTGATGGATTATCTATTCAACACTCCTGGCTGAATCATAAATTACAGGGGTGTATAATGGATTATGCAAATGGATATAAGTGGGGCAAATGTATTTCATTGTAGACAAGTAACGTACATCATTGTAGCCAAGTAAGACGCCATGCAGTTTGGATCCAAGAAAGATAAAAGAGAGCACACTCTAAATGGGAAAACAGATGGAAACAGCATATGTCCAAAGAGCCTATCATTATGCCCACATCTCAAAGCAGCTGATTTCTGCAGAAGCCTTAAAATCAGGGCATATTTCTTCCACACCTGCTGTAAAATCCTTTGTAGACTCTGGCAAACTTAAGAGCTCCAGAAAACATATCTCTTGAAAAATCCCAGTCCACAAGTGCTTAATGATCTCTTTAAGTATTTCCTTGCCAATGAACAGGTGTCTAGCTGATATAAGGAGTCTGGTGGCTGCAGTTCTGAGCTTCAACATGACACTAGGTCAACAAGCTACTCTAAATATTGTCCTGTGTGACTCATGCCAGATACTTGCTTGCAAATTGGAACAAAGTCAGAATAAGCTTGACATTGGAGCAAAAATACAAACTACTAGATGAACTCAACAGGTTGAGCAACATCTGCAGAGGAAAAGAGATGGTCGATGTTTCGAGTCGAGACCCTGGTGTGTCGACCATCCCTTCATCTTCACAGATGCTGCTTGATCTGCTCAGTTCCTCCAGCAGTTTGCTTTTTGTTCCAGGTTCCAACATCTGCAGCCTCTTGCGTTTCTAAGCTTGATTTTGGCTTCAACATCACAATCATCAATGAGCCACCATCATTGACGTACTTACCGACCACATAGGCACTGTCCTCACTGTGGAAGAATGGAGACTAGATACTCTCTGACAAGAAACTAATTTTCATATCCTCAACATTTCTCCATTGCCTCCATGTCAGAAGTGGCATGAATACTCAGTCATGCTCTAAATAATTGGAATGGGAGAAACAATGAAGCTGAGTGTAGAAGAGTTTAATTAAGTAGTAGCGCAGCCACTTGACCTAACTCTCACTCCACTGTACATACTATCTAGAGGATGCAAAGCTGTATGGTAGATTTCCCAGCATTTTGCAACTTTGCAATCACAATTTCCAAGAAAGACAAGAGTGGTAAATCACAGGAATATCATCCCTTCCAAAGTCCCATCCAAATTGTTCATCATCTTGGCTTCAACTTGCAGGTTGGGTTTCCTCCAGTGTAAACCAGTGACATTTCTTGGAACTATTCGCTGTCATTGGGTAGGGTTGGATTTGTGGAGAGGCAAAACAGAAGAGGCTGACTGGGACTTGCAGCAGTGTCCAGTGTTGTTGTAGAGTTAGGAATTGTATCCAGTACCTCGCATCATCAGAGTTTTATAAACTACAATTTTTGATGAAGGTCTCTACCAAACCCTTTTAAAGAATGCTGGTTAAGCCAATTAATGTCTAATACATTTATACTCCACTTAAAGAGCAGAACTTTAGTCAATATTTTTATTTTATTTTCTGCAAAAGAGTAGCTCATCCTGCAGAAATTCTCAGAGTCTCCTGCAAAATGTTATCTAACTTTGTCTTTCCATCATTGATGAATAATCGTAATATGACTATGAATAATGAGTATTAAGAATACTCAAGAGGGAGATTAGGAGGGCAAAGAGAGGGTATGAGATAGCTCTGCCAGTAGGTTAAGGAAAATTCCAAGAGGTTCTCTAGCTGGAAAAAAGTGAAAGGGTGGCTAGGTAGAGAATAGGACCCCTTAGAGATCAGCAGGGCTGCCTCTGTCTTGAGATGCAGGAGATGGGTGGGATATTTAACAAATATTTCTCCTTGGTGTTTACTGAGGAGAAAGCCATGATTGCTCAAGAGATAAGGGATGCTAGTGGAGATGATTTGGCAGAAAGTCATATTACCAGGGAGGAGGTATTTGCAGCCTTACAGTGCACTAAGGTGGATAAATCCCCAGGGTATGACCGAGTGCATCCTCGGACTTTGTGGGAAGCTAGTGAAGAAATTGCAGAAATGGTCACTTCATCCTTAGCCACTGGTCAAGATCCTAAAGACTGGAAAGTGGCTAATGTTGTTCAGATATTTAAGAAGGATAGTAAGGACAAGCCAGGGAACTAGCACTGATGCTGTCAGCCTGACATCAGTAGTGGGGACGTTACTGGAGGGAATTCTGAGGGATAGAATCTACCAGCATTTGGAATGATAGAGCCTGAATAGAAGGAGTCAGCATGGCTTTGTGCTTGGCAAGTTGTGCTTGACGAACCTTCTGGAGTTTTTTTGAAGAGGTAACCATAAAGGTAGATGAGGGTAGGCAGTGGATGCTGTCTATTTGGACTTTAATAA
>JARFYF010000094.1:75743577-75758571 GCA_030265395.1 Rhina ancylostomus | reverse complement strand
TCATAAGTAGTTATTAATAAAGTAGTTTTTAACACTTATACATGTCTCGGTGTGTTTTTGTTGCTGGTACGTAACACCACTCTCTGCCTTTCTCTTGCATGCTGCCTTTAAATATTACTCACTCTAACTTTAGATAAATTTTGAACAGAACACACCTCAGAAATCACTTGGAGGATTATGCTCCCATATATATCAGGGTCAATCCTGTCTGCAGCTTCTTGCACATTACTAAAGGTTGCCTTGTACCTGGCTTATTTAACAATACAAAGATCAACATTTTAAGAATTAGACTGATGCAATCTCCCCTTTGCTTATCCCACCACCAACCTGCTGCAAGACAATGAACTGTTCAATACAAAAATGTTTGTTGTGCAACATTTGCATAGCAAAAATGCTTTGATGTGAAAAAAATCTCTCTAATGCTTCAAGTTAAAATCATTTTAAATGGAAAACGTAACGATGCTGGAGGCACTCAGCTAGCCAGGCAGCATCTGTGGAGAAAAGCAGGTGGTCAACCTTTCAGGTCAGGACCCAAAACATTGACCACCTGCTTTTCTCCAAGGATGCTGCCTGGCCTGCTAGGTTCCTCCAGCATCATCGTGTTTTTTCATCTGGATTCCAACATCTGCAGTCCTTTATTTCTCTCATTTTGAATGTAATTCACCTCAGCAATCACTTGGAAGATTTTGTTCTCATTTGTACAAAGAGCTGGTGAAGGGGTTTTCCTCTAATGATTCTGAGGTTTACCATTTTGAAAGACTGAAGAGAGCCAATCATGCTGGTGTCATCTTTGTCATTTATAAACTGACTTGTAAATCTTTGTTGACAGAGTCAACGTAGGAGTTCAGAGGAGCGTGTTCACGTTTGTAAAAACTGCTTCAAGATTTTGATTCAGTTCACAGTTGTTTTGCCAATTTCATCACGGAGCCCCCATGTTCCTCACAATATGCCGGGCAAGAGATTTTGGACAATATTTAGTCTAAATTGAATTGAGGCAGACTTGCTGAAGGTTTTGGCTACATTCCCAATGTTTTCTCCTTTCCCTGTGCTACTTTTCTTCTGATTGAAATATTGACACTTAGATATACAGCAACCACTCTATGAATCCACACATATTAACTCCAGAATAATTAATCTTCAATACAGAGATGGACATGCACAGAGGGATCTGTTCTGAGTCAGAATGCATTGAGTCCAGCAAAATTAGATGCAAATGCACTTACTGGTCTGTTGTTTCCAGCAACAGCTCCAATAGAAATCACTAATTAATCATGTTTGTTTCTATTTTCTAATATCTGCAATGTATTTGCCAATAAATAACCTTTTATTTATTCACACCAGCTTATAACTTGTCATATTTACTTAGTTGTCAGAATGTCAGAACAGGTTTGCATTTTACATTTCAAAAAACTTAATTACTTTTTAGCTCTATCAGCTGCAGCTAATGACATCTTGAAGTGTACAAGAAAATACAAGAGACCGTGGAGATTTATACTTGCACAGAAGCACAAAATTCAGAACAGACCAAATCTTCAGCATACTGAATAAAGTGCTTTGCCAAGGAAGTCAAGTCAACCTAGGGTTGTATTCTTTATTGGTTTCTCTTGTATGACCCACTAAAATTTATCAGATCATAACAATGCCAAATATGACACTCTTACTTCCCCTCTTGACCACACTTGTCAACTTGCTGTTTATTTCCAGAAAACTGATGCTCCCACTGGCAGCGTCATCAAAGACATTTTGGGGAATATATATATACTGGGGCACCCGTTCATCATTATTTTAGAAACAAAGAACAGATGTGTAATATTTTAACAGTCTGCCTCATCTTTGGCAAATACCAAATAAGACATTTCATCACAGTTCACCATCTCTGAATCTCTCCAATTTCTTTGCAATGCTATTCCTAATGAACTTTGTGGCTAAATTAACAAATGCCTTCCACCAGCAGAACCAGTCACTCTGGCAATAAGTCTTTCCCACTGAATCATATTCATGAATCTCCCAGGCAGCTAACTTGTTGATCAACATCATGTAGTATACCTAGGGAAAGAAATTTAAAGGTTAAATGATGGAGAAGCTCCAGGAAATCATTACTTCTGAGCTTCCCATCCACAAATCTTCTTCTCCTCAATGAGGAAAGTAGATACCAGGTTCTATACTTTTCTCGCGATTATGATGATTTTTCCACAATAACGCACGAGAGGCTAGGCATAACAGCCTAATTGTTCTGTAATCAATGTTTCCTATAAATATATCATTACTTAATTATCCTTGCACTCTTATGCTGTACTTATGACGTCAAGAATGCTGTTTACTGGTCTCAAATGAATTTTTTGACTAAGAAGAGCAGCAATGCATTCAACTTTGTTGAAGGGAGACAAGAGATTCTGCAGATGCTGGAATCTGGAGCAATACACACAATGCTGAAGGAACTCAGAAGATCAGGCAGCATCTATGGAGGAATGTGTGTATTGCAACTTTGTGGAAGTACATTTTCCAACTGCTGGACTTACAAGTTAGATTCATGACAATTTCTCCTCACTGTCCCAACATGTCACATAATATGAATGACAGAGCTGAACAGCATTTGTCTTCGTAATGGAGTAAATCTGGGCAGCAACTTCTGGCACAGCTGAACACAGAAATCTGGGTTTTGCAGTCAGAGTTGTCCTTCTCTGTCACAGGCTTCACCTTTGCAGTTCTCCCAGCATCCCTGGCTCTTAAAGAATGCAATGGTGAGAGCTGGAAGTTCTTGCCCACAGGTTTTAACTGTGACATCATTTTGACAGCTCTTTAGTGCCTAAATTACCTAGCGTTAGCTCTCAGTGAGAATTTGTCAATCTGTTAAAGAGCTGTTTAATATAAAATTGCTGCTTCTTGCTCTGCTCGTGGATGCTATAGACTCCCTGCAGAAGGTGCTATCCTGAAACATGCATCCCATTACTGTCAGTCTCCATTCAAAAGCCCATGAATTTTCTCAGAGCAGCTGTCAGCAAGGTGAACCAGCAAGTGGTTTTCCTTTGCAGCTGACCAAGATATTCAGCCAATGCAACAATAATAAAGTTGTTCAACATTGTCTCAGGGACAGTTAATGCTGAGGAACAGTTATGTGGATATATCAAAATTTTAAAGACAAAACTCACCTTATACCATCTTCAAATACTGGGACATAGATATCTGAGTACCTTAGTTTTCAATTCAAAGGGTTGTAATAGTAATGAAATTAAGCATATTCTTACACTTCAGAGCAGGGAGAGATGAAATATAAAAGTTGTGATGACATTTCAAAGGTTTCTCAGAAAGAATGCTGATGATTGAATTTTATAACTCTTCACTTTGAAAGCACCTTGTGGTTATTGGCTTGGAGAATTTAGCACTATGGTAAAACTCAAAATATAGATTATAAAAATGTAAAATTACTGTACAGGATTTCAAAGTCAGGACTGCACACAAATTTTGACATTTTGAGAGACATTTAGTGGTTCCATGTGAGAATGTTAGCACATTGAAACTGTCATCATTTTGTTGATATATGGATTAAAATTGTAACAAGATGCCAATAGTGCCACATACAAACACTGAAATAACAAGTGACAGTGCTGAGCACTGAAAACTTTTGATGAAAATGTGATGGCAGTGGTGAATTTAATAAAATGTCTATGCTGTTTTAGTATCTAGATTTTCTTTACGTAATACAGAGAAATCTCATCTGGCCCTTGAACAAAAATAATTGCAATGATTGTTAATACTGCAGTCTTACTCTCAATGCTCATTACAGTTTGTGGTCATTGGATATCAGAATGAATGAGTGAAGGATTGTTTCAAATGAATTGTACAAGCAATCTATATGCAACTAATCAAGGGCATAATGACATTACAATATAGATTGGACTAGGAACAGTTTTATTTCTTTGATGCTTCATCCACTACAAAACGTTCATCAAAAAAGCATAGTAATACTGTCTGTTAAGTTGATCCCAACCTATTTCTTATATGACCCAAGATGTTTTATTCATATTTTAAATGAAAATGGGAAAGTTTCAACTGCTTTTGGCTCAATTTTGTGAAGGATATCCAGATTTCCATCACAATCCATGTGAAAAATTTCTTCCTGCTTTGACACCTGAAGGACCTGGGGAGGAATTGGCTTCAATCACCAATGCGGAGCAGGAGCACAAATGTCAGCCACACGTTGTGCACGCCACTGTGCATTTTCTCCATGAACTTCAGTAAGAGTTGATTGTGCTGAGATGAGGTCAGTTGGCTCTAATGCTTGCACTCTCATTTAGCGTTGGTGATCCAGACAAATAACTACTATGAATATCTAATTTTAAGATAATATTGCCCAGTTTTAGATTTCAATTGTTCAAATATACCAAGTACCCAATGAGTACTGAATATGGCAGGCAGGATGTGAACTTACAGACGACACAGAAAATGCAGCACCCATCATTTTAGTCTAGATATTGCGAACAGATTCCAGTCTCCAAGCCTAACACAGGTGATAGGTCTTCTACATATGTTAGGAAAAGCAATGGTCTGCTTGTCTGAGGCTCTCTTCAGATTTGGGTGACTACATTCAAAAGAACAAAGCCTAATACAGCTTAACCAGTGGTTTTAAAGGAATTGCCCATTGCTAACAGGGCAAGTTATTTAAAAAAAGCAGAGTATGGAAATAGATGCATTGAGAGTGGTCCTTTTGACTTAATGCTAAAGCAATGGACAACTTCTGTCCACCATTTATCCCCTTTTCTCTCAATGATTGCCTCTATTCTCCCAAAAAGATAGGCTCTTCGAGCCATCACTTGCAACCCTCTCCCAGTTCACACATTTCATAGAAGTATGTATTCAAAGTGTTTTATTTACAACTTGTTGATATAGAAGTAAATTGTATTTCCATTTGAAGAACCTCTGGGATCAGGGCATAGGGTTTCCATCATCCTAGAATGACAGAAATAAATAAGCCTCCTTTAATCAAATCCTATTCTTTCAGCTAAACCAATTGAAATACTGCAATTTGCCTGGTTTATGAAAACACAGAACAATGGATGATACAATCCAGCCCTAAAATATGCACGGTAAAGTTAGTTATGAACTGATGAAAAGCACAGCTCAGCTTTGATCATCAGTGCTGATCCCAAGGATAGTTTAAATATTTTTTGAGACAGATTCTTGATGAGCTAACAAGTGAAAATTACCATAGATAGATATGAACATCGAGAGAAGTCACAATCAAATCAGCCATGATCTTATTAAATGACATAGTGAAGCAGGTTTGAGGAGCCGAAGGGCCTATTCACATTGTTAATTTATATTTTAGCAAGTATGTTCATTAAATTCAGGAAAAACTGATGGATCCATCAAACGACTCCTGTCCTTGCAAGCTGTCTACTATAAAGTACATTTACCGAAACAAAAGAAAAGTTGAGAAAGATTTGCTCTGAGGGCTTGGGCTAGTATCCAAGACTGGGGGGGACGGGAAGGGGGAGAACTTAATTGTCAATATTGTTCTTTTTCCATCAGTTTTCTGATAAATGCTTCAATTGGTACATGTTGAAATTGTTGCTTCTCAATAAACCATTATTATTTTTCAACCCTTGGGTAGTTTGTGACCTTTGAGAAATGCTGAAGTCTTATTAATTTGTCTCCAGTTCTGTGCTCACGGTCTAAATTAATCTGCTCATATTATTCCATTTCCATGCCTGCGCTCAGTCTCTTCTAAACATTAACAACAATCTGCCAGTCACCTCTCCCTCTTGATTATTTCCTCCCTTTTGGAAGGCACACGACTTGGCAGTTAGTGCTGTTGTCTCTCAGTTCCAGGGACTTTAGTTCATTCCTGTCCCTGGGTGCCCTTTGTGTAGAGATTTCATGTTCTTTCGGTGACCTCATGGGTTTCCTGCATGTGGTTCAGTTTCCTCCTACATCCCAAACAACAGCTGTAAATTACCCCTCACTGTAGGTTAATGGTTAAAAGAATCAAAGGGGGATTGCTGGACACGTAGAAGAGGAAATACAGATTGGGAGTGGGAGAGAGAATTAAATTGGCAAGCAACAGGAAGTTCAGGGTTACCTCTAAGGAATGAATGCAGGTGTCCTGCAAAGAATCATCCAATCTGGATTAGGCTTCTCCAAAGTAGAGAAGATCACATTGAGAGCACCAAAGCCAGCACAATAGATGGAAGAAGTGCAAGTGAATTCCTGCTTCAGGTTTGGTTCCTCTAAGCCCCTGGATGATATGTTGCACCTTGTTCAAAACATCTTTCCTGAAGTGTTGGGGATATTAAATGTGCCCAATAGTTCTGAGAATATTTCTGATAATTGTGATAATGACCAGTATTATGTTTTTATTAAAAATGAAAGAAAATTTATGATAAGGAGTCATTCAAGGTGGAGGAGTGAAAAAAAAATGTCGTGGTAATAGAGTCAGTATAATGAGGGGAATAGATGTAGTCAGAGAGTCATACAGCACAGAAACAGGCCATTTGGCACATCATCTCCATGCTGCCTATTGTACCTATCAGCAGTCATCCATCTACCTGCATTAGGTTCATAGCCTTCTATGCCCTGGTGATTCAAGTACTTGTCTAAATGCTTCTTAATGTCATGAGTGTATCTCTCTGCACCACCTCTTCGAGCAGTGCATCCAGACTCCGATCACCCTCTCTTTAAACAAATTCCAACTCAGATCCTCTCTGACCTTCTTACCACCCAACTTAAACCTAGGCCCTCTTGTCTTGGACAGCCCCACCATGGGAAAAAAAGATTTTTACTATCTACCCTGTAATTTTATACAACTTTCAGGTCAACCCTCAGTTTTCTCCACTTCAGGGAAAACAAACGCAGCCTATCCAGTCTCTCCTTATAATGGTAATGGTCCAATCCAGGCAACATCCTGGTGAATCTCCACTGTACCCTCCCCAGCACAATCATGTCCTTCCAACAGTAAGGTGACCAGAACTGCACACTACCCTCCAGGTGTGTCCTAACCAATGTTTTATAAAACTGAAACATGACATTCCAGCTCTTATGTTCCATGCCCAGGCCAATGAATGCAAACATTCCATAAGCCTTCTTCACCACCTTCGGGACCTTTCACTTTCAGGGATCTATGGACTTGTACCCCAAGGACCCTCTGTTCATCAACACTGCTTAGGACCCTACCATTTACTATGTGCACCCTGCCCTTGCCTTCCAAAAATGCATCACCTCACATTTATCAGGATTAAATTCCAATAGCCATTGCTCTTTCCAGCTTGAGCTGATCTTTATCCTGCTGTAATCTTAGCCAACCCCGCTTGCTATACATAGCACCACTACATTTTCTAACATTTGCAAATTTACTTATCCTACCTCAGAAAAAGAATGAGACCCAAAGGCAGCGTGCCAGTCAGTGTCAAGATTAAATACATGTCCTTAGGACAGGAGGAATTTGGAGTAGGAGAGAAAAGATTCAGCTATCTATTTGGGAACGAACAAAATAGATAGGACAAACAGAAAGGTCCTGCTGAGAAGGTTTGAGCAAAATTAAAGCCGTGGGATTATTAACCGATGCCTGCACAAATTGTTGCAATGTTAATATGATCTGAATGTCAAAGACCTGTCCCTCATACAGTTATGGGAGAAATGAGTTCCAATGCATAGGTGATTGCACTACTACCAGGTAAAGAAGGAGCCAGGTAGAATGGGCTTCCCTTGAATTGGGCAGAGACCAATGGCCTAGTGAATTGAATAACTAGATCCATAGATAAAGCTTTAAGCTAATTTGTCTTGGGGAAGAGTTCTGTTGCAGAGTAAATTAAGAAGTTAAAGAGAAAGGAAAAGAATGATAGTACGGGGTTGAAAAATGTTTTTAGATAAGGGAATGTACTTCCAAGTAGTGTATCAGGGAAACTGCTAAAAATGCAAAATTGAAGGCACTCTACTCATGACAAGTTAGTTGGCACAGATAGAAATAAATAGGCATTATTTAAATGTTGGAGAGACTGATAACAATTCTGACAGCATCAATGCAGCTCACAGAGCTACCATGAATTCAGAATCTGTCATCACAATTCTTGCAGTACCAGAAGCAACAGGTAGAGGAAGAATGAGAAATTTGAATAGTATCATTTTAAAATTGTAATGGCTTAATTTTATTACAGTAACAATGCTGTTCCTCACCAACATTTATTACCATGAATATTAAGGCACACCTCTGCATCACTTTGAAAGCAGGCCTCCCCTAGAGTTACTAATTTCTGAAGACCACAAATACCTGTTTTCTTTCATTGTTAACTTATCAACTAGATGATGTTAAGCATTTAAAGCCTCACATAAAGAACTTCATTAAATGTTTCCTGAACATGCAAACATAGGATAATGTTAAGTATCTGCAAAGCTGTCCTTTCTAATTATGGTCAGATGTGTTACACGATGTCTCATCAATATACAGTCTGCTAAATGCATCTTTGGTTTATTCGTGTTTTTTCTTGTTTTCACTTTTGTTTTAGCTTATCATAAGAAAATACAAGAAAGGTAATGATATTGTTTGAATGTACTTGAAAAGATGACTGCATCTTAACCTCAGATAAAGCACAAGTTATGGTTGTGTCAGAGGATAAAGTTCAAAACAAAAACTGAAGCAGAATTCAATGAATCTCAAACCTGCCCACTTCCAGTTTAGTTGGATGTGGTGTGATGATCAAGAGGCCAATCCACTTGTATCTCAATTTGGCCAAGATTCAAGGCCCCAGAAAACCTGATTGGTAAAAGGAATGGAGAGTCCATATATTTCATATTTTCTTATAACAGAGGAGGTCATTCAGCCTATCAAGTCTGTGCTGCAACATAGAGCAATTGCATTCCGCTATTTATCTTTGAAACATTTCCATCAAGTTTACCATCCACCTATATTAGAAATAATTTGCCATGGTTAATTAACCTAACACCTTGCACATCTTTGGCATGTGGGAGGAAACCGGAGTACAGGAGGAAACCCATGCAGTCACACAAAAAAAAGTGGCAAACTCCACATAGATGGAGGTCAGAATTGAACCCAGGTCACTGGAGGCATGAGACAACAGCTCTACTTGGTGCTCCACTGTGCTGCCCTTGGATCTGTACCCCAGGGGAAAGTAGAACATTTCTTCTCCAGCTGGTGCAGGTACTGCAGATAGATGAATCAAACATTTTCAGAAACTTTACCTCCCTCAAAAGGAGCACAGCACTGAACATGTTAGTAAAGTCTGGACTTCTGCATTCATGCAGACTTGTATAGAAATTCCAAACTCACTGACATGTATAAGGTGAAACTGCCTGCACTTCCCTGGAAAATGCATGCAATTTGCTCTGAAGTCACTCAAAACACTGATGACCTATCCAAAGTGCAGTATCCAGAACTGAAAACAATACTCAAGGTGAGGAGCAACTGATGTTTTGTAAAGACTTAACCCAACTTGCTTGGTTTGCACTTCATTCCACTATCCAGAAAAGAATATTCCTGAAGGCTTCAGTGTTCTCCGCTTTTCCTAATGCCTTCAATTCTGTGCATCTACCCCCAGGTGCCTGTTTCTTACTCCCTTCACAATTGCAGCATTTAGAACATATTGTGCCTCTTCTTCTGACCAAGATGTATCAATTCCGATTTCTCCACAACTAATTCATCACCCATCATTCTGCCCTATTTATCTAGCTGCTTATCTCGTGCCAGAATCTCAAACTCTCCTCATTGCTTACTGCATTCTGAGTTTCATGTCATATTTGAAAACCTATAAACACACCTTCTTCCAAAAATGAGAAGGCTGTTAAAAAATGCCATAATTTGCACTGAACAACATTTTCATTTACACATTTAAATTGTCAGAAATTTTAATTAACACCCTACAGGAAAATTCAAAACTACCTTGCACTGTATCAAATCAAAACTGAAAGGTAAAACGACTGAATCAATGTAAAAAACTGAGAAAATGTAATTCAACCAATTCACATCAAAATAACACCTGTACCTTACTGCTGGTGTACATAAAGGACCTGCAATGACATGACAACATAGAAAAAACATTTCTGCAGCAAACATTGCTTTTAACACTGTCTTGAAGGTTTCCCCACTGTGAGCATTTGACCTGTAGTTTTCAATCCAGTATTATTTCAGCTGAACAAACTCAATTCAATTGCTTTCATTTTTTCTTCTAGTCCAACAAATCATGGACCTTTCATTTAACCCTGTTATTGACTGACTGTTAATGTAAGTGAATTTTATTTGACAGCAGACTATAACTCTGATCCAGAGGACACATTTTAATAAACCGGCTGCTGAAGGAACACTTGCACCTCCTAAATAAAAGGAGGACAGTTCAAAAGAAAAAAATGAAAAATACTCAATGAGGAACCATGGAATACTCAGCTGTGATGTTGAGCCCATAATATTTAGGCTCAGTGAGAAAGATAAATTATATTTCACTGATTTTGCACATTTGCTCTGTATTTACTAGATGATATGACAGTTTGCAGCACTTCAGCAGAGGGATTTTTGTACAGAGCAGATCAACACTGAAGCTACAGGCTGGAAATTTAAAGGCTCATCACGTGGCCAATCTGAGAGTAGCCAAGAAATAGCAAGGAGATGTTACCAGGAAACTCTGGTCAACAGAAAAACATTAGAACTCATTGTTGGGAGTTTTCTCATTAAAGAGGCCCTTTAAAATAATCTGATCAATGAAATGGATTAACTACAACGTACATGACAATGACTTATTCATTAAGGTGTCGTAAAGGTCTTCATTAATCAGCTATTAAGAAAAAATCAGCGATTATTTGTAATGTAGTGAACGAATCAGATGAAATTTGTCAGCTGGATTATCATGAGCTAACTTTCAAGGTGGTTCCAGGTATTATGAATAAAAAAAGAGGTTGTTCCTGCTCCTGATGCTTTTCTACTGTAATTTATAGAGGAAATTGTAAATGATCTATTAAAATAGCTGGTGCTTCGAGAGAAATATTAAAGGAAGGCTTGTACCTAAAGATTCCTAAATAACTAAAGGTACCAAAAGATTCACTGCATTAAAAACATTTTCCCCATGTTACATATGGGTCTTTTAACAGTTGCCTTTAATCTGTTTCATCTGCACTGATCCAGTTATCACTGGAAGGACCTGCCACTTAATCAAACCCTTGAAGATTTTGAAGTTCTCTCTCAATCTTTCTGTAATATTTTCTTTAATGAGAACAGTCTCAGTTTCTGTTGCATGTAATTGAAACTTGTTATCAATTTAGTAAATATTCTCAGAACCCTTTGAGGCTTTGACATCCTTACTGAAGTGTGGGGCCCAGAATTCACGATAAAATTACGCTCTGCACCTGTCCCACAATTTGCACAACATGAACCTTATAACCCTCAAAAACAAATATTCTTTGAATTCTGTTACTTCAACAAGCAACTTTAGTTAAGTGCAATTTGCCTTTACCAACTAACAGATGGCTTTAATTTATTAGTCTATATTTTTCCAAGTACCAATGAATTTCCCCAGATTAATATCACCATAATTTTCCCCACCACTGGAGCTGAACTGACTGGCCTGCAATTGCTGAATTTATACAATCACATGCCTCCAACCCAAGCACGCCTCCTCTGAGGATGTTTGGGATAGAACTGTCCCATTTTCCACCTTACTCCTCTATATAGCCTCAGATGTATTCCATTCACATCAGATGACATTTCTACTTTGAGGACTGGCAAAATTTACTGCAGCCCCTTTCACTGTTCATTGCACTTTTCTCCAGAAGAGAAATAGAGTTGGGATAACGGCACATTGCCAAAGTTAGATGGTTACAGCATTAATGTTCTTAGAAAACAACTGATCTTAATGAGTTTAGTATATTAAACTATTAATATTTTGGAAAGAGTTACACAAATAACAAAACTAAGGCCGACTATTCCTCAATACAAGTCCCTGGGCATCATACTGCACGTACTTTCAAAATCTTAATACTTCCCACATTGTGCAGCAATCCGCTTAAAGTAATCCACATAGCAAATTTCAACTGGCATACAAAGTGTAAATGAGGTAAATTAGATTTTTATTATATTTATGGGGATTAGAATAATTACAGAATGTACTTTTCGCCACAGTTCAGAAAATGTAATTTCCATCTTTAAGGAATGTTTATGGTGTTGTGGTAATGCTGCATTAACGAAACAAGCTACTTGTGTCAATTTGAACAGCGACTTTGTCCTAACTGAAAAACAGACTTTTCTCTAGATTCAAAACCAGTTACCTACTTTCATGGAAGTCAAAGTGATTCTTCATTATTCTGAGATTGTATATACTGTTGATATTATTCAAATATATATCATATGTTTTCTTAATAAAATACATCATATTCTGCTATAGCTGAAGTCTGGTCAATTGTGTAGGCAAAGAATTCAGCATTGCAATACCCAACATAAGGAATAAATATACTGTGAGATATGTAATAATATAAAAGTGACTTACCTGAAAAAAAGCTAGGCGTCCTTGTTAAAGTAACATTCAGAATACATCAGAGCAACGGAATGAATTTACTATTTAATTCAATATTAAACAAAAAGTATTTCTCAGAGTTCTGAAAATGAAATGAGGTCTTCTTATCAGTGTTAGCAATGCTACATGTACAACATTCTACAGTAGCAAAAACACAGACTTCTCACAGGCTGTTACCTCTCTAACACCTGGATTAAAGGTTCAGCAATAAAGGAAAGCAGATTACATCTGATATGACCACAAATATTAGGAGAGGGAACAACAGACAAATATTCCCATCCCAATCATTACCTTGAATGCCCACAGTATATTTACCATTGCCCTGACTGAGATTAGCCAATGCAGTACAGAAAAGGGATCCAATTTAGCTGGTCTACGGACCTTTTAATCTGTTCATGACTTAATGTGATTTTTAATTGTTTTTAAATGTCTCTGTCATCAATGACATTTTAAACTGTTACAAGTCCAATGACAGCTTTAACAAAAGGTGAAGTTCTGCTCAGCAACTTGTCTGGGTGTGCTGAGTGTGGAGCCTTGTATTAAAAACCCTGTAAACATATTAATATTTGGCAATATCTAAGTGCCCAAGATGCCTACATAAAACACCAGATAAGCCATTTTGATAAGGTAGTTCTATTTCAGGAATGCCATGCCACATTTAGCAAATGTTTACTTACTTGATCAAAAGACATTAAAAGAACTGCTGGAGTGCAAGGAGCAACAAATAGTTTTTTGGTTCCTCCTTTCCTTGATGTGAATCAAACTGTAGCAGTTGTGATTCTCCTGCTGTACAACAATACCATGGACTACTGGTGGACCATCCAGGACAAACTTGCACTGGTTTGGCATTTAGACTAGCTGATTTTGAGAATGCCAAGGTTCCTTCTCACTTGCTGCTTACTAAACCATAATATGCATTGTGGGTTTTTGCACATTAGTGTGTTTATCTCCCATGGCCTTAACTGTACCTGGCATGGAGTTTCTTGTGTGGTGTCACTCCAATGCACATTATTTTTAGAAGCAGAATAATGTCTACCCCAAATTTTTTCCACCGCTTACCTCTCTCCCTCACATTAGATTGCATGCTAACAGTAATCTTTTCGCTAGAGATGAAAAGAAAGACTTGAAGTGTTGCTGAGCAAATTGGAAATCTCCGATACCAACTGTCATTGTTCTTTTGGAGTCTGATGTGTCTTGAATGTTTATTCTCATCTGGGGGCGCTTTGGAGTGTGTATTCTATTGGATAGCCCCACCTCTCTCATGGTCTGTTCTACCATGTGGAGCTGTAGCCCTGAACAGCCATGCAACTTGAGTTAGTTTCCCAGTAATCTTGGATTCACTATGCATCTTCTCCCTCGTCTGAAGTCAAGAGTGCTACGGTGCAGCACAGACACCTCCAGGTCTGAAGCGCAAATCAAAAATAGAAAGCTCCAACATGATGACTCTTCCACAATTATCAAAGCTATCTCTCCATGCACAAATCATGAATAAAATATTTTGCACATCCAGGCAAGGAAGGAACTGACGTATTATAGGCATGTTTTCCAGTCATGTCTTTAACCTTTCATTTGGGCATATATTTGCCCCTTGCTTTTGTTGACAAGTTTGAGTTATATTGCAAAGGCAGTGATAATATCACTTTAATGGAAATATTAGCAGAGTCCCCTTCAATAACCTTTGAATATAGAGGAGCAAAGCTGACGACATAAGAATGTTGTTTTTTAAAAAAGTGAAAAAAAAAAGTCCAGTTCTTCTTTTACTTTCAAGTTTTTGGTTTGCTTTTGTTTAATATTATACCTTTTTTTTGATTTGGGTTTTTTTTCTTCATATAATTAAGTTTCTTTTCATTTTTTTCCCCTATCATGTACACTTAGCAAGAGTGCGGGAGGTCGAGGTTACATCTTACTCCTGAGTATAAGTATTAACTGTTATCATTGCTATCCCGATCTCTTTGTATCATATGTATAATTTGTTATGTACATCAATTTGAATTAATTTGAAATTCAATAAAAAGACTGAAAAATAAAGAGAAATATTAGCAGACTAATACCATCAACTCACTTCTCCCAAGAAGGTTGGTCACACAGACCCTAACATATTGCAGTTATACAGTGCCAGTCTTAACGGCTTGGTACTGCAACTGCTCTGCCCAGGACCGCAAGATGCTGCAGAGAGTTGTGGACGCAGCCCAGTGCATCACAGACACCAGCTTCCCCTCCTTGGACTGTTTTTACCTCTCGTTGTCTTGGTGAAGCAGCCAGCATAATCAAAGATCCCACCCACCTGGGACATTCTCTCTTCTCTCCTGTTCCATCAGGTAGAGGATACAGGAGCTTGAGGGCACGTACCACCAGACTTAAGGATAGCTTCTACCCCACTATGATAAGACTATTGAACGGTTCCCTTATACGAGATGGACTATGACCTCACAATCTACCTTGTTGTGACCTTGCACCTCATTGCACTGCACTTTCTCTGTAGCTGTGA
>JARFYF010000094.1:75653311-75669660 GCA_030265395.1 Rhina ancylostomus | reverse complement strand
CCCTGATGGGGCTCAGGTGTGTATTGTTATGTAATCAGTCCAGCATGGAATCCATGTGCTGGACAACAAGACATTAACGGAGCCAAACTGAGGGCCAGAACTCAGAACCATGACAATTACATTCCGATTTATATTTCCTACTAGTGAACTCTCCTTTTCTGTTTCTGCCAACTTTCCAATCTCTTGGTCTTCTTTTAACTGATCTTTACATCACATCAAATCATTAAGCTTACAACCTTTGTTGGCAACATTATAACTATCTGCTTTTAATGTAAATTCTTTTTCCAATCGAACATGTTTTTAGTATTGGAAAATGGTGAGTTATTTATTTAAATATTTGTCATTACTTTTGCAGCAACATGTTTTTTAAAATCTAATATCTTTATCTATCTTGCCAATGCCACCTTTTATATTTTTAATAACTAGTTTTGTTCAAATTGAGAGGTATAGATTGCGTAAAAAGTCAGAATCTTGGTCCTTTGGTGGAGGTATCAAAAGCTAGAGGCTATAGTTTTAAGGTGAGAGGTTGGAGATTTAAAGGGGATCTGAGGGGTAAGTTTTTTTTTACACAGAGTTGTTGATATCTGGAACCACAGAGGAGGTGACGGAATCAGTTATAATCACTATGTTTAAGAGATATTTAGACAGACACTTAAATCGGCAAAGCACAGAAGGATATGGTTCTAATATGGGTAAATGGGATGAGTATAGATGGACAAAAATATCGGCATGGACAAGGTGGATGAAAGGGCCTTTTTCTGTACTGTACAACTCTGTGACTTTGATACTTGATTTTGGATTTAAGTATATCACTCTCAAAACTTAATCTGAAATTTTATTCCATTACAACCACTCTTTCCTGTCTCATTAACATAAGATTCCTGATTAATCCTGTCTCATTAAACAACAGTAGATCAAAAATAATTTGCTCCCTAATTGGTTCCTCAATAGTTTTCTAATGCAATATGTCTTGAATATATCCCACTAATTCATTCTACGAACATTAATGCAATAATCTCAAAGGACTTTTTGTATAGCCTGAGCAAAGGAAATTGCTCAGGCTATACAAAAAGTCCTTTGAGATTATTGCATTAATCTTGCTACTACCTCCTCTTGTTCCTGCTTATGTTCTGCTTAATACAAGTAATTCTGGGAGGCCCATAAACTACACCAAACAATGTAATTTCATAGCCCCACCCATTCTATTTCCACATGCTCACTCTCTGGTCTTAGGTCTCTCCCTGTTACTATCTTAATCTTTATGTGGAGAACCTTCAACTCTTGCAACACCTTCTTAAAAAGGTATCATTTAACTTGCATTGCCCCTTTTGCCTGTACACCTGTGAAGTGCCAGCCGAGGAAGAATTTACTAGGTGGACACAAAAAAATATTCAAGACTGCTTGCAAAGTATGCTTAAAAAAGAATCATGCCCCGATGGCTCCCAGGAATTCCTGGCTTGTTACTGCTCAGAGTGGAGAAGAAGTATTCAGGAGTGTGTTATTATGTGTTGTTTTGAGTGCATGTTGATAAGGCTACGGAAGTACAATGTGAAGATAATCTACACACTAGGAAAGTATATGTTTGCTGCTGATGCTCTGTCTCAAGCAGTCAACAAGACAGAAAAAGGTGACCAACAGGCTAATGCAGATATACAGGCCTATGTTGACATGATTGTCACCTCTCTTCAGTATCTCCGGATAGAACAGAGCAGATTAGGAATGCAGCAGAGGCAGATGAAACAATGAAAGTACTCAAGGATACAGTACGGAGAGGATGGCCAGCAGAAAAGAATGACTGTCCAATGCGTATTTGGAATTATTGGGCATGCAGAGCTGAACTGTCAGTAGTGAAAGATATGGTCTTCAAAGGGAACAGATTTGTGATTCCAGTGTCACTACGCAAGGAGATGCTCCAGAAGATACACAAAGGGCATCTTGGGGAGGAAAAATGTAAATGTAGAGCACATGCAGTGATGTATTGGCCAAGAATGAACCAAGACATCAGCCAGACCACTGGCTCATGTGAGATATGCCTTATCTACAGACCAAAGCAGCAAGCAGAACCACTCACACCACACCCTATACCAGACAGGCCGTATTTCAAAGTTGGAGTGGATTTGTTTGACTGTAATGGGAAGAGCCATATTGTGGTAACAGACTACATTACCAATTTCTCAGAGGTTGCGACAGTGCAATCAACGTCCAGCAAAGCAGTTATCACATTCCTGAAAGCTGTGTTTGCAAGAAATGGAGCTCCATGTGAAGTCGTATCAGACAATTGTCCGCAATTTTCGAGCTGTGAATTTGAATCCTTTGCCAATGTTTGGGGGTTTTGACATATAACCTCAAGCCCACAACCCTATCTAATGGCCTAGCAGAGAGTTCAGTTAAGGTGGTGAAGGGCCTTATGAAGAAAGTGCAAGATGGATGAGAGGATTTCCACAGAAGTCTAATGATTTACAGAAGTGCGCCACTGCAGAATGGCCTTTCACCAGCCCAAATGCTGATGGGTTGATGCATAGGCATTAACTTTCTAATACATGAAAACCTGTTGACACCTGAAGGAGCACACGAGGTCAAACAGGCTAAAGAGGAAGGGAAAGAAAAACAGAACCAGAATCACAACAGGACAGTGAAAAGCCTACCAGTCCTGAGGCTTGGGGATCAAGTGCAAATCCGAGATCATGATTCTGTACATGGTCCATGTAAGGAGTTATGCAAGAGGAAGTAAATCCACATTCATACCAGATCCAGGTAGAGTGAGGGACACCTCTGAGGAGGAACTGCATGGATCTACGACCACAAGCTCCAACCCATGGCTGTGACCCATCCCTTGTCAGTACACCAAAGGGGCCAGCATATGGAGAAAATGAACATATGGACCAGAGTTCCCAGGAAAACACCAATGCAGTAAATGAAAGCAACACACCTGCGGAAACAAGTACCAAACCAAAAAGGACCACCTCAGAGACTGATTGAAAGCAGCTGAGTGGACAAGGGTTCTTGGCAGGTTTATAAGGACAAAGATTGTGTTTTCTTATTTTAAAAAGGAGGAAGATGTGCTATTTGTGTTATTATGTAGTTATAATAAAGAACTACAGTTTCCAGTAGGCAATGCAAGGGGTCACATGGGGGAAGAGAAAGTGGCTGTGAAAGAGCGGGAAAGCAAGCCAGCCTGTCTGTTGCAGCCAGTCTGTTGTTGTTGTTGTTTTAATAAATGTTCAGATGTTAAACCCACACTAAGTTTGTCTCTTGATGAAGAACAAACATAACACCACCCAAATCCCTGTGTAATATCAGAGCTGCACTCCGGCAAGTTCCTTAATAGTTCACAAGGGCTTTCAGGCAGATCTGCCAATGCATGAATCATCTTCTGACAGATTGTTCCATCAAATCCTCCATTTGTGGGCAGATGCACCTATCCATGACAGTAGTGATCACTGTACAGTCCCTGTGGAGCAAAGGTCTCATCTGTGCGCTGACGACATTGTCCATAATGCTGTGTGGCACGGTATTCATGCTAAATTGGGACAGGTGGAAGAAATCTGGCAGTTCATGACATTCATGAAATGTTGTGGAACATCAGCGGCAGAAATGTACACCATCACAATCTGTAACTACTAGGCCCAACCTATCCCTGACTCTACTGTTACCAACAAGCAGGGAATGTGTTCTTGGCCCATCCATCTTTAGCAGCTTCATCAATGACCTCTTTCCATTACAAGCCAACATTCAGGCATGTGCCAACAGAGCAAGTAACATTTGAGTCACAGAAGTGCCCGGTAATCTTCAGCAATAGAGAGTCTGACCCTCTACTTCTGACATTCAATGACATTAAAATTGCCAGATCCCCACTATCAACAGCAAGGGGCTCACTATTGACCAGTAAGTCAAATGGACTGGCTATGTCAATAGCATAGCTACAAGAGCAGATCAGAAGTTGAGAGTAAGTGACTCACCTCCTGACATTTCAAAGCCTTTTCACCATCTACAAGGCACACATTAGGGTGGTAATGAATATCCAGATGAGGGCAGGTCTAACAACGTTTAAAAAGCTTGACATATTCCAAGACAATTTATCCTGCTTAATCAATGCTTCACAACCACTTTAAATGTCCATTCTTTCCAATGTTAGTACACACCCAGAAGTCACTGTGTGCCATATGCAAAATATCCCACAGTTATTTGCTTAAGTCATTCCAATAGTGCCTCTAAACCCCATGATTTCTACTATTGAGAAGGTTAAGGATTCATGTGCATGAATAACTCACCACCTACAGGTTCCTCCAAGTCACATACCATCCTAACTTGGAAATGTAGCATCAGCCCCTTAACATTGTTAGGTCTAAACTCTGGAACCCTCTCCCCAACATCTTTGAGAGAGCACCTTCACCTGAAGGTCCACAACAGTCATTGAAGGTGTCTTACCAGCACTCAAGGGCCAATAGGAATGGACAACAGGAATGCCAGTACCACTCACGCCCCAAAAAAATGAACACGAGCAAACTCACCCACCAGAGAACTGGTACCTGGTCTACATTCACATTGTACCCATGCTAAGAGTAAGTTGTGCCTAGTTCATCATCACATACAGTGATCATATCTGAACCACCCATCACCGTGCATGAATATCTGGATCTGAGCTGGTGGCTGTGGGTATCACACCATGCGTGGCTCTCTGCCTCTTGGCTTTCTCGAAATAATTCTTTACAACTAGAACCACTTCTCCAACTGACGGGGACACCTTGGAGCATATTTTCCCTTGTGTGATGGGTGAGTGATGAAGATGGACAGCCATGCACCTTTGATGGCTAATGAAACACCATGCCATTGGAGATGATCATACAGAACAGGGATCACTAAACTGGCTTCACTCAAAATGATGGACAAAGGGCTTGCTTTGCAAAAAAAGATGACCTTGGGTCCATCAATAGAGTCACTATTTCACCGCTAGGTTCCCTAACTGCAACCCACTTGGGTTAGGCCTTTTCAGTAACGTTGAGTTGTCATGCAGGTTCCATGTCAAGCAACTCTTGTAGTGTGCATTCATGCTACTATTTCAAAACAGTGATGCCAATTAGTTCGCAATACCAATTGCTGTCACTGCTGTTGACCCAGTGACCTGTGTTGAAGCATTATTAGCACAGATAACTAAGAACTCATTTCCTCAAATGTAAGGAACAGACAATCACAATTAGTGGTTGGTTTTCAGTTAAAATTCTATCTCATGGTGCATAAAATCATTACCGCAAGTGATAGAATTTTTAGCCCCGATATCTTGAATGTGCAATTGAACATAGCTACCAATCTGTTGTTCTGCTCACTGCTGCATATTCTAACTATTTTCCAAGCAAATTATTTAGGACGATCAAGGAACATAGCCATGTAACATATGAAATTTAACACAAGCACTGCTGCTGCAGTGAATTCTTGGCTGCATAATTTGTAACCTTAGAGCTGTTTCGTTTTAAAAATGCAATTCTTTCTAAATGAGTAGAATGATATTTTCTGTGCACTGTTGGACATAAAGCAAACAAAAATGTGTTTGTTGAAGTTGATTAAACAGGATTAATTCAACAAAAGTTAGTCCTCTGATAAAAAAAATCATTGATTTAGGTAAACCAATGGAAACTTTGCAGTTCCAACAATAATTGGTGAGATGCATTTAAGTACCACTCTCCAGATTTGGAAAAATCTTGTCCAATTTAAAAACCCTCAGTATTTCACTGTCCCTGACCTTCTGGGCTCAGTAATCACCCTGTGCTGGCTGTAATATGGTGTCACATGAAAATTCAAAGATGCTGCTGGCTTCACAGTTAACAGTGATACAGTACCTTTCAAAGAGGCTGATTGAAGGTCAGCAAGGAACTGATGGTGATTTCAGTGAGCACACTTCACCAAGTTGAAAATGGTACCAGTACTGCTGTTCTATTGGTGCACAATTGCTTGCCCTTGATCTGTAAATTCCATAAGATGGATATTTCCTCTTTCTAACTCTAATGCTACATTGTGCTGGCAATCTAAATAAAACTGTTCTACTTGAAAATTCCCCCAGTTTCATAAGAAGCATAAGTGCACATTCAGGGGCCTGGAATTGCTGATTTGAGTGCAATTGATGACTGGATACAGATTCTGTTGGTTCAGGAAGTGTTGTATTTTACTGAAGTTTGTACTCCATTATCAATTTCCCAGATGTAAATTCTGCCATGAACTAACAAAATATTTCCTGATTATTTGATGGATTTTGATTAATACTGCTGAAAATAAGTTATTACAGCAAAGTACTATTAAAAACCAGGGTCTAGTTCATCACATAAACATATAAAAACAACTAATCAGAAACATTTACACATTGGCATAAGACTAACAGCTTCTCTTTTTCAATCTTTTTTATTAGTTTTCAAATCAATACAGATTAGTATATAGCATCAATGTTCATACATGTATTACAAGGAGATCTGGATATCACTCATGTCTTAGATAATCCTACAATAAAATATTTAAAAAAACAATCTATAGGTCCAACGATCTCTTAATTAATGAATAGAGTATAAAAGAAAGGAAAGAAAAAGATTTATTATATAAATAAACAAAAAGAAACACCAAATCAATAAAAAAATTATAAGCAATGTAAACTAAACTAAACAAACAAAAATTTAAAAAACTGGGCCAAAATTTCTCAATAGAAACAGAGCAATATTATGTCATCAACTCCACTCCTCTCAATTAAAAAGTTATCGAAGGGGGATCTACATCATGTGAAAATATTGGATAAATGGACTCCAGAAGTCTTCAAACTTAAGTGAAGGATCAACAGTACCACTCCTAATTTTTTCCAAGTTTAAATATGATATAGTTTGAGAGAACCACTGAAAGGTAGTAGGGGGTATTGGATCCTTCCATTTAAGCAAAATTGATTGCTTTTTAATTGATCAATTAAAATCAATTTAATTGATTTTTTAATTGATCACTTGACTGACAGCTTCTCAGTCCAACAAAAAAAACCATATTTTCTAAAGCTTTGGAGACTTTCCAATTTTTGTCCTTGCATCTATAAGGATCAACTAAACTTTTGGAACCTTCTCAAAGGACTGCAATAAATGCAATTAACAGATACTTACAAAAGGTAATTAATTCATTTTGGGATTTGGCCAGATTTGTGGGCTGGGCTGCCTACATGAATGATGCTTTTTTTAAACTATTGTAAACTATCAAAGACATCCAATTTATGCTGAACTAAGTTTCTGTTTAAAATTCTTTGTTGGTTATTTTGCTGACTTTTTTGCATTGTTTTGTAAACAGAAAGGTCAAGGCAAGACATTAAATCCAGTTCAATCATGATTTAGTAAGTAATTTGTTTCAGCAAATGACTTGGCAGTTTAGATGTTCTTCTACACTGCCATTTTCATTCTCTTAGAGTTTTTAAACAAACAAAACTACCAGACAATTTTGCTGAATATAATCTAAAGCAAATAGTCCTGAAAAGTCATACAGTGGCAGAAACTGCATAAAATAACAGGAAAATAAGAGTATTTAATGTTTCATGTTATATTAACTTTATGTTGGTTCTTTGTGACCATCTGAAAACCTTTGAAATGCTCAGTCATTCCATTATTAATTATAAAGTATAATAATTTAATGACAATGAACGCAAGACTAACATGTCTGCAATTCGCTGTTTCCCTCTGTCACCTTATTCAAATCGTTGAGTGACATCTACAACTTTCCTGTCTAAGTGAAGTTCCCAAAAGATCATAGTTTGGATATCTGACTGTTTCACTTACTTCCTTTAAAACCTTGGAATGGAAACCATTTGGTCCTGGGGATCTCATCACCATTTCTGCAAAATGCTTCTTCGCTTTTGTTAATTCTGCTAAATTCTGAACTTCCGTCTTTTGAATTTAGGAGGGAAAGTGCATTAGGGTAGGGTGTTGACACAGTGTTTAAATACCAGACTGAAAATTTAGTGGCCTGGAATAGTAATCAAGAAATTTGAGTACAAATCCTGTCCAGGAAGCAAAGGAATTCAAATTCAGTTGACAATGTAATTTTTGTTTGAAAATTTCGTCAGTAGTAAAGATAACCAGAAAACTACTGCAATATTGTAAAAACCCATTGGATTTATTAACATCTTTTAGAAGAGGTAATCTGCAACCTTACCTGATTGAGTCTATATGTAACTGTAGACTTACTAATGTGTTTAATTCTGAAATGGTATAACAAGCCAATCAGATCAAGGGTAATCAGAAATGAGCAATAAATGCTGGCCTTGTTGGTAATGCCCAGATTATGAAAAATGAATAAATAAAAATTATATATTGTGCAGTCCGTAACTTCTTACATCATCTCTTGACAGTTGGCATGTCAATTATTGTGTGTTAATTTTTTTGCCATCTTGGTAAATATTATTTTGATTCTGAGGCAGAGCTGGTGTAGTCTCTTTGCTTCTTTAGGGAAGTCTGTTTTATTCTATGTGGAAATCTTGTCTGGTTCTATGCACCTTCCACATACTGATCATGATTTCGATAGCACCCCAGAATATCTTCTGTTAATTTAAAATATATGTGTGTAGGTAAGTGTTTCTGCGATAGTTCTATGGTGCAACAAGGTTGTGTATAAATACACTATATTCATTAAGTTGTGGGGTTGCTTGTGTCATTATGAAGACAGCAGGTTCTTAATCTCAGCTTGGTCATCAGTGGGAGGTGTAAGTAAGGAAGCTAAAAATGTCCCAGGAGAGGCAGCTCTCATAAGGTAACTGACAAACCACTTACTCAGCTGCATTTCCAAATGCAATTTGGAAGCTGTCTTCTGCCTGCTCTCTCAGCTGCGGAAATCTAGAAGTGGAGAAAATAACTACTGGGAAAAGAAAGAAGTATTGAAGCCTTAGGGTAATAATGCTGAAGATAAATTGATCGAGATGTTTTTTCTGCTTATGGCCCCAAAGTATCCTCCACATGTTTAACATTCCTGTGGTATGGTGCATTTCTGTTACTAAATCAGCCAGTCACTTCCTTGTGTTCATTGTATTCATGAATGCCCCCCCCCCCCCATACTCCAGGATTAATGATGTCATTGAATTTTGAAATTCGTACGTCACTTGAAATTTCAACCCAGTTCCAGTCACCCCAAAAGGATAGAGCGGGAAGGTAACTACTTGAATGCTTCATTTGTTCCTTTGCAGTTCTTATTTTAACTTTTTTGATTGTGTTATTTTAACTCCATCAAAATTGAATTTTAATTTTTATTCCAAATGTTAAAAGACATTCAGGTTAGTAGATTAATTGGTCTAGGTAGGTGATAGAATTGTAGGGAATAAGGGGCAGTAGTTACAGGAATATTAGTAAGGGAATGGGATTGTTCTATGAGCTGGAATAAACTTGACGGGTCAAATAGTCTCCCTCTATGTTGTAAGGGAATATGGAATAGAAGAAACAAGTTAAACGATAACATCCAATTAATACACTTTGCTAATAATGTGGAAGACTGCAGCAAAAATAGAGGAAGGTAATAATAAAGTGTCCAGAAATTCATTGTTGTGAAGACTGAGGTGAGGTATTTTGGAAGGAGATAAGGAAATCATTTATTGACTGGGAGAAGGACATCTCAGATTACAGTTTCATAAATTGCTAAAAGTAGCAGTAAGAAAAATGTACAATCAAATTTGAACTGGCAAGAAATGTGCCAACGAGATTTATTTAATGAGGGCCTGCCAATGGAACATTTAGTAGCGCTAAAAGTCCGGTTTTAAAGCCCAATTCATGTCAGTTAGGGACAGTGAATGAGACTTGGGAAAGGTTTGCTATCGTGCTGGAAGGGGTCCAAGAGGGAGCCAGATAAGTATGTTATTTAAATATGAACTGCTGAGCTCTACACTCTGAGACTGATGTACGCATTTTCCCACATTTGATCTTTGAAATATCTATTTGTAGGAAAGGACTGTAAATAGGAGAATATGAACAAGAAAAGGGTGCATATTGTTAATGTACTGTGCCTTGTGGTGCCTTGTGGTCACACCAACAAATTCACACTCAAATCTGGAAGCTAATTAATTTGTTCCACCATGTGTCAGTGGTCTGCATTATATTGTATACAGTGAACACTGGGAATGTGGCAGTGATTTCTGATGGATGACAGCAATGGATCTGATTTATAAAAGTTCAATTTACTTGTCTGATGATTGCCAATGTTAAATGACTTCAATCTTAAGGCCCAATTTCACGTACAACAGGCCCAGTCTCAGTGCAGATCAGTATCACTCCAGAGAAGAGACTACTAAAGCCATTCTTGTCCTTGAAATGAAAATATGATGCGTTGGCAATATTTATCAGATCAGGCATCTTCATGCAGAGGGGAGCACATTTCAGGTCGATGAGCTCTCATCAGACCTGGTAATAGAGATATAACTGGTGTTAAGATGTCAAGAAAGTGGTGATGGGAGTGGGTTGTGTGGCGAGAGACGAGGAGAGGAAAAGGAAAGGTATCAGTTTGGGTGGAAAGCAGAAGAGATCAAATGACAAAAGAGGTGATAATCCATAGCAATAAAAGGCTCAAGAAGGTGTAAATGGAGAATATTTATCTAAAATTTCCAAGAAAACTTATAATGAATGTTGGAAATCAGAAACTAAAATGTGCTGAGAAATATGGAGCATTGTTTAGTGCTAAAGGCAAATTATGGAGATAATTCATAAGTCATAAAATAACCATGGCTTCAATGAGCCCAGTACAAAAGTAGTAAACACACCAAATGCCTCAGGTATTTTGAAAGCATAAATGTGCATAACCCATAATCAGATATAATGAGGGCCTCAGCATTATCTAAAATAGTGTTGTCACCTACAAGAATCAAAAATGTATTAGTGACCCTATTAAATATCAATACATTAATTTTCATGGAAAATAAATTTTAAAGAATGTGTATTACATGAATAACAGTTATCAAACTCAGCTAAAACAGCAAAACAATTACATGACAGGTAATCTTGTACAATCAGTTCAATGCAATTTCTGATGTGATTTGCATTGCTTTAACGTGCAGAAAATCATGGGCTAGGATGTTTGCAATTATGTGACTTGGATTCTTAGTTTGTGACAGAGGTGCTTGGAGATTTTACCACCATTTCCCATTGATGGCCTGGTACTTTAAGACGTTGTACCACTAATTGAAAATGAGACGGTCAGGAAGATAGCTTCCAGGCCTTGGCATCATGAATCAGGAGATTTCAATCAAGACACCACATGAATGTAGTCAAAATAACTGACTTGCTTATTAACCTTACATAAACGGCATCTCTGAAAGTACAGTGAAGCTGATTTCCTCAACTTAGAGCATCATTTCTTGTTGATTTACTAAGATGACTGATGAGCATTTTAAAACTGTTGGAAAAAAAGTAACAAAAAATCTTTGTGTTTATTCCAATCACTGCATTGAAACAGAACCAGAAGACTTTGGCACTTTAAAGCATTCAGGGTTGATAATGAGGCCATCGTCCTTGAAGAAATCGAGTGGCAATATTCCAAAAATATTGGAGAGTCACATAAAACTCATTGCTGCCAAGGTTGTTCTGTTTCCACTAACTTCAGGGTAACTATAGAACACAGAAGAATCAGGTGATCAGTTTATTTAAAATGCCAATTGGAGAACAAAGGGATATGTAAGATTCTGTTGGCACTGTTTGGACAATACTCTGTCGGCAGGTTCAGTAGTTCAGTCAAACTGTGGAACCCATGGCTAAGTTTTACTGTACACTTATTGTACATATCCTGGAGCAGGATTAGAAACAATGCTTCTCTTGTCTTTACAAAACTTGCTTGTCTAAGATTGGCAAAACATTGGCAGTCCAGGTACTACCTTTGTTCAGGTTTGAACCTTTGTCCCTCATGGGGCCAACGCCAGCTGAATTGACTGATGTTGCTTACAAATCACCAGCAAATTGCTAAGGATGCCTGGCCCTCAAAGTGGAGGATATTTCGCACTGGAATTATTAGCATCCAGGGGTTGGAAGATGGAACCATGATGTGTGTGGTAGAGTTACCCTTTACCTGATATCTGACCAAAGTTTGTGCAAGAAGAACATTTCTTCTGGTTAGTAAATGTTATTTAGAAACTCAATCACACCTTAACAGTCAGCAATTACAAATACAAACTAATCATAAATACGATATGTAATTAACAGGATTTTTATTGCTGTTAGCTTCTGCTCTGAGCTTCCAATGCCTGTCTGTTCTGAATGAAGTACCAACACAGAACAGTGCAGCACAAGAACAGGCCCTTTGGCCCACAATGTCTGTGCCGATCATGATGTCAATTTAAACTGCATATCTGCCTGCATCTAGTCAATATCCCTCAATTCCCTGACTGTTCATATCCCTGTGTAAAATGCCTCTTAAATGTTGCTGTTGTAAAAAGTGACAAAACTTTCTCCTGAGTTTTGAGACCTACATTTTTTATAACATAGTGTATTAATACTAGAAACAGCATTGCCTGTAACCACTTTTTTAGAAACCACCAAAGTCTTTCAAATTTCTTCCCGGTATTTTGCCACTGCAGCAATTTTCTTTGTTGCTGCAGGAAATTCAGCAGCTTGCAAGAAATGTTCCACAATAAGCTTTAGATAGACTGTGGATTGTACTGAATTATCCATCACCTCAATATTAAGTTAAAAAAATTGCTTCTCTGGAAGACAGTCATACCTAATTATTGTTTTGTTGGGTTGGTACTGAGATTTGGTCCAAGGACTCCTCAGCCAAGTGCACTCATTTCTCACATATTTTCTTCTGCAGTTGAATATATCTCTCTTTTCATCCAATCATGAGTCTCAGTGTTAGGAATTATTCAGGAAATACGGAATTATGTGGATAGCAGGCATTAATACAAACAAGAACCTATCTTCGAAAAACCTGTTGAAATGTATAGTACAGACACTAATCAGTTTTGAAACTGAATGCTCAGCTATATAAACAAACAGTACTGTCTCCAGAGCACAGATCACAGGACCACAGCAGGAGGCTGGCTGCTCAAGAGATATGGTTTGTAAGCAGATATTACCATGAGACATTCTCATATGCATCAGCCAAATGTAATACAATGGGGTAAAATAATTGGCCTACATTAAATCAGGTTACTTTGCACCTTTCTGCCAGGGATCAAGGAGGGTTTCCAGATCAGATTCATCATTTAGTACAGCAAACATGGTCATAGGCATATTTGCTCAATTTCTCAATAATTGGGATATTTGTACCCCCAGAGAGTCAGCCCTCATAACATTCTGTCATCAGATGCTTTTAGACCATTCATATGGATTACTTTGTCCCAGCAGGAGTATTTGAATATTCAGAGATATATTGTCAGTTACAATGTGCTCTCACTGTAAACGTGTACTTCAATGAAACCATTTGTTGGCACTAAAATATTGAACTAAGTGATATCATTGTCACTATTAAAATTATATTCAGTAGCCTGCTGTTATCTTTGATATTGAGAGAATAAAAACCTGATGCACTATGAGTTCAGAGATATTCCACTGAGAAGGTCTTCAGGAGAATGTCTGTTGGTCATGATAAATAAAGACCTTTGTATCTACCACCTTCAGTGTCTGCAGCGACTTAGTCAAAGTCACAACATAATCGGGGCTCTTCCTGGATACAGTTGTGACCAATTTCATAGCCAGCGTCCTCAACTGTCTAAGGGGTGAATATTTTTTAGGTGTACAACCCTGTACTTAGATCTGTTCAGGCCAATGACCAGAGGATCACAAAGTATGAAAGAACATAGCAGAGAGGTTGAGGGGGAGATGTGAAAGTGTGTGTGTGAATACGTGCAATGGACCAGCTATCTTACAGCACTGGATGGTTTGGTGAGAGAGGGCCACCAGTTGTGAAAGGAAGTTTGTGGCCATCTGGGATGCTGGGAACTGTGTGTATACAATTGTTCAGGAAACCATATAGCAGTGCACTAGTTTGAAAGTATGTATTTGATTGTGTGTGTGTGTGAGAAACCTTAGAGTCAAAGCCCAAGAAGGATGATACTGTAGGAATATTTAACATTCGATATAAGAGGAACACAGAAGTATCATGAGCTTGGTTGTAGAAAGGAGAGAACTCACAGAGTACACACGCCATAAGCTTGAGAAGGTTGAATGGGGAATGGATGAAGCCACGTGGGTTAAGACCTGAAGCCTGGAGGAGTAGTGACAGTGGTGGAAAAGGGAATCAACAAGGAAGGAAGATAAAGCAGTTGTCATTTTAGGTCATTATGGACTTGTAGAAGAGAACAGAGTGCCAGGAATTACATAGTTTACAAATAGCAGATCTACAGAAGTAAAGGGGTGAACACAGAACAGCAAGACAGTGTGCAAACAGAGATGGACAGATTGAATGAAGAAGAGAGGAGGGGAAAGGGGAGAGGGGGAGAGGAGGAGAGGAGAGAAGAGAGAAACAGGCCCAGTTGCCCAGATTTTCCTGAGTGGAGTTCCCACACTTTCACCCTGCATTCCCCATTCTCCAGTAAACTGCTCCTGCTGGCCAAAATAACCCTTGAGCCAAGTGAAAAGGATCTCAGTCAGAGCAGGGCCATAAATTTAACATGAATGACTAGAGTGGACCAGAACAAGTCCAAAGCTTGCTGTATGCCACAGTTTTCCAATGCTTTTGAAGATGTCTGCCTAAACTAAATGCAATTTAAAAAAAAACTGGACAAGATTTTGTTTAAATGTAACATACTTTATTCTTTCTCACAGCCCCATTCAAAAAATTGAGCTTGTAGATCCTGCACCAGATCAAGGATGTTCTCCTGTACTGGGGCTTTGACTTAGGCTCCTTTGTGAGGCCGCTTTCTGCACATTGTGGTCTTGTATCTCCAGGCAGTCAAACTCTGTTCTACCATGAGCGTCTTCACTGACTAATTGGAAAGGAAGTGTTGTGATTGTAGTATTCAGGATTGGGTGAATGCAAGCTCACTGCAGGCTCCAGTTTCCAACAATCCTTCTGATCTACAGCTGGAAAATAATGCTGCTGCATTCCTGATTGTCATCTTCTAAAGATTGTGCCAGAACTTTATTCTGCTCATCCTCAAGGCAACAGGCAAACAAAGGACAGCTTTCTTTCCTTACATTCACATAGCATTTCTAATGAGAGTTCTGGTCAGAAACTGCAGAGGAGAAGAGTCAGTTTTATGTTAATTGTTAGAACTGCCCTGCTCACAACTTACTGTTGTGGAAAATTCAGGCTGTATTTTAATACATTCTTCTGACAAACCTTTTTTTTAATTATACCAATGTTATGATTATCTGACCAGACTTGAAAGGAAATATTCCTAATATACCACCACCCTCAAATATTTATGGCCTTTTCCAACATTCCATAAATAGAATAGAAAATGCTTGTTCAAAAAACAGGCAACTAAGTAAGCAGACCGTGTTAAGGTTGATGTGATGAGCATCACAGAAAATTATAATTGTCATCACATTTATCTTAAACAAACCTGCCAGCTGTCTCAGCTGCTAATCTTAAACAACTAAAACCCATTCTTAAGTGAAGAGCTAATCCACTATTGTAGGCCTAGTACAGAAGTGGTGTAAAGTATGATTGGAAAATCAAAGGAACTCTTTTATAAGAAGATGTCAATATGAGTTATGCATTGTCATTTTAGTGCATTTTGCAATTTATATTGAATAAGCCTCAATTGACATGCATCATCTCCCATTAATGGCTTTAGGATTATTTGCAGTTGAACTTACTTTTTTAAAGTGGCCTACTTTAATTCTGTGGCACTAGAGATTAAAAACTACAAATAATTTCACATTTGTGTTTGTAACTCTGGCAAACATGTAGAGTCAATTGAAAAGTCTCCAATGATGAATAGAGTGCCCAGAGGGATACAAAGCTTTCCGTTGAATATATTCTGAAATTGTCTAACATTATATTAGCGACTGCAGTACCAGCTGTAGGAAATACCACTCCAAGCTGATTATTTGTTTGAATCCTCATTTCTTATTGAGTTTTCCAGTTATTTCTGATTTTTCTACCTTTTCTAATTGGATACTTTCACCCTTTTGTGATACCAGCTTTGAGCCAGAAAATCAAGTATTGTGTACACTGTGAATTGACAAGTTCCTTGTCCTAATCCTAGAATTTAATCCCAACATGCATGAAGTGATGCAGTTTGAGGAGTTAGATAGGGGTAGGACATATATAATAAATGGTAGGGCATTTAGGAATGTAGATAAACAGAGGGACATAGGAGATCAAGACCAATGTTCTCTGAAAGCTGCTGCACAGGAAGATAGGGTGCTTAATAAATCAGGACATGGAATACAAAATTGGGACATTATGTTGCAACTTTATAAAAT
>JARFYF010000094.1:75468518-75480763 GCA_030265395.1 Rhina ancylostomus | reverse complement strand
ACACACACACACACACACACACACACACACACACTATCTAAAAGGGACACTCACTAATAGTCCTAGTCCGTAACACTACACAAATGCAATGTAATTAATTGACCAATGAGTTTACATTTTCTGGTTACAAGCTGGCAATGTGGAGGCAGCAGATGCGCCTGTAGGCAATCTACACCCACAGCTGATACCAAACAGAATATTCTTGGTAACAGCAACTTGTATTTATATGGCATTTTGTAATGTGGATAAACATCACAAGGGGTCTCATAGCTACCTAATGACACAATAATTGGCACTGGGCAAAGAGGGAAATATTAGGAGAGGTGATTATAATGTTTCTGAAGGCACAACACTCACAATGGGGTAAAAGAATTGGCAGATATACAAGACAAAAGAGTTGGAAAACATTGAGTCCTTGGAGCGTTATTGGGCTGAGAGAGGTTTGAGAAACGGAAGAAGTTATCCAGGTATTTAAACATGTGATTAAGAATTTTATAACCTTTTGGGGATTGGGATCCAATGTAGAAGAACAAACAGAGGCAGAATGTGGATCAGCTGAAGCTTATGGAAAGTGAACAATGAAAGGTGAAGAGAATAATGGAACAGTTAAACAGATGTGATAAAGCATAGATGGTGATTTCAGTTGCAAATGGGCTGAGCCAGAAGCAAAATATTGCAGGAATGGAATAAAGCATGGGATCAGAAGCTCAAATATTGCAAACAATAGCATTGGCAGTGTTCCCATTAGTTTGATTCCCATTAATATTTAATCTTTTTCTCCATTGCCATTGATTGCTTCTATCAGTGCAAGATCCAGGAAGATATTGTAGTGATGAAGCCTACTGTTGGCTGATACCTTAAAATAATTGTGAAACTGACAGATTCCTCCCATGCGGTACATGAACGTAAATGTTTTAGACAATGAACTTTATCCTGCTGTTAAAACTGATCAGAGTTTCCATGCTGCTCAAGGCTCAGTGGGTGTATTAATAATGCAAATAAAAAAAAACTGCCTGGCAGGTAATAACAGTTAGGCTCTTTGCAGTTATCCCTTGTAGAAAGGAAATTGGTGATTAACGTTTAATACTGTCAAACAGAGTTAGTGTTTCTGTAAAGCTGCAGTGTTGCTCTATTCACCATAATAATTGAATTGGTATGTGTACAGCATGCACTACTATACAGCCATTTCTGTAACAATGTGGAAAAAGACAAAGCCGCTCCAAGCTTATACCTGATAGTGCTCATTGAACAGAAGTTGGAATGAATATAGCATCACCCTTAGAAGTAATAGTTGCAACAAAAGATAAACTATGGGCTTTAGCAATGGAAGTCTTTTTAAGGTAATAGATGGTGAGGACAAGAATGTCAATAGCTAAAGGAAATTATGCAAATCTACACCAGGACTGGGGCTGATCAGGAGACATCAGTAACAGAGGGGTGTCACTTTGAGTGTTAGCTACAACTGCTAGGAATCAGTGGGGAAAGGCAGAATGTAAACATAGTTAAGCCGGTAAATGCAATCATTGGTTGTCAGTCAGAGTTAGGTTATTGAACAAGGGTTGCAGGGTTGAGAAAAGGAACAATGAGGGACTGGAGAGTGACTGAGGGGCAGCCAGTTAATCACTTTGGGGGGACCAATCCGAGTCAGGTTCTCAGATCTGCTCTGGGATTGACAAAGTTAGATACATTTTGAGTTGCATTGAAGAACTTTTCACAGGAAAAATCAAAGTCGTCTTCTGAATGAGTTATGTGGATGGCATGGGCCATGCACACAGCTGAAAATTATGCAAGAAGCATCCAGATGTGCATTGCATGCCATTGTGCACCATTGATAATGTCTGGGATCCTCTTTGCATTAATTCACCAAGTCCACAGAGGACCCAGAAAGAAAATGGTTAGTCCATGCAGTTAGTCCTTGATTTTTAATAGCATTTCATTTCTTAGAGGAGTTGGATGGCCTCGAGTACAAAACATGGTACTATGATATAATAACATGAGAACTTGCATCAGATCAGTTTTTCTATACACAATGCAATGAAATCCCTTTCTTTGATTGCACCAGTATTCAGTTAATATCTTCTCTAATCATATTAACAAAGATGTTAAAGTTTCTACTTTTCTGTTCTTCTAAGAATTTTGGTCTAGATAATGTTGATTCTCATCTCTGACCTGGGAGAAGTTTCACAAACAAAGCTGCATTCTCACCCAAGCTAAGCTTCTGAAGTTTTAAATATGTATGGTGGGTTCCTTGATTTTGATTCAACAGTTTGATGGGAGCAACTGAGCACCCAGTAAAAAATAAAAAATAATTGGAATGTGTGTATTGGACTGTAATCTGTATATATGGCCACTCTACAGTTCAATTACACAGACTTTGAATATTGCAGACATTAAAGTTCCCTCCCTGGCATAATAGAAAAGCTGGATACCAGAAATAGACAGGTTTGCCTATCATCCAGCATTGGGTCAAATCCTGGAAAATATGTTGAATTATGTATTTCTATCACTTAAGTAGGCTGACAAAACCTCAGCCTCATTCTCTCCTGCCCATTTACCGCTTCACAGTTAAACTCGTGGCCGATATTTCTTGATTTCCTAGTTGTAAAATAATTTCTCAGTCCTCCACTATCTCTGCAATAGAACAAGGTCTGCTTCTCCTAGTTTCTTTAATATTTATTCAAATTTCTGCAGCTTTCTTTGAAGTACATATCAAAGCTGAACAAACATAAATGCACGATAATTTCATGGAAGACAGCAGATAATAGATTATTTTGACATGTACTTGGAAAGAAGAGAATTACTAGGTGATTTTGAACTGATATGGATAAAAATTTGATTGAATACAGAGAGCTAGCCACTAAGAAGTTCACAGTTAAAACAGTGCCCCCTTTGAGATATTTGAATAGATATTAACAGCAGTTCAGTTAAATGGGATGTGGCCAACTGATTCTTCTCCTGAATTTAATGTTGTTGCATTCATCATTATAGTGTGATGTGAGTGAATGGACATTTCACTCTGTAGTACTTGGGCAGTCAGTGTAATGGATATTGATGTGGTGAAGCAAGGGAACACTTACATTCGTTCGTAGTTAGGTCAACCAGAGAAATGTTTATTGATCAATCTTTCATCTGCAGGAAGGAGAGGGGCCCACTCACCTTTTAGGTGCCACACATGCTCTCTCCCTGTCTGTACAAATTAAACATTTTGGAGATCAGTTATAACAATCCCATCAAAGTACAGAAATTCTATTATCATCTCTTAACCTATCCAAAGAATAGAGTGCATGATAAGCCACTTCTGACCCTTGTGTATCTTTAAGATGTACCTTTGGCCATTATCTGATCATAATAAAATATTCCTTTGATTCAGTCAATCAATCTGTGCTTAATTATTAATCATGTCTGTCCAAAGGTCACTTGTACTCAATAGGCCTGTTACCATGAGTCACATTTTGGGTTCGTTAGTACTCAGCAGGCTGCCATCACTTCCTGCAGAGATTAATCATCTTGGGAACAAGGTTATGGCTCCTTTATCTTCCCAGAGGAGTTATTTATCTCTTATCCAGTTGCTTTTTAAATGTAGTTATTCTATAGCCTGCCTATCCTCAGACAAAAGGTGAATTAAGCCTTTCCTTCTGCTGACCCAGGACCCTAATTATTGTAGAGTTACTCCAATGACTGCTATAATCCTGTGACCTCTGGTGAAGAGAGACTATATTTAAGAGAATATTCCTAAAGGCTGTTTGTTCCTTGTTTGCACTGCTGAACCTAATAGATCAGCTACAAAAAAAGACAAGTCTGACATTGGTGAGGCATAAACACACTTTTGTTAAGTTAACCCTACGATCTGCTGTTTCATGCCCACATGTGTCAATTCAATGGGAATGGATTTTACAAGTTCACAAAAAATTGAAATAAAGTATCCATTATATTCCCTTGGCCTTTCTGTCAATAGTCTTCAAAAATTCAATTAGACTAGTCATGAGCAATTTACCTTTTAATATATATCCTGTTACCCACCACCATATACTTATTCAACATTCATTTCATTTAATGAACTATAAATGGATAGTTTTATGAAATGTTGATATCTTACAAACCACTAGTTAGGCCATAAGTGAAAATATGGTATCCAATTCTGATCACCTCACTTTGAAAATGATGTGAATGCCTGAGGTTGTCACAGAAGAAATTTAATAGAACAGTCCTGGGAGTGAGAGATTTCAGCTATAGGTTTGAATAAAGAAGCCTGGGTTTATTTACCATGGAGCAAAGAAGACTGAGAGTGATTTAATAGAGAAGTACAGGGTCACAACTGGTTTAGCTGGGCTAAATAAGAGGAAGCTATTCCCATTAGCAAACAGTTTAAGGATCAGAGGTCAATTTTGAATAAAAGATGTAAGAGGGAAAAACTGTTCTATTTGCAAGAGTTTTGATGATTTGTAATTCATTGCTTAGATGGGTCGTGAAAGCAGAATTAATCGCTGAATTCATATGGGAATTAGAATGGCACTTGAGAGAGAATAATTGGCAGTTCTAAGGGAAAAAGATAGGGAATGGAACTTATAAGAATTTTTCTTGAGGAGCTGACATAGAATAATGGACTGATTGCCTCTTTCTGTGCTGTAATGATTCCATGATTAGAGTTGTATACAGCATAGAAACAGGCTTTTTGGCCCAAATTGTTCATGCTGAGCAACTTGCCCACCTGAGCTAGTCCCACTTGCCTTTGTTTGGCTCACATTTCTCTGAACCTTTCCTATCCATATACTTGTCCAAATGTTTTTTTCAATGCCGTAATTGTACCCACCTCTACCACTTCCTCTGTGTGAAAAAGGTGCACCTTAGGTCCCCTTAAATTTTTCCTTTTTCACCTTAACTCTATGCCCTCTAGTTTTAGATTCCCCTACCCTGGGAAAAAGACTGTGACCATTCACCTTATCTACACCCCTCATGATTTTATACACCTCTACAAGATATTAAAAGTAAAGCTCCCTAAAACCATTCAGAAATGGATTTGTCAGCAATACCACACGGTACAAATTAATTTAGAGAGAATGGTGTAGAATGATAATATGCTCAGCACAGATATAATAGGCTAAATGCTTGCTCCTGTATTGTATGACTCTATGACCTGAGGTATTGTCCAATTTTTCATGGGGAAGAGTATATCTAAGAATACAGTAATAACTGAAAATTTTGCAATTAAGTCTCTTTTTATATAACTTTAAATCAGAAAAAATAGGGTCTGAGGGTATTAAGTAGTTAAGCAAGACAAAAGCCATAATTTTCAGACTGTTTGGACAGCAGGAACCAAAGAAAAATATTAAAGAGTAGAAGAGCAACAAAATGATTAATTAGGTAATTGGATTTATCCTTACAGTTGAGCAAACTTTGTCAGCAGAGACCATTGAGAGAAATTCAGTTTTACTCACTGGCACTAAACAGCCACAAGAATTAAATACCTTTTACACCCACTGGAATTTTTATTTTTCTTATTATTGTCACTTGTACTGAGGTACAGTTAAAAATTTGTCTTGTATACTGTACATACAGATAAATTCATTACACAGTACATTGAGGTAGTACAAGGTAAAACAATATAGAATGCAGAGTAAAGTGTCACAGCTACAGAGAAAGTGCAGTGCAGATAGACAATAAGCTGCAAGGTCATAAACGAGGTAGATTATGAGGTCAAGAGTCCATTTCATCATACCAGGGAACTATTCAATAGTCTTATAACAGCAGGATAGCAGCTGTCCTTGAGACTGGTGGTATGTGCTTTCAGGCTTTTGTATCTTCTGCCTGATGGGAGGGGGAGAAGAGAGGATGTCCGCAGTGGGTGGGGTCTTTGATTATGCTAGCTGCTTTACCAAGGCAGAGAGAAATATAGTCAAAGTCCATGGAGGGAAGGCTGGTTTCTGTGATGTGCTGAGTTGTGCCCATAACTCTGCAGTTTCTTGTGGTCTCAGGCAGAGCAGTTGCTATACCAAGCTGTGATGCATCCAGATATGATCCTTTCTCTGGTGTATCAATAAAAGTTGGTGATGTACTCCTTTTCCATATTCAACAAAAACAAATATTAAAAAGTAAGTACAACCAGCAGCTGATATTCTTCAGCCGATTTGCAACTGGCACTTAGAATTTCTATCCCATTCTAACCACGAACCACTTCACCCTCAACATTTCAGTTAGGAAATAGTAGATATGCATGTTGTAATACAGTGTTCCCATGATGCATTTAAGCAAAAGGAAAGGTCTGTCACTGCTAATACATTTCTATAAACATGCACCTAGAGTAATGAATGAGCTGAACATTCAAGAAGCTATGGACTAGAGATAATCAACACTGATTCAGGGAAGGCAGATCATACAGGAGTAATCAAAGGGAAGATGGTTAAAGGGAATACAATCAAAGTTGTCCATTTAAGACTACATCTGAAGATGAAATTGTGGCGAGCCCAGATTTCTATGATCCTATTCTGGATCCCAGGAAGATTATATATACTTAGGGGAGGCACCACAAAGGCACTACATCCTTTTACTCCAAATGACTAGATAACACCTTCAACAGACTGATAACTGAAAAGTTTCAAAATGAATCATAATTTCCACAGGGACCAGAGGAGCAGCATTCCCTCAAAAATTGATTCAAGCTCTGAAATCTTCCAGGTTGTTATAACACTGAATGTAAAATCAGCCAGCTGTAAGAGATTCCCAGAGCAACCCAATATAATCCTAGGCACATTTCCCAACTGTAGCTAATCCATGCCAAGGCAGGGTTGTTAAATATCCATTCAAATTCATCTAAAGTTGGAATTTGTATTATAATTTATATGGAATGGAAGCCAGTAAGTCTGGGTTCTGCCCTGAATTAACTTCAACAATCCACCTTTCATCAACTAACTTTAAATTTCTGAAGCATTGTTGGGGATTTTATACTTAGAACTGATCTTTGCAGCTGGATTGGTGTTGATTTGTTGAGCTTGCAGGTTCACGAGAGAATCATCCATCTCTGAACTGAATGATGTTGCCTCATCTTGGCTCTCATCAGAAAAAAGTATGTTAGCTCTTCTTGAATAATTAAGGAATTTATTTCAGGAATATTTTTGATCGCAATGTTTTTCACTGTTCTAGGTATTATGCCCTAAGAGAAGGGGATTACTATGGACTTTTTTGAATTCCTTATATAGGACAGAATATCACCACTATCTTTGTGTGTCATCTCTGGCCTGCCAGAAAGTCTCAATACACTGATTCTGTCATGCAAACTGAACCTCTTCTTGCAATTTGTGTCACAATGCTTATTCTATTTCCACTGCTGTTTTTCCCATTTACGCTTCCAAATTCAGCTGAACAAAACTGAACCACAAACTCTCCTATGCCATAGATTTTCTGGAGGATTTTATCCTTTTGTGGAGTAGCTGGTATACTATAGCTGTAAGTTTTTTGTTTTATAGTTACACCATTTCTAGTTATCGACAACCATTTCTTTGATGCTTCATTAATCATATGAACTGACCCATTTAGAAAAGATCCTAATTCCTCAACTGGCCATTCTGTGATGGTGCATAACTCAGATGCTTTACATCTCACCACATGGAATGGCTGACAATCAATACCAAAGGACTGTCCACACACACCTATTTCAGAATAATCTATTCAAAGGTAATATCCACACCTGAAATTGTGCTCCAAGAGGTTTTTTACACAGTTGTGGCATTCAGTACATCTGATGGCTAGTTCTTCTATGTCAATGCCAGGCCAATAGACAAATCCTCCAGCAACTGCCTCCAAATTCACTATATCCAACAATACTGCATTGAGGTCTTCCGTAATCTTGTTTTGCAAATTCTTTGGCATTATTACCTTCTGTCCTCATTTTATGTAACTTGGTTGGCACACAATTCATAGCAATTGATTAAACATCTTCATACTTTCATATTTTCACTCTGACCTGTATCTCAATCAGTTTATCCACTTAATGCATATTCATACACCTGCTTCAAAATTGGTCTTTTTGCTTAATTCTATATATTTCCATGGCTGTGATAGTGAAGTTGTTGTTTACCACCTTAAATTTATTCTTCTTTGCTCAATACGGTTTTTCATTTGGCGATCTCAATGAGGATTCTGCTGCAGCATTTTGTCTAGATACTCTAATTAATGTCATGAGAAAAAAGGATGGCCCACCTCTTCATTCTCAATGTCATCATTGTGGGGTAATTGCAGACTTCATTACTAGAAAGGACAGTGAAGGCTTTTGGTTAGTAACTTGTGTGAATGGTCTGTCTCGCAAGAATTGGCAAAACCTTGTCAATTCAAATATAATTACTCTATCTGAGCAAAATTTTTGTTCACTTTTGGTCAACATATGTGACGTGCATAAGGATTCTTATAGTCATTGTCTATGACAGAGGTATTCATTACCAAGCTCCCTAATTAAAGAGATACTTTAATGCTTTAGCATTCTTATGATATCACAATGCACCAAGAGGGCTCACAGTTGAGGCAGCTTTTGCACAGATCACACATCAGAATCAGAATCAAAATTATTATCACTGACATATGGTGTGAAATTTGTTGTTTTGCTGCAGCAGTACAGTGCAAAGACATAAAATTATAAATTACAAAAATAAATAAGTAGTGCAAAAAAAATGAATAATGAGGTAGTTTTCATGGGTTCATGGACTGTTCAGATATCTGATGGAAGAGGGGAAGAAACTGTTCCTGAAGTGTTGAGTGTGGGTCTTCAGGCTCCTGTACCTACTTCCTGATGGTAGTGATGAGAAGAGGACATGTCCTGGATGGTGAGGGTTCTTAATGATGGATACCGCCTTCCTGAGGTACCACGTCTTAAAGTCCTCGATGGTGGGGAGGGTTGTACCCATGATGGAGCAGGCTGAGTCTATAACCTTCTGCAGCCTCTTGCATACCTGTGCATTTGAGGTTTCATACCAGGCTCTAATGCAACCAGCCAGAATGCTCTCTGACCTCTTCTTTTAGCCAGAAGCTAAAAAAAAGTTACTCAAATCCATAGAAATTTGTAAGAGTCTTTGATGACATACTAAATCTCCTGAAACTCCTAATGAAGTAGAGCTGCTGGTGTGCCTCCTTCGTGACTGCATCAATGTGGTAGGCCCAGGATAGATCCTTCGAGATGTTGACGCCCGGGAACTTGAAGCTGCTCACCCTTTCCACCGCTGACCTCTCAAATGAGGACTGGTGTGTGTTCTCCCGACTTTCCCTTCCTGAAGTCTACAATCAGTTCCTTGGTTTTGCTGACGTTAAATGTGAGATTGAAAGTGGGGATTGAGCTGCAGGCAATTGCTGGGCTGAGTTTACCCACGATGAACCTTCAGTTTACAGTGGTCGAGGGCACAGACCTAAAGTGATTGCATCAGATTCTCTGGCAATGTGAGAAAATGTTTCCTTGAAGGCAAAGAATTATTATGATCTGGAATGCAATGCATTTCCTAAAAGCAGGTGTATTCCTTATTCAAAAGAGAATTGGATAATTATTTGAAGGAAAAACTTTACAGGCTAAAGGTAACATAAGAAATTGGTACCAAAGGATAGCTCGTTCAAGATAAAAAACATTTATAGGATGGACTGACAGGTCTGTTTCATACTATGGTCTGTTCCTTGATATACAAGTGGCCACAGTTCATTCATGGTCATTAAATAAAGCAGCTGTAAGATGATCTGTCACTAGTTTGAGGGTTACTTGTGCATGAGAAGTTGCCCATCACATCTGGGTAAATTGCTGCCTTTGTTAATAGTTGCCATCACAGTCTGTATAATACATTAATGGTACCAGGGAAGGTTTCTATCACGTATTTGCAAAGGGGTCAAGTTAGGGACTGGCTATCTGTATTCTCTTTGTCACCACAATGTGGTAAGATACAAGGTCTTGACCTTGGTGTGGTAAATGTGGGTTGAACTTGTATGTCAGGCCACCATTGGAAAAGAAGATGAAACAGTGCTATGAACAATTGGACATAGCCATTTGTAAAGGTGCATCTTTAAAGCAAAAGCCCCCATTATTCCTGGCTGGCTGAACCATGCATGTCTCGGAGCCCTAAAGTTAGTATTTTAATGCAGTCTTTCTCTTCAATCCACATGGTATCCCTTGCTTTTCTTGGTGCCAACATTATGTGATAATGGATCAATTTATTGACAGCATATTATAACTAATGTGATTCTTCTCATCAAATTTCAGTTTCTTCATTGGCATCCCACTGCTTCTTTACATTGTAAACTTTCACTTTCTGCCACCTTCATTTGCACTGATTTATTTTAATTAAGCCTTTTGTCCCAGTTGTTGCCAGTGTGGTTAACCATCCAGGCCCCATAGCTTCATTGTAGACTAAATGATGTGGAGCTCATTTCTCTGATGAAGTATACATACCTTAGAAGGTGTGGCTTCCCAGCAGGGAGGGTAACTATATTTTCTGGCCCTAGATAAGTTATGCTGGGTTCCCCACAAAAGCCAGACACTTCTCATCGACTTGAACATTGACATTGAGGGAAGCAAAGTCATGATTACTACTGTTCCTGGGCAAGCAATATGAACAGAGGATTCCACTATTCCTCAGCCAAGGCATTCTGAACTATTTGCTTCAAGCATCTTTACTTAATAGTAACATATTTCAAAATACCAAAAGCATGTAATCACAATTATTATTGCAAAGATAATCTCAAAAAACATGTGGCATTCCATGTTCCTCTGATTACACTGAGTCTTGAGTTATGCAGCTACTCACAACCTTGGAGGATTATTTCCAGCTTCCCTGAAGTACACAGTAGATTATGAGGGCTTTGCTTTCCTTCATTTTTGTGGTGTCTTCCTTGAAATGTGACAAGAATAGGGCTCCCTTCTCAGCTCGAGCTTGTCTTTGATCTTGTTGAGATCAGAGGCCAAGAGGGTTTTATCTTCATTCTGTGATGTTACCAAATTCAATCAGGGCATCAGTAGGACAACTAGAGTGGGCCTGGGTCACCTGGTCCTTATCCATGGTCTGCATCTGGTCAGTGTGTGAAGAATGCCTTGCTGGCATATAACACCTTTAAATTTTGCAGTCAGTGAAATATTTTTGAAGTGTAGTTACTGTTTTAATGTAGCAAACTCGACAGCCAATTTTGGACACACAACAGTCACAAGAATGTGTTCTCAGTGATATTATTTGGATAAATATTGGCCAGTGCTCTTCACTGTTCAATCAGCTGACTTGGCATACAGAGCCTCAGTTTCAACGTTCCATCCAAAAGGTGGCACGTCTGATAACACTGTGCCTCTCCAGAATTTCAGCCCAGAGTCTGTTCAAATCTCTGCTGTGGGACTTAAAATCACAACCTTCCATTTCTGAGGCAAAATGCTAACCACAGAGACACTGTTGATCACCATATGTTTATTTGAATCTCACTTGAGGATGGCAGTGGTCTCAGTTTTGATCTGACTTGCAGATATCCTCACTGACTGGATATATACATAAAAATGCACGATTTTGAAAGGACCATTTTCTGAAAAGGAAATATAAGCCAATCAAAGGTAAAAGAAAACTTGGAGTGAATAAATGTGGATGAAAACTAGGGCAGTGTGAGCAAAGCAATGCACCACTGTTTAGATTCTGATAAACACCTGATTTAGAAAGGAGTGTTATACTTGGATTTAGGTTTGTGCATAAATGGAATGAATGAGTTTTGTCCCTGGGTCTTTGCAACTTGCATCGTAGCTGTGCTTAGTTGAATATTTACCCAGCCACAACTCTGCGTTTAAAAAAAAGGTTTGATTTCGAAATATGTTTGTGTACATGTTTAGCAGTGGAAAATAGATCTGCAAATAAAAAAAACTAGGAATGTTTTGAAAAGGGGACTCAATCAAAACATCTTTAAAATCTTGCAAACAATTGTTTCCAATGAATCTGTGTAGTTCATAGAGAACATTTGAATGATTTTTAAAATGCATTTTCTCCTTTTCATTTTGCCTGTGCCAGTCCCAGTGCAATGATGGCACCATGCCTCTTGTATCTATGCCAGCTATGGCTCACTTGATGACATTCTTGCTCTGTGATAGAAGTTTATGGGTTTAAGTCCCACTTGCACAGAATCCTTGGCTTGTACCTCAGTACAGTGGGGCGGGGGGGGGGGGCCACAGTCTTTGACCAATCTGTCATATGAAAATTTAAACAAACATCATGTATAAATTATCATTTTGCTGTTAAATATCCTATGGATTTATTTCA
>JARFYF010000094.1:75251846-75261850 GCA_030265395.1 Rhina ancylostomus | reverse complement strand
GTACCAGTGTAGTCTGCAGTAAATTGGCTTGGTCTTTGGCTTAACAAGTATCTGGGCACTGTGGCCCCTTAATGCTGTTGCACAAATCTCTTAAGCAGATCTGCACATTGCTCTAGAAGTTTATCCCCCAAACCCCCCGACTATTATCTACAAGTAGGACAAGGGCAGCAGGGGTATGAGAACAAAACTCAAGTCCCACTGCTTACATCCAGCACACTGAAGTTACTTTGACAGATTACAAATTTCCAAACTCAGCTTCCCACTGTGAGAATACAGACATGTGATGTATTCAATCACTTTGCTACTCAGGCAGCTTCATTTTCACCCTATTCCTTTTGTCTGTGCATTGTACAGGTTCCTAGTCTCTACAGGTGTAATATGCAGAGTGTGCAGAGTAATGTGTGGAAAACACAGAGAGCTGCAAGAAGTATACCTGATTTACTCAAGGTTCTCCTCAAACTGAGCAGAATGATACACACATGAACAAAGGTATCATGCAACGATACACTTATTTACATATACTAGAACAACCATTCCTACTTGATCATAATCACTAGCTTAAACAAGGTCTTCTCATGTTTTTATATATTAACAGAATATGGGAAAGACTGATCTTTATTGATTATCCCCAATTGCCTTTGAGAAAGTGGTGCTTCGTGAAATATTGTAGTCCCACTGATGAAAGTGGTCCGACAGTTCTGTTGGGTAGTGAGTTCCAATGTTTGGAGTTAGTGACAATGAAAGAATGACAACTATCTTCATTTTAGGGTAGTATGTGATTTGGAGAGGAACACGTTAGAAGTCAAACACTAAAAAATAAATCCAACATGACTTAAATAATCCAACAACCAGGATACCATGATCAGAGATTCCACAGCCTAACCTAGATACAACTTTAACTTAGATTCAGGACCAAAGTTAACCTCTGCAATAATATTTGATCTGTGCTTAGTGAAGTGTTCCAATAACAAGGTTGAGAACTAAGTCTTTTCCAACTTGGATAACACTCACCTGAAATAGCATCTAGCCAAAACCAAATTATTGGGTGGTAATCACACTAAACTACCAGGAATGCCAACTGCTGACTTCACTGTTAATCCAGCCAGGAAATAAAATGCACACATCCTGCTTAGTCATCAGGGAGCTCAGATGGATACATCCACATATCTACATTGCATTGCAAGTGGCTTCTGATCCTAAACTTGCCACTAAACCAGTAGGAAGATCTAAAACACCAGGGAAAAGTGAACTCTACATCTTTACTGGATGTGAAGTTCCATTGGAACATCAAGGGAATAGGATCCATGCAAACTATGGTATCACCAAAGGGATGAATGACATGTCCTCACTAAAAACTAAAGAAACTTAAAAAGGGTACAGATCATTTCTAAGATACAAAAAAATTCTGCAGATGCTGGATGCATCTGGAGCAATACACAAAAAGTGCTGGAGGAACTTAGCAGATCAGGCAGCATCCATGGAGGGAAATAAACAGTCGACGTTTGGTCTCAGCCCTAAATGTCGACTGTTTTTTTCCCTCCATGGATGCTGCCTGACCTGCTGAGTTCCTCCAACACTTTTTGTGCATTAATCAATATACAATGGGTCTTCAGTTTAAAGGGTTAGGACTGAAATAGCTGTGGTCGAACAAGTCTGAGGCACTGGAAGAGGAGTGGAGCATCAGCCTCTTGAACCTTTTCAGCTATTCAGTTAGTTTATGAAAAATCTGTAGCTCAGCTTAATTTACCTGCCTCAATATCCTTAGCTAGCAGAAATCTAACAATTTCAGCCCAGAAGTTTTCAGTTTACCCTGGACTTACAGCTTTTGGAAGAGAGAGGTGCAGATTTCCAATACTCTTCATCTAAAAATAAATTAATTCCTAATGTTACCTTTTCTCTGTTTCCTCACCTGAGAAATTAGATATTTATTTTTAGATATTTATTTATTAGGCACATGTACATTGAAATGCACAGTAAAATGTGTCCTTTTGCGTTACTGAGAACGTGCTGGGGGCAGCCCACAGGTGTCGCCACTCTTCTGGCGCTAATACAGCATGCCCACAACTCCTAACCTGTACGTCTTTGGAATGCGAGAGGAAACCGGAGCACCCAGAGGAAATCCACGCAGACACTGGGAGAACGTACAAACTCCTTACAGACAGCAGCCAGAATTGAACCCGGGTTGCTGGCGCTACAACAGCATTATGCTAACCGCTTACACTACCGTGCCGCCTGTATTTATCCTGTCAAATCCATCTACCATTTTAAATATCTCCATTAAATCACCTGTTAATATTCTGTACTCAGATGAACACATTTATAGCATATCCATTCAAACGTTGAAATTCAATTTTTTAGCCCCAGTATCATTCTGCTGAATCAGCAGACTTGTAAAGTCAATATCATTTCCATTGCCAGAAGTGAGTGCAGTACACCAGATAGGGTGCAACTAAAATGATATTTTGTGTAACAGAACTTCCACCACAATGTATCCCTTTCCCTTATGATAAAGTTTGACATTTCCTTAGTCTTTCAGAATACATTTTGTATATGTTCACCGACTGGTATTGACCTATTTACACAAAAATTAAATTGTTGGTGCTGCAATATTATAATTTTATTATAAAGTTCTGTGAATATGAAGTTTGTGCCACTTCATTTATTTGTATTCTCCTCAATCATCAATTGATCATTGAACTGTGGTTTTCTGCTTTGTACAAAAGGAACAGGTAACGTAAAATTGTAAATCATAAGGTGCTATTTTCCCTATCCATTTTATCAAATATATGTGTTATAGCAACATACATTTATAATTTGCCTTGTGTGAAATAAAAGACCTCAAAGTGTTTCATGTTAGCATAATGGAAAAAGAGGATAGCCAAATCACTCCTTGACAAAGCTTTAGCTTAAGTCAGTGAGGCAGAAGAGATTAGAAAGGGAATTCCAGAGCCTAAAGCCAAAGGAACTGCAACTAGTGATAGAGTCATCCAAAAGCAGATTCACTGGAGGACAGCGCTAGTGTTGTGCAGAAATTGAGGGCTGTGGGACTAGAGGGGGTCTCAGATATATGAAAGGGTGAATCTATGGAGGGATTCAAAAATAAATGTTTTAAAACTGAGGCACTGATAAGAGTTGTGGTAGGTGAACAGGACTTGGGGTACAAGGAAGAGTAGGCTAGTCTAGTAATGATGTACACATGTTATGAAGACTGAAGGATAGCAGTCTAACAAGAGAACAACTGGAATTGGCAGTTGGGGTTCCTGCTTGTAAAGAGACACCAAAGACGTCCTTGACTGGCCCTTCAGAGGATGTCAAAAGAGGTGCAGGTTGAATGTGTAATCTTATATCAGGGGAAGTCATATCTGGGGCAATGGCTGGAGAATAGGAATGATGAACAATACTGAATGATTTGATTGGGGATTTGGAAGCAGTGTGTTGTCTGTATGGATCCTGATGTTGTGTTCCAGGATGATGTTGCTCTGGGTGGTGCATAGATGAGAAACAGAAGGAGGTCCAGGCATCACTAAAGAGGAGCAGGAAGAGAAGCCAATGCCATTGATTCTCTGGCTACAACCTGAAAGGCATTAATTGGAAGGTATGGATAGTTCAGCTGGGACACTGAGGAGAGGAACTGAAGGCAGTCAAGAAAGATCAAAATGGATAGTTTACTATTGTAATAATTACAAAAGATTTAATCAGTGGTTTTGATCAGGGCTGTTTCAGTAGTGTGGAAGGTTATAAGCATGAGTTAAGGGACTTAGATATGGAAGTGTAGAAAAAATTGACATGAATTTGGGAAGTGCAGCGTGTTTAAGGAGTGAGAAGTGGAGGTTGGAAATGAGATAGTAGTTTGTAAGGACAAAGGTGAGGAGTGATGAAGGCAGATTTCAAGGAGAAGGAGACTATACTTGAGGAGTTTACCATGTCAACTAAGATGTGGGCCAGGAAAGAATATTGGGTAGCTTCCAGCTTGGTGGGATAGAGCTGAGAGAGTAGCTTGTTGGTCAAATAGACAAGATGAGCTTGGATATGGCAGAGGGGAAAGACAAGATAGAAAGCAACAAAAGATGCTGGTGTAGAGGAGAGAACTTAAGAGGAAATTTGATCTGGTGAACTAGGAAAAAGGAGGATAGCAGCAAAGGAGCTGATGAGATAGCCTTAACTTTGGTGACAATAGTGTGCATAAGCATCTTGAACCTTTTCATTGGAAGTGACAGAAGATCAGATGGAAAAGATGAGTTTAAGAGGATGGTTTATAGTTGAGTGAGAAGTTGATCATTCCTCTGTATTCTAGGATGATTCTGGAGGTCAGGGACAGGTAGTGTACAGGGGTTTCGGGTTACTTAAAACTAGCAGGTAACATTGGGCTATACAACCACTATTCGAGCTAGAGGGGTTAAAAAGTGGCTGAGAAATTATGGTACAAAGGGTAAAAGATAGTAACAGATGGTGAAGGCTGAGGACCCCCTTGGAGAGTTGCTAGTACAGGAGCCAAGTTGAATTACCACTCAATGATAATATGTATTTAAATAATTTCTATACTGTGTAAACTGCACATCAACCCTAACGAGCCGATTTAGTCTTTATGCTTGAAGAAGTTTTTGTTTGCAAATACTTTCTCAGACCAAGATGCTTTGGGTGCACAAAGTACAACATTTATGTTATGGTGATTAGAACCATAACACATAATAACTAATGTTTAGAGTAAGCTGTGGAAAGGCTAACCAAAAGGAATCTGGTAACATTGTTATGCTGTGTAAATTTTAACAGAGGGTTAATTTACTAATTAATTAATTAATATATAAGAATTTAACCAGTTTGAAAGAACAACAATGTCAGTTGTTGTTGGCCAACTTACAGTCAAATTCCTCTGGGAGACTGTTCTAGTAATCGCATTGCTACAGTCTCAAATTAACAACCGGGAAAACAGCAAGTTAGGAATGCAGGAAGAAAGAAAGTAGGTCATTTAACCCCTCCAGCCTTTTTCACCATTAAGTGAAATTGTGGCTGATCTATGATCTTATTCTGTATGCCAGCCTTTGCACCTTACTTGTAGTTTGCAAAAATCTATCACTGTCAGACATAAAATCAAAGTTTAATCTTACTTGGACTTCCTTCAGAAGATGTATATGCAGATCAGAACTATTTCATTTGAAAATGAAGACCAAATGGCTTGTAAGAGATAGCCATCTTCCCTAGTGATTGATATCTACCCTAGCTATGAATGAGTTTGCGCATTTCCCTTATTAGATGTCAGAGATATGAATAGGAGATTCTGTTAACTACCAAAAAGCTTTAAATAAGGTTTAGAAAAGTTACATAGTATTTTCACTTCCTGTGAGATCATTGATGCTTGATTAATCAGACAATTACAACCCATCTATAGTGAAGCTATTGAATTACTTATTAGGCAGATACTTGTACACACGACGGATTCAGATCCAGACAAGGTACTTTATGTTGTTGTGTGGTATACAAGCCCACAGCATTTTCTGTTCTGCTTGGTTCAAGTAAAAGTAAAGGGAGGAGAACAATGTTTCAGAAAGTAAGCATCCAGGTACAACACCACAAATTATACACCACAAATTTGTCACCAGGTACAACACCACAAATTTGTCACCACAGATGACAAATTATATATTTTCTTTTATTGCATGAAGGTCAAATACATGAGTAAGTCTTGCTGAGATGTCAAGGTTTGGTGAGGTTCTCAAAAGGCTTGACAATCTGGGAGTGGATGGGCTGTTTCTCCTCACTGAAGTGTCTCAAATGAGGGGCAGCCTTAGGAAAAAGGACCAACTATTTAGGACTGAGATGAGGAAAATTTTCTATGCACAAAGGGTTGCGAGTCTTTGAAATTCTCAAGCTCAGAGGCAGCAAATGCTGATTTGCTGAGTATTTTCAACACTCAGATCAATAAATTTTTGGACAGTCAGGAAACCAGGCAACAAGTAGACTTGAAGCACATGATCAGCCGTGATCCTTATTGAATAGCAGGGCACATTCAAGAGTAGCCTAGCCTTCTCCTGCATCTATTTGTGATATTCCTAATCTGTAGAAACCACTACTCTCAATGCCAGGTTTTCTGGTTTTATAACTATAATCTCTTTTTCATATGTTGAACACCCGTCAACTATTTAAGTAGTATTTGTAAGCAGAAAATGAGGAAAGAGGGCAAGGACATGAGAGCAAGAGAGACATGGAGACAGATTAGAGGCAGATTTAGACAGTTAATATCTTAAGTTTATGACCTTTCATCAGAACCAGGGAAAGGTTACACATTTAACAGATTTTAGGCTAATGCACAGTATGGGAAAAGGAGCTTTTTTCAAATTCTTTCCACAGGGCCACAAACTCCTTCAGGATTAAATTCAGTAAATGTCTGCTGAAGTGACCCCAAGGCAAGTGTAGCCTTCTTGAGGCATGGAGACCAAAACTGCCAATAGAACTGTAAATGTTGCATTGTTCAATTTGTAACAATGATGACTATAAAAGTTGTGTGAAAGGAATACTGTAGATAAATAAATATTTACATGTGCAGCTACAATATTTGTATTCTTTGTCAATGTAGATTCAAATATAAAATAATTGAAACAATTGTTGTTAGTTCTGACATGTCCTTTTCAGTTTTTTTTAGAATTCATGACAATAGTTTAATTTTGTCTTTGGCAATGGAATGATTAATGTGCAAGCATAGATTTCAATATCAACCAGGAATAAAGGTACCGGAATACTATTTCTCCAGCATAGTGTTCTTGCTGCTGGCTTTAATCTGCAGCATAGCAAATGTCCACAAGGCAGTGCGACTTTTTCTGACATAACATTTACTTTAATCTTCATAAAGTTCAGCTCTGCTGGCTGATTGGTAATTACTTTGTGCTTTGGAAAATTATCACAAATTTCCAAGTCCTAGCTTTGGAAGAGATCATCATTTTAATAAAACATAGAGGGAATTATGCATCCTTTTACACTGCAGGAGCCACAAAAGAATGGGAAATGTCAGTAATAAAAGGAATAAATTACATGTAAAGAGTACTTGTGTTCCTGCTGTGTGCTATGAAGCCCTGTGTTTATTAATAATATGTGCATTAGTGGATTTCATGTAACATTGTTGATGGGTTAGAGAGGAGTTCAAGCTGAGTGTCTGACAAGTCCAATTATATGTGGGATAGTGGTGGGTGGGCCTGTGTGGAGGTTCAGGGTAACGTTTAGCAATCTCCAACCGAGCTTTAGTAAGACAGTCAGTGCGACTGGCTGCTGTGAATGTAGGCTGATTTACGATAGGAATATTAATAGATCTACGAGTTGAATGCAAAGCTTATACAGACCTACTTATTTCTGTAAATTGCCCATTCCAAATGATCACAGATACTGAATGCTTGTAAACAGATGGGGAGGTGGTGTATGAGTTGGGATGGGGATTGTTGGGAGGGTGGCAGGTACAGTCGCTACTGGCCTGCAAGCATTGCTCATCGCGCTGAACAGTCTTAATATAAAATACAGAGTAGATGAATGAGGAGTAAGAGAGATGTGTATTCTATACTTGAAAAGCTCAGCAGATGTCATGCATGAGTAGCTTAGCACTTATTGATTGCAACATTTGATGAACTACAGGGTAACACACACAGATATTGTACCATTACCATTGCAGTCCACCCTGCTAAATTATCAACAAGCTTGTGCCTTTGCGAAATATTGCAACACTTATGAGATTGCTGCATATTCTTCCTTGGTGGTGCTCTGTGAAGTTTGTGATGTACATTAGTGGATTTCATGTAGCATTGTTAATGGACGAGAGACAAGCTCAAGCTAAGTGTCTGACAAGTCCAGTTATGTGTGTGGCATTGGTGGGTGCACCAGTGTGTAGCATGAAACAAAGTCTGAGCATCATTAACAACCTTCCATTAGAACAGTAATTTTCTCTCTCACCTGCTGCCAATGTGGTGCAAATTCAGAGCTTCCTGCCTGTGGTGATCTGCTGTGCTTAGTGCAGATCTACATTGTAAATACAGACTTACCCTTTCCAGATGACCTGGGGTTAACTTATTGACTGAAGCTGTGTCACTCCCCATTAGCAAGGCCCTGAGTGATAGCAGGGCCTTACTCACATAAGTGTAATCATATTGGAGGTGGCTGAGTCGAGTGGAGGGAAGCCAATCCAACCATACCTTCAGAACAGCAGGAAGTATTTTGACAGGATGTTAAAGCAATTTTGAATATATCTGAGTGGCTCTGACATTCAAAATGCTCCTAACCTATCAACATCAATTAAAAACATGAAAAACTCTGAACACAATTAAAACGTTTAACTGATTTCAATTAATTCAAAAATGAAGTTATTTAAAACTTGGCATCCTTCTCCATTCAACTGAAATTGTGAACTTGGTGGTACTTACATGGGGAAACACATAAGATTTTTATTCAAGGCCTAAAAGTTTTTTTAGTATTTTACTAGTATGAGTTATTGTGTAAGTATTTCAAGGTAATCAGTTTTCATTGTAAAGTTCTAATCTGTATCAGTACTAGTGGTGATACAAAAGTTTAGATATACTGACACAAGAAAGATTGCAGATGCTGGAAATGTGGAGCAACACACAAAAAATGCTGTAGGAACTCAGCGGGTCAGGCAGCATCCATGGAGGGAAATGAACAGTCAACGTTTTGGGCCAAGACCCTTCATCAGGACTGGAAAGGAAGAGGGCAGAAGCCAGAAATAAAAGGGTGGGGGGTAGGGAGGGGTTTGTTGATGATCTTATTGCCAAGAGGCCTTTGGAAAAACAGAATAAAGATTTTTGAGAAGGCAAGGCAAGCCAAATGCAAGTGATTTTGCTGTTGGAATTAAGTGGAGTTGCTGTCCTTTCTGTGGAATGATGTGGAGGATTCTTAGTTTTAGTCATCAGGATCCCCCCGCTTACTACCTGATACATTGATCGTTTTCTTGCATGTGTCCTGAACTGGAATATTTCATCAAAATTGATTCTAGTTTCCACCCTTGCTTCAGAAACGAATCCCTTTCAACATCTCATTTTCTGGGGATATCCTGTCATTCAGTATCAACTGAAGAATTTTCCCACATTCAGTGATTCCCTCCAACCTTCTTTCTGCCTCGGCCTGTCCCATTTCTTGGACTTCTGATGTTACCCCCTTCTCTCTCACTTTGGACAATAGGGTTCCTTTGTTTCCATCACCCCCCCCCTTCCACAGCCATCCTAACTGCAGATCCTCTCGCCCTGCTTCTTGTAAGGACTCCATTCTACCAATTGTCCATCTCTTTATCCATCTCCAACCCCTTTCTCCACCATCCCACAGATCACCCTCTGTCCTTTTGGATATCCTTAATGGGAAGGCACCATCAAACACCTTCCCCTTCCCTATACTTCAGCACTACATCACCTCCATGAAATCTTGGTGCATTGCTCAATCAGCCCTGCTCCTCACTCCCTCTCCGAAGCCATTGCAAGAGTTACAACGCATGCCACCTTCAAGACACCAAATGTTCTTTCCATGTGAAGGAATGACTTACACTTCATTTAATGTACTGAATTCACTTTTCCCAGTGTGTTGTCCTTCTGTGACCCTGTGCTTCCAGTTGTCTGACACTTGAAATCTCTCTCTCACACCCATCCTGATCTATCATTGGTCTACTGAAGCTCAACATGATTTTATCTGACATGATTTTAAGTGCACTGTACCCTTCTGGACTGAGCAATGAGTTTAACAATTTCAGATCATTTTGCTATTCCCATTTACACCCCTAACCCACTACTTACTTTCCCATCACCATTTGTTTTGTACTGTCAACCATTTGGTCATTTACTGTCACTTGCATTCCACCCTCCTGTCTTCCCTTTTTCTTCCCTACTTTCCTGGGCTCTGTTTAAAACCAATGTTGTCTATACCATCATTTAATTCTGATTTGATGTAATTGGAGAAAATTAATTGGAGGAACTCAGCAGGCCAGGCAGCATCCGTGGAGAAAAGCAGGCGGTCAGCGTTTCGGGTAA
>JARFYF010000094.1:75181947-75191956 GCA_030265395.1 Rhina ancylostomus | reverse complement strand
AGGAGAATGAGGTGTTAGATGCAGAGGCTCATGGGGAGTATAAAGGGAACCCTGTCCCTGTTATCTGGTTATGTTGGGGGGGGGGTGGAAAGAAATGGGATGAGGGCAGAAGTGTGGGAAATGGAGGAGATGCGGGTGAGGGCTGCATTGATAGTGGTGGAATGGACACCCAGTTTACTGAAAAAAGAGGACATACTGATGTCCTGGAACGGAAAGCCTCATTGTGAGAACAGATGCAGTGGAGGTAGAGGAACTGGGAGAAGGGAATAGCGTCCTTACAAATGACAGGGTGCGAAGGGATGTAGTCAAGGTAACTGTGGGAGTCAGTGGGTTTGTAAAAGATGTCATTAGATAATCTATCTCTGTAGATGGAAACAGAGAGATCCCAAGAAAGGGGAGAGAGGTGTCGGAGATGGAGCATGTAAATTGGAGGGCAGGGTGGAAGTCGGAAGCAAAGTTGATGAAACTGATGAGCTCAGGACCGGTGCAGGAAGTGGCCCCAACACAGCTGTCAATGTAGCGGAGAAAGAGTTAGGAGGGACTGTTTGGGTCTGTTGTCGAGAAAGAAGCGGAGAGCCTTGAGGCCCTCCCAATGGGGGATGGAAGTGTACAGGGACTCAACGTCCATGGTGCAAACGAGTCGGTCGGGGCCGGGGGACTGGATGTTGAAGTGTGAAAAGGGTCACGGGTGTAGGGAGGAAGGGACTGGACCAAAGAGGGACAAAATGGAGTCTCTCTTTCATTTTCCCCTCATTCCTGTGGCCCGCTCACCCCTTCTCTTTCCCCTCCCCACCCTCATGGCCTGCCCATCATCTCCCTCTGGTTCCCCACCTCCTTCCCTTTATTTCTTGGTCTCCTGTCCTCTCCTATCAGATTCCTTCTTCTCTCGCTCTCTGCCTCTTCTACCTATCACCTCTTAGCTTCTCACATCACTCCCTTTCATCCCTCTCTCCCACCCACCTACCTTCCCCCTCTCACCTGGACTTACCTAAAACCTGCCAGCTTGTGGTTCTCCCCCTCCCCCCACTTTTTATTCTAGCTTCTTCCCACTTCCTTTCCAGTCCTGATGAACGGTCTTGGCCCGAAACGATGACTGGTTATTTCCTTCCACAGATGCTGCCTGACCTGCTGAGTTCCTCCAGCATTTTGTGTCCATTGCTCCAGATTTCAGCATCTTCAGAATCTCTTGTGTCTCTGTGTTGCCCAGCTGGGTATTTACAGTCATAGACTTGTTCAGCAGAGAAACAGGCCCTATCTGCCACTGCATCTATGCTAACCATCATGCCTATAACTAATTCCTCTTGCCTGCATTAATTTCATATCATTCCATGCATTGCTCATTCATGTACCTGTCTAAATGCCCAACTGTTACTGCTCCTGTCTCACGACATACTCCAGCAACTCATTCCAGATACCAACTACTCTGTGTGAAAAATTTACCCCTTAGGTGCCCTCGTAACCTCTTCCTTCTCACCTTAAACCTATGCCCTCAAGGTCTAGACTTCCCTATCCTGAGAAGGCATCTGTAACTATCTACTCTATCCATGCCTTTCATTATTTTATATTCCTCTATTATCTCACCTCTCAGCCACCTTCGCTCAGGGGAAACAGACCCAGCCTATCCAATCTCTCCTTCTGACTCAAGCCCTCCAATCCAGCAACATTCTTGTGAATTTTTTCTGCATCCTCTTTGGCTTAATCACATCTTTCCTGTAGTGTGGCAACCAGAACTGCAGAATATACTCCAACTGCAGCCTAATCAATGATTTGGACAACTGTAACATGATGTCCCAACTCTAGTACTCAGTGCCTTGACTGATAAGGGCAAGCATGCCATACACCTTCTTCACCATCCTGTTCTAGCTGTGTTGCCACCTTCAGGGAGTTACGTAGTTGTACCCTGAGGTCTTCTGTTAAGTAACACTTCCCAGGGCTCTGCCATTTACTGTGTATGTCCTGGCCTGGTTTAACTTCCCAAATGGATTCACTTTGCATTTCTCTGAGTTAAATTCCATCTGTCATTCCTTTGTCCAGTGAGAAGGGAATGTGACCTTAGACAACCTTCATACTGTGCATTATACCACTAATTGTGGTGCTATCTGCAAACTTACCAACAATGCTGGTGCTGAAATCTACTTTTAAAAGCCTCCCACTTGCCAAAATGTCCTTTTACCTCCAAACAGCCTCTTGCAATTAACTTTAGTGAGTTCCTGTCTAACGCCATCAAAATTAGCCTTTCCCCCAGTTTAGTCCAACCTTTTTCCAAGACCATCTTGAAACTAATATAATTACTGTCATTGGTCCCAAAGTGCTCCCCCACAGACAGACCAACCACTTGCCCACCCTCACTTCCTAAGAGGAAGTGGAGTGTAGCCCCTTCTCTAGCAGGGCCATAGACATATTGTTTCAGAAAACTTTCCTGGACACAGTGAACAAATTCTGTCCCATCGAATCACTTAGTACTTAAGCAGTCCCAGTCAATGTGAGGGAAGTTCAAATCACCCACTATTACAACCCTAATATTCCTTCACTCATTTCTGATCTCCCTGCATATTTGTTCCTCTAATTCCTACTGACATGGGGTCTAGAGTATAATCCCATCAAAGTGAACCCACCTTTTTTATTTCTAAGTTCTGCCTAGGTGACCTCGCTGCACACTTTCCTCAAGATATCCTAAGTACTGCTATGATGTTCCCCTCCCCCCCAATCGAAAGTGCAATTCCCCATCCTCTCTTACCTCCAGCCCTGTCAGGCTGGAAGTATCAGTATTCAGGAACACTGAGCTGCCAGCCCTGCCCATGTTTCCATCATCCCTATAATATCACAATCCCATATGTGCTGATCCATGCTCTGAGTTCATCTGCCATATCTGTCAGGCTTCTTGTATTAAAATAAATGTGGTTTCACCAATCAAACCTTCCACAATCCTGGACCTGCCTCTGCCAAGCCTGCCTACTGGATTCGATTACTTTAACTTCTATATTTGCTTCATCTTTCTTATTTGATATACTACTACTTTGGGTCCCACTCTCTTGCCAAATGAGTTTAAACCCTGCCGAGCAGCAAACTGAACTCCCTTCTATTTATTAATTAATAAACAATGCTCTTCGTACCTTAAAATATGGAAGTTTTTAATCTATAACTGTTGATTAACATCAACAGCTTGAGATTAAAAATTTCCATGTTTTAAGGTATCAAGTTAAGGAAGTTACTTTCTCAGGATATTGGACCCCTTTGCTGTTAAGACGCAACCCATCCCTTTCATACAGGTCAACTCTGCTCCAAAAGAGATCCCAATGGTCTGAAACCTTGATTTGCTCTATCCTCATCATATTCATACACTCACGGCAACTCTAGAAGTCCTGGTCTTCAACCTTCTGCCTCACTCCTTATATTCCCTTTGCAGGACCTCTTCTCTCTTCCAGACTATGTCATTAGTACCAACGTGGCCCTTGGCCTCTCACTGCTTATCCTCCCCTTTCAGAATTTCTTGTGCCCACTCAGGGAGATCCTTGGCCCTGGCACCAGGGAGACAACACGACATCCTGGAGTCTTGCTCACAGCTACAGAAACACCTGTCTGTGCCCCTGACTATAGAGTCCCCTTTCATGATCTGATGCCAAGACTTTGATCTACCCTGCTGTGCAACAGAGCCAGCTGTGGTGCCACTGATATGGCTGCTGTGTTTTTGTTTGTTTATAACTGCTAGTAAATCTTCTGTTCCTGGCTCAGCATGGATGTCATGTTACAAAAGTAAAAGAAATAGATCGGAATTAACTATGATCATGCGTGTTTAAATATTTTTGTTAACAATCAGTCCAGCAGAAGCAACAGATTAGATGATCTCTGGAAGGAATAGCATTCCCTTTCTGCATTTGTTCATGGCACATTTGAGTTACTATCGAGTCTCGCATTTGCTCGCACTCCTGATTATACCTGAACTGAGTAGCATTTTAGGCCATTTCAGAGGGAGTTCAGAGTTAACCACATTACTCTGAGCATAAAATAGGAAAGTGTATGCCCACAGTTCTGGATTTAGATGTGGATATTGCAGTTTTAAGAACTATTGGCTAAAAGTTCCAGTGGACCCGAGAGGGTGTGCTGGCAAGGTGATGAAGCATTGGATTAATGAGCATTTTGGCCTTTGCCATACGTGCAGCAAAATTCAATTGCACCAATGGCCTTGAGGTCACTTGGCATTGCATGTTTCCATTTTCAAAAATAGCCACCACTTTCTCCTTTCTCAAAGAGCCTAAGGCATCAGAGTACAGCAGATGGCAGGGTGAACTGGGATCGGGGAAATAGACCTAGTGTTGGAGAGGGGTGTGGGGTAATTTGGATAATGTTTTACAGGGGGGAAGGGGTAATGAGGAGATTGGAGAGGCCAGGACATTATTGTGGGAAGTCTGGTATGGTGTTATGAAATTGGGAGTGGAAATCAACATGGTACTCTGGATAACTGAGGGAGAGTTGGAAAGGCTGGTGTGATATTGGGTGAAGGGGGAGTGAGAGACAGTAGGGAGTGGGAGACTGGAACCTTGTGGAGGAGGTGGGAAATCTGAGAGGATAGTAATGAAGATATAAGAAATAGGTACAGGGAGTGTGCATTGACAGCAATGGGGATGTATTGTGGAGTTGTGTGGCTGCTAATTCTGTGTGGCAGGTGGGAGATGGGTGTTGGCTCAGTGGTTCACTGCAGTGGGTGATGGCCAAGATGAGATAAATTTCTCATTTAACTTCAGGTTCCCCAGTTCTGTGTTACAGGATTACGACCATATTATCCCAGGAGTGCCCAGTGATGGGCACGCCCAAGACAACATGGTCCAATTACAATATAATGCTCCAAATGATTTTTGCAAAGGAATTACATCATCCCTCCCATGGTATTTTGTAGGGTCACAAAACATGATTCAAGATGTAAAGTACATGCCAAATTTCCCGGTTTTTATGATTTATCCTGGAAATGCCAGAATTTAATGACCCCGGTTCAATTCCAGCCACTGTCTATAAGGAGATTGTATGTTCTCCATGTGATTGTGTGGGTTTCCTCTGGGTGCTCTGGTTTCCTCCCACATTCCAAAGACATAGAGGTTAGGAAGTTGTGGGCATGCTATGTTGGCGCCAGAAGTGTGGCGACACTTGTGGGCTGTCCCCAGAACACTCTACACAAATGATGCATTTCACTGTGTGTTTCAATGTACATGTGACTAATAAAGATCCTATCTTTTCTTATCAGGACAGGGATATTGTGTGTAAAGGCCTCAATTGTTTTACGATCATATTGGCAAGAAGCTGTGAATCCAATGGCAGAGAGTTGGGCAACTCCACAGGTTTCTCTGTGAAGGACTTGCATTCTTATTGCACTGCCTGTGGAATATTCTCAAATACAGTGATTTGACATGCTTCCATACCCTCACAGACATATGTGTAAATGAACCAAGGTAGGTGTTCCTTAGTGGGTATGATGGCGCCAAGCCAAATTGATGGAATGGAGAATGGAGTGTGGATGCCACTGAACAATTTGGTGGAAATTGCCAATGAAACCGCTAACTGGCTACTTGCTGTTTGACTGTGTTCTTTTGTTGTGAGTCTGTGAGGTGCATCAAATATTGATATACAGAACCTTCCGATGTGTTGGGGTTAGTTCTGCCTATAGATAATAAAATCTCGACACTCAAGCTAGTTTTTTCTCATTCTCACTGATGGAGAATTGTGTGATAGTGAATCTTTGGTATGAGCAATATTGAAGAAATTAGGATCTATGCATCTGCCATAACACTTCACTCCTCTGCTACACCCTCAGTGCATGTTTTTGATTTTCAGGGTCATTATGATTGTCCTTATTATTATGGACTCATAGAGACTTGATCTGCTGTTGTGCCAGAGTAGCTCAATGTGTGGTGTTTTTTATTATAGAACAAATGAGTACAAATGCATTGAAAAAGGCTGGTAGCAGTTTATGAATATTAGGATGACGATGCTTCCGTCTCTTAAATCTGAACTAGTTTATGCATTCCAGGTGCTCTTGAAAAACAAGCATTTGAAGATAAAGCTTTTGTTCTAAGAATGTAAAGAGTTCATACTGGAATATGACATTAAGGTAGGGGAAAGTTCATGGATGAGACAGGCTGCAACTAGTTCCATGATTCAAAACACACTTAGAATCCAATAGGTTCCCAGTGATGAATGATAACAGGATGCAAAAAAATTGCCCATTATGATAATAAACACCCTTTGATATAAAGAATAGAACTCATAATCATTAGCTAAGCTATTGATAAAATATATGTTCATGTATTAGCTTTACCATATGTGGGCATGCTTAACTGTCTTTGTATAAACTTGTGGCAGTGGGCAGGCATACATAGAATCCAAGAGTTTAAGAGATTATGGGCAACTATAGTGTAGAGATTAGGTCGCTGGGCAGGTAGCCAAAGTTTTGGATAATTAATCCGAGGACATGACTTCAAATCCCACCAGACATTTCAGGGATTTAATTCAATCAATTAGATCTGGAATTTTAGCTATTCCCAGTTATAATCACCATGAAACCATCAGATTGTCATCAAAATCAATTTGGTTCATTAATGACCTTCAGGGAAGGAAATTTGCTCACCCTATCCAGTCTGGTCTTTGTGTGATTCTAGAGCTACTCAGGTGGTTGACTCTTGTTTGCCTTCTCAGCTCAGGGACGATTAGGAATAGACAATAAATGCCAGCATTTCCACTGACATTCATATCGTGTGAATGAAAATAATAGGGGAGGTTTATTGGAGGTCCTGTAAAAATACAACTCCTGGTCCTGTCACTAAAATGGAATAAACTTACCATCGGTTGACAGATTCTCAAGTCTGCCAGGTAAGCTCTTTTGCTATATGATAGCTTGCATTTTGGACTTTTAAGTTCTGTTTCAATATTAATTCAATGAACTACAAAACTGGAACAGGTAATCTAGTGTTACCAAACTCTGTTTTGTGGTAATTTCAGCTATAGGAAAATAGTTATTTTAATCATGAAATTATTTTACTGTGCAATCATAGTAGACGCTAATGTGCAGAAATTGGATTTCATCAATAGGTGAATTTCTGCCAGCATTATCACTCATCAAGCACCCACTTGATGATTTTGACAGTGGCTAAATTCCTGTTGGTTTAAGCACATTCTATGGATTATGAAAGGTGTTCAGCATCTGCAAGAGGACCCGTCAGGTCATCTGATGTTGTACATAAAAGCACTTGTTTGTATTAATTGTCAATTATTGTTGACCAGACTACACCACATTAGCTAAGCACATACATGTAACAGATCTAATTTGGGCAAAATTATGACCTGCTAATTCTGTACATATATCTAATGAAATAAGAAATGGGTACTATTCATCATCAACTGCTTGGTTCAATGTTACCTTGAAATCACCTCAGTTGAAACTTGTAGGCTTTAGGCATTACCTCAGTAGTAGTTGTGCTGTCACTCTGGCTTGTCTTCATTAGATCTCCACTTTATTTCAATTTATCTAACTCTTCCTCTACCTGGTTTTTCAATGCATATGGGACTGGTCGAGGATTAGTGCTGATTGATTTTGTGCCTGGCTTGTTATGGATATGAGAATTTTAATGCATCATTCTTGTATAGGTATCCTTGAATGGTTGTACATACTTTCCCAATAGTATGTACAACTGTTATTTTGAAGCATCCATGCTGGACACATCTTTCTGGTTTGGTTTAATTTAATAAAATTAGCTCCAATCATTGCTAATTTAATTTGCTTACCATTGTACCAAACTAAACACCATATCTGTCTAAAAGTCTTCACTATTTCACTTGCATATATTTTTGTTCACTGTACTTAGTCAGTGGTATTTAGCTGAACTTATGAATTTATATATGAATCCTTATCCATAATTGAACACTCTTTTACTCTGTCAATATTCATGTAAATGCATTAATCATTTAAATTTACCATTGTCTTGTCTGGCTTGGTGCTGATGGCATAAGTGCCTTACAAGCCCAATTTTCCATTTTTCTTACTAGCTTTAACCGTGGAGACTTCCATTCTGTGGTTTCTTGCTGTGTTAATGTTCTTTTGATATAGAAATCACACTATTAGAATTGCTTTGGTTGACTACTTTAGTTTTAAAATGTGCATGCTGAGGATATGTGCCTTTTCTGAGAGTTAAGATTTTGTTATTTTGAATTGACATACATGTGATGGATGGCTCCCATCTATTCACACTAATCTTACTGACATGCTTTGGAATTTTAGCCTTTGGTACTGGTGTCTGAGTACAAAGTATTTGTTTCTTCCAGTGGTTGAAATTATTTAGCATTCCTTGCTCCAGAGCACCATAGTTGTTGCCATTTTGTATGCAAGATCCAATGTAAGGTTCTGTGTGATCAATAGCAAATTGAATTTGGTCATCAATGAAACCAAACAAACTTTCACACAGTTTGCACTCTAAAAACATGAAGCTATAATCTTCAGACAGGACATTCTGTAAGAAACAATATGCTTGCTGAGTTTAAATTCCTAATTTGAAATTTGTAGCTCCCCACATCCCAGTTTCTGACGGCTTTGCTTAGATATGATCCAATAGCCTTTATGCTACTTTGTTAAGCAAAGAATTTTTTCACTTTCCATGGTATCGAAAGATTTGCTAACATGAAAGGCTCTGTATACATCAAGCCTCCCAAAGTAATGAGACTGAGCATGAGTAGCCATTTTTTGTGGATCACACTCTTACAGTGACACAATTTCTGCTCAAGGGCTACACGCCGTGTGGCCAGCATGGTGCCGCTGGTAGCAGAGCTGCTGCCTCACAGTGCCAGAGACCCGGCTTCAATCCTGACCTTGGGTTCTACCTGCGAGAAGTTTGCATGTTCTCCCTGTGACCCTGTTGGTTTCCTCTGGATGCTCCAGTTTCCTCCAACATCCCAAAGAAGTGCAGATTGGTAGGTTAATTGTCCCCTAGTGTATAGGTGGGTGTTAGAATGTGGGGAGAGCTGATGGGAATGTGGGGAGAGTAAAATAGGATTAATGAAGGATTAGCATAAATGGGTGGTTGATCGTTAGCATGGACTCGATGGGCCAAAAGGCCTCTTTCCATGCTGTTTTTCTCTGTGACTGTTGATATATATGCAACTATCTTTGCTTCTCACAATGATTAAAGCATGTCATCGTAGCTTCCAGACCATTCTTGCAAACTGTTCACTCAAGCTAATCAAAAGACACAATTTATTTTTGATCTTCTTTTGCCTTTTAGTTGTCATTTTCTGTCCTTGTCCACTTTGTAACATTTGTATGAATATATTCCTGACTTTAAAACCAGACCCTGTAGAGTACATGGAGAGACACAGAGCTGCAAAAACTGCACCAGTTCTATTTGACTGATTAAATACACTGCATGAGTCATATATACACGCCACTGATTTATGTACACCACAAAAATCATCCAAACTGTCTTACTGATGAAGTATTTAATGAGATAGACGAAGTACACAAATGGGTTTAGGAAGTCTTCTATCTACTCTCCATAGAATTGGAGTGGGTCCCTTGGATAAAATTCAACTTATTCACAAGGGTTTCCTGAGGAATGAGGCCATAGTTTTATAGAAATCAGTGGGTACAATAGAAGGGCGTTTCCATTGAATGTTGCAAGATTATGTGAACATGCATAAAGCTGGGCAAAGCAAAATTTAAATACTGCCTTTCTGTTCTATTGATTTCAAGTCATGACAATTCAAATAATTATTTTGATGACTCAGTAATATTAGTGAAGATGCTATGGAATTTTTGTGTTCACAGTTACCCTTCACATGGTGAGGAACACTTACAGGTTTTTCTTCTATTTATTCACTCTTGGGCTTTGTTGGTTTGCCAGCATTTATTGTCCATTCCTTTTTTCTCCTGAACTGTGGCTTGATAGGTCATTTCAGAGAGCAATTAAGAATCAACCACATACCTGGCCCTCTTGGCTCATGTATAGGTCAGACCAAATAAGGATGGCAGATT
>JARFYF010000094.1:74916221-74927361 GCA_030265395.1 Rhina ancylostomus | reverse complement strand
GGAGTAGAGAACACATTTTATGAGGAAAGGTTGAACGAGCTACGGCTTTTCTCTTTGGAGTGATGCAGGATGAGAGGCAACTTGATAGAGGTGTATAAGATTATGAGGGCCATAGATAGAGTGGACAGCCAGCACCTTTTTCCCAGGGCAGTAATGACCAGAGGACATCTGCTTAAGATCAGAGGACGAAGTTTAGGGGAGATGTCAGAGGTAGGGTTTTCATTTTTTTGTTTTTTTTATAAGAATGACAGTCGTGGGTGACTGGAACGCACTTCTGGGGACGGTGAGGTGGAGGCTGATACAATAGGAGCATTTAAAAGACTCTTAGATAGGCACAGAGATGTAAGAAAAATTGAGAGTTATGGGCTGTGTAAGAGGGTAGGGTTAGATTGATCAGGGAGTAGGTGTTCATATAGGTCAGTACAACATCATGGGCCGAAGGCCCTTTCCTGTTCCATGTTAATTGACTTGATTAACACTTTGTGGTTCTGAGGTACTGTCAAAAGATAATTTTCCTCAGCAAAGGAAAGAAGCTGATGCTATCACAAAAGAATGATTGGAGGTGACCAAGTTGAGCAGGAACAGATTGTACCATGTTCCTGTATCAGTCAAAAAGTGCTTTGTTATTGAGGATTGACCTTGCAGATGGAGAATTTGTCCCTGTGGTACAGTTAATGACCAAACCAAGGCTATTTTATAATATTATTGCTGCTGCATATATTAAACCATAGTGCACAAGGGGATATTTATTGCTTAAGAAGAGATTTAGAGAAAATAATTGAACAGCCTTAAAAATCAGTCAAAGAAGTGCAAAGGTGTGTACTGTTGCACTTTCAACAATATTAGCTGAATGCACTATTCCATCCCTGCAACAAGCACTTCACTGGATGGATAATCTGTGGGAGGAAAAGAACTGTTGATGTTTTGAATCAAAACCCTGCATCAGAACCTGCTTCGCCTTGGCCTTACAAATATTGCACAGATCCGTATAAAGCTATTCTCCAATCATGTAATAGTAGTGTTGTGAATGACAAATGGGGATTGCATCTAAAAGGTGGGTAATGCTGAAGGACCAGTGTTTTGGCTGGTTATTAGAAGCTATGCCAAACATCCTACAAGACTTGATGCTGCCTGTGCAGGAATCTACCCATGGGGCTGTATTGTTGTACATAACTATTTAACAAGATGGTTGAGAGTCATGGAACACAATTCTACAACTGTCTGCTGAGTAGATCCACAGTCACAGCAGTCTTAGGCACAGTGGTTATGTTTCATCCTAACCTTCAGACAGCTGCCACAGAGGATCCAATTTCCAAGAGATTGCCCGGCTGGTATCTACATAATAAAGGATTTGATACATAGATCAATAGTTCAACAGGTACAGCTCTGCAGCATACAGCAGGCTACAACAAATTTGCAAATCCGGGAGATAAACCATCATTTTATCTCATCCTGTAGTAATAAAATACTACGTTATCTCACCATGGTGCTTGAAGTGCTGCCGAAAGATGATATTTTGCATGTTTGAAGATGATCCCTGGAGCTGCATGGACTACAGCAGATTTGCACTGTTGCCATTTACAGCTCTGTCAGTAAGGAGCTGTGAAATGCAAACAGTACAGGTCCTTCCCAGGTTAGAGCAGAGTTCCGCTCCCATGAACTCGGACAGTTCACAAGTCGGAAATGTGGCTGTGAACTGAGTTCTCCGGCCGCTGAAGATGCCTGCAGCCCCACAGCAGCCGGCAAATCCATCTCACTGGTCTCTGAAATGCTTGTTTGAATGTATGGACTGCATAGAAGTTGGTTGTTCATAAGCTGGGAAGGACCTGTACCCAGATCTTCCACTGTCCATACATGCACCTTTCCTTCTTCACACAACAACTCTGACACTGTACATTATCAGAGGATGTTAGTGTCCTGACAGTTATATTCATTCACCTGATCTTGGTTGTGTGATAACAGATCACATTGATAGATTGGAAGTTCTTGCAGTTCAGGAAGAGCATGCAGTTGTCTGCAGAGATCCAAGGATCCATACCGTGCCAACAATGATAATGTGAACTTCAGAGAATCCAACAATTGAAAAATAATTGTGCAGTCCTCTTATTCTATGGTCGCTTGCCTTGAGGAAAATGAAGTAATTATTTGTGCAGTGAGAAATGCCTCAGACTTGATATATCAGTGAACTGCAGATTGACTGATCTTGTTGATATTTCCCACAGCAGATTAGAATTGAATGGATGCATGTAGGTTGAGTGTTTCAGTAACCTTAGTGATCACGGTATCATTCCTGGTGTAGAATTTGACTGCTCTTCAGAATCTGGAGTATACAATTCAGTGAGGAGAAAGGGCAATTTCTCTTTGAGATTTCAAAGTACAAGTGTCATTATTTACATTTTTGTCAGTAACTCAGAAGACACCAATTTTCCTGGTCCTATCTTTCTTCTCTTTGATTTTCCTCTTCCGCTGTCAGGTAAACATGGAAGAATTCCTTTTAGAGTGTAGGGTGCAGTAATATTCACATCAGATCCTGAAGGGAGGTTATGGACACTGAAGGAGGAGGAAAATAAAAACACAAAATGCTGGACATACTCAGCAGTTCAGGCCACAACTGTGGGAAAAGAAGCAGAGCTAACTTTTCAGGTCAAAAAACCCTCATCAGAAAGAGAAAGGACACAAAGAGAAGTTTGTTAAGCCCAGGAATGGTGGTTGGGGAGGGGGGAGGGAGAAAAGAGGAGGAATGTCTCTAATTTCTATCAGATTGGACTGCTTGTGTAGTCAAGCAGTAACTGTATGGGTGACAATGAAATTCAAAAGGAACCTCATCCCGTTTTTCCATGAACAGAGACCATCAAGCTGACCAGGTTCACAAATTTACAAGGATTGTTAGTTTCCCAAAGATTCAAGGAGTGATAAGTTGTGCAGATATGATTCTTTAGGCACCCCATGTGATCTCAATATATTTCAAGTGCTATGATATACAAAGGGCTGACCTTTGGAACTCTTGGAAACAGCAAACCAATGTGCTCTTTCAGGGATCAGTGAACATTGAAGAACAGCTGCCAACACATTTTGAGACATGGGGAAGGCTGATGACAGTCCTGCCCATTACTGTCCAAATGTGAAGCTCCCATTTGATGGAGACATGACACTGATGTAAGAAGTGGCTGTGTAAACAGACTGAGAAGACTGATTTTCATCTTTCCTTCACCAAAAATTATTAACATCTCAGGTAATGGCCTGTGTATCTGGGAGTCACCTTTGACAAAATCTGAAGCATCAGGAACCTGACTTAACAAGCTGACCATGGAATTCTCCCTCCAACTGGGGCTCTGTTGGATCCATATTACATCCATCAAGCATATTAATCATTTAGAGAATCCCTCAAAATAGACTTAGTAATGGAGTCGAAACCAGTATGTACCAAACTACATGATACAATATAATTTGTGATTGATGTACATATTGCTACCTCACTTGGCACTCAGGATGTGTCCCTAGTGACAACGAAGCTGATTGAATCAACTCTAGAGAGGGTCCTAATGTACCATGGACGATGTTACCTGATATTCCTCAAGTACTACACTCCACTAGTGTCATTATCTTCAGATACTTTCAACAATATTACTAAATATATACACGCCAATAATGAGATTTTGTCCATTTCTTCAATGAGTGCCCATGTACTCCAGAGGACTTGCAATATTAATCAATTTAAAATGGGAGTAAGGTGTGACACATACCCTGCATACACGCAGTGAAACAAGCGAAAGATACCACACACAATGACTATTGTATTGTACTGTTCCTTCTGAAGCTACTCATTACTCCTGATTCACATTCCAATAAAGATGACAGTCTTGAGTCCATATTAACAAAAGATTTGATGAACTTAACACTCATCATAGAAAATAATACTTCAGATCTGTGACAACTTTCCAAGATAGTTTACTCAGCCTGCTACACCTATGCAATGCTGCCACTGTGGCTGCAGCCAGGCTGTTCCCTGTCAATGGGTGAACCAGTCAATGTCTGTGTAGGTTGACTGCAGTCAGATGTGGGCCCAGATGACCTGGCTGGGGGCTCCACTGTTTCAACAAGGGGATCAGAGGCTGGGCTATTTAGCTGCAAGCTGCATGTGAGCACATTATTGGAATGCCAGTTGAGAGAATGTGGACGGTGTTATCCTGAGGGAAGACAGCACACTTTCTTGCTAGAGTTTTCCTTCTCAGGGTGTAGAAGAGCGAGTGGCTGGAATTGCAATGTGCGTCCGCAGTGATATTGGTAAAATAATATGGTTATGGGAAGAACAGGATTCTAGTTAGATGAGTGTTCAGCAGAGATGCATCCAGACAGAGACAGAACAGTTCAGAAAGAGGTAGTTGCATTCATGAAGGAAGGTTAGGATTGGTGAAGTTGCACATCCCATCATACCAAGTTTCATTATCTGGAAGGCTCATTCTTCCACCCTTGGGAGTCTTTGGGTTTGGAAAGGACCCACTCCTCTCTGTGGAGACTGCCAACTATTCCTGTCCACCTTATCCTGCAAGATGAAGGTACATTGACAGGAAGTGACTGCCATTGTATAGTTAGTACAGATATACAATGCTTAATGTATTTGTCCGACCTTGACCGCTCAAGTGAGATCATGAAATTTCTTCAAGCATTGTTAGGAACTCCATTTTCTTAGTGCCACCTAATCTTAGTACAAAGTCACTTCTGGTCATCCTTTCTGTACAGATCATCCCAGCATCTTTCCACTTTGTAACTGATGCACTGGTGAGTATTTACGAAATTGGGTGCTCACTCCCTTCCAATGCAGATTTTTTTCCTGTCAACTCATTTTAAAAACTCAAAATAACTTCTTGCAGGAGGTGTCTTTAGTTGCCAGGTGGTCTTTGAGAGCTGGAGCCCTGAAATCAATTAGCACATGATCTGTTGTACAGATATGTGAATTGGACTATTAATAAATAGTTACGGTGCCATCTTTGGGAAGGCAAACACAAGTTGGTGTAGGAGGAGCACAGTTGAAAACTGAAGTCTAGCAGTAGCAGGACTAACAGATGAAGGCTATCTCTGCAGTCCCGATTTAGTACATCTGTTTAAAGGCAAGAGAATGTTGAAGCCAGTAGGTTTCTCCTTAAGTGTCCAGATTTATTGTGTACCCAGAACCTTCCTGACTATCAAATTCAGAGCAGAGTTTACTTTTGGGAAGAATCATGGAGAGTTATTAAAAATCATTAAGATAGAATTAATTATGAAAGGTCTTGCATGTTTTGTTGAGAATTCCTTAAGCATGTCTTAATGCCTCCAAAAAACAGATTTTGGGGTGATCCAGGAAATGTTAATCACTAGTAGGTTTTCTAAGCTTGTCAACATTCAATCTATAATAACGAGAAGACTCTAGAGTTTCTTTACATTGCATAATTTATTGACTTGCAATTCGAAAGTAACCATGATTTATTATCAATTTAAAACTAGAAAAATGTAATTGTCAAGTATGGCCAAGGAAATATCAGATAAAAATAGCATGTATCCAATGAAATTTGGCTTCACCCTCAAAAATAATTCCTCAGTTGACCGACTTTATATTCACATAACTGGGATTTAAATGGGATATATCTGCTTATGTGAAAATTCATCATTGACCCAAAAATAGGTACTCAGCTTAATCATACCACCCAGAAAACATGTAGCAATATTTTCAATGTTACTGTTAGAATGAACATATTCTGCTAATTTAGGTGTTGATAATGAGGAATGAATACATTGCAAATGAAGAAACAATTGAAATCTTTTTAAAATAACTGTTGTTGACCAACAAAATAGGCACAGTTTGCACTTTACCCTTGTTGATTATTATTTCACATCACAAATTCATGCCATTTAAATTGCAATGTCTTTTTTTGTATGAACCATCTCATTTTTTTATTTCCACTTTTTTCATTATCTTATATTCAAAACTTGATGGGATTCTACAAGACAAAGAAATTCTAGTCAAAATTATCTATGAATTTCCATCATATTTGTTGATTTCAATGCTACAGGTTTGCATCAGTACTTTTTTTGCTGATGCTAATTTCGTAAAATAAGTAAATGTAGTTAGGCCTTCACTTTTTTCTCAAATCTAGGTGAATTTATGAAGAAAGAAATTGAGATGAAATTCATCAATGACAGTATTACATGATCAGAAGGCAGGAAGGACTTGAAGCACTAGGAGGCCACTCCTCCAGTTATGGCTACTCCACCATTCAATGACATCACGGCAAATCCTTTGCTACTTTCCTACACCAACTCCTAAATCCCAGAAACCTCCTAATTACTTGTTCATTGATGAACCCTTTCTCATCACACAATACAACATCGAAAATAGCCTGTTCATTACTCAACATACATTTAGAAAAACAGCTCTTACATGCTTCATGAATATGCTCCCCCACACTACTACTGGTCTATATGTAGATAAAAAGAACACCTCTGAATATTGCATTATTTGTAAATGGACTTTTAATTTCCTGATTTATGCTACTTCCCACTTTACCAGTAGTAGACCTATGCCCACCAATGTTTTCTATCCCTTATCATTTCTTAGCTCCACCCAAACCGATTCAACTTCTTGATTTTTTGAACTGAGAACTTTCCTCTTTAATGTCTTCATCCTATTCTTTAGGGGCCATCCCTACTCATTCACTTCACTTATTTCTTCTAACAATTAACTACAATGGAATATTTAATTCCCAACCTTGCAACCGTGTCTTTGCAATAACTATTAGATCCTACCCATTGATTTCTATTAGAATATAAGAATTAGAATATAAGAGTATAAGAATATAGAGTATAAAAATGTATAGAATACGAGAATTAGGGGCAGAAGTAGGCCACATGGCCTCTTAGGTCTACTTTGGCATTCATGGCTGATCTGATCTTGGCTTCAACTTCACTTTGCTGCTTTGTTCCCGTAACTCTTCATTACCCTAAAGTCTAAAATCAATCTGTTTTAGCCTTGACTGCACTGTACTTAATCACTCAGCATCCACATTTCTCTGTAGTAGAGAATTTGAAAGATTCACAACCCTTTGAGAAGAGAAATTCCTCCACATCTCAGTCTTAAATGGATGACCTCTAAACCTGAATTTATGCCCTCTGGTTTTAGATTTCTCCATCAGAGAAAACATCCCACCACCATCCACCCTGTCAAGCCCCTTCAGGATCCTATAAACTTCTAAAGGAAAAATATTATCTTTTATTCTTCTAAACTCCAGGGAGTATAGCTTACTAATTACAAATGCTAATCTTATGTTGAGATTTGTTTTATTTGTGAATGAATAATGATGTATTGTAACACAGTATATAAAAGAAAGCTGAGAATTCACTGGTATCAAATTTGTTAACTAATTTTGAGAAGATTGCATACATCAGGCATTCCCATAAAAGCACTGATGCTGTGAGTTGTCAGAATAAGAATGTATGTTTTATTTGATGTGGCATGTAGTAAGTCTGGATATCCCATGACATATCAACTTGGCCTGAAATCAATATGCTGTCAAGCATGGCAGTTATGAATGTAAATACTTCAGTCTGAGAGGAGGCCATTCTGGGTCACAGCTAAAACAACCATCCCACAATGGTCTGTGCTCACAACAAGAGCAATACGCACAAAACAGTTTCCTAAGTATGCCAAGTTATGGAGTCATGTTTGCCTTGGGTAAGATCCTGATATGCATGACCTTTGGAATATTTTAAATGATAATTTCCATAATAATGTTTACTTAATTTAAATAATAATTATTTCTTTTTTATACATCTCTTGCTTATAATGTGATAGTGGTCTAAATCAAATCAATGGCAAGTACAATAAAATCATAGATTCTTCTTTAGTGCAACAAATGTCACAATTGAATTCCGGATTAAACAGTAGCAACGTGGATAGAAAAATAGCAAAAGACTGTAGCAAGTTGTATGTAATGGTGGCTGATAAGAAGGCCACAGAATATGAAGGACCTAGATTTGGCTCCTTTCAAGGACTACAGATGATGCTAAGTTCGATCATGTAGCAAAGAAGAATAGAAGGCTTCAGGAGGATGTTGGCTGCTAAAACAGCCTCATGCATGTATTCATAAAGAATGTGCACGAAATGCCACATGTTATGAGGAGAGGGAAGTTGTGGGTACAGTTTGGATTCACCAGTGTTGTTCAGCAGGGTGATTGAGAGTAATTCAGTCCCTTAGTGACTACTGTTTGTTTGAACTGATAATATTCAGTGGTAATCATAATCTAAAATGAACTTGGAACTTTGAAGTTAATGTTTTGACAATGTTACTCACTGCATTACAGCTTTCCAAACTGAATTCTGAGTGCAGCAGTGCTATTTTGGGGGATTTAAAATAATATGTTTGGCAGGTGAACTGTGAAGAGGAAGAAAAGGTCCACAAAGGAATGGGAGAGATAAATAGCACCAGAACAAAAGTACAGAGTTTTAGATGGGATCAGACGAAGACCCAAGACAGATTTGTAGAGTTATAGAGGTTACTCCCACATCCCAAGGATAAAACTTGAGTCTCTGGAGCTGGAAAACAGCAGTGGTAACCGCTGTGCCACTGTGCTGCCCAGTGCATAGGGTCATGGAGTTGTACAGCACAGAAACAGACCCATTGACCTGCTTTTTGCCCATTTACACTAATCCTGTTTGCCACATTTGGATTGTATCCTTCCATGCCTTGCGTCTTTAAGTGTCTAAATGCCTCTTGAATATAGTATTTGTATCTGGATTCCATCACCTTCTCTGACAGCTAGTTCCAGATGTCAACCACTCCGTATAAAGAAAAAAGATAATTTACTCTTCAGATTCCCTTTAAAACTCCTTCCTCAACTTAAATCTATGTCCTTTGATAGCCCAAAATGGGAAAAAGGATTTTGATTCTCTGTGCCTCACATGTCGTATACTTCTAACACTCCTCAGCTGCCACCTCTCCAGGGAAAACAAACCCAGCCTATCCAACCTCCTCCCTATAACTGAAGTCTTCCAATCCAGGCGACATCCTGGTAAATCTCCTCTGCATCTCCAGAGCAATCACATCCTTCCTATAGTGAGGCAACCAAAACTGCACACGATACTCCAAGCGCAGTCTAACCAGTGTTTTGTAATATAATGCCCCAATTATTGCATTCTTTGCCCCAACCAATGAAGGCAAGCATGCCATATGCCTTCACCACCCTACAGATCCGTGTTGCCACATTCAGTGAACTTTGGATTTGGACCCCCGGGTCTGTCCATTCATTGACAGTTCTTAGTGCCCTACCATTTACTGTAAGTGTCCTACTTCTTTGCTATCCACACCACCACTAATTTTTATGTCATCTTCAAACTTGCAAGTCATTAATATATTCACTTCACTTCAAGTCATTAATATATTTAAAAACAAACAACAGAAGTCCCAGGACTGATCTCTGTGGTACACCACTAGTCACAGATTTCCAATCAGAAAAACGTAGTCAGAATTCTGTTCCAGGGCAGGGGTGTCCAGATCTGGATCAAACCCCAACCAAAGTTTTGTCCAACTGTAATGTGACGTACCCAGTGCTTTGGCCGATTTAAGGCAAGTGTGCCACATGCATTCTTCACAACCCTGTCTACCTGTCTTGCCACTTTCATGAAATTATGTACTTGCACCCCCAGGTCTCATCATTCAACAACACTGCCCAGGGCCCTGCCATTCACAGTGTACATCCTGCTCTGGTTTATCTTCCCAAAATATATCACCTTGCACTTGTCCAAGTTAAATTCCATCTCCCATTCCTTTTCCCACTTTTCCATTTGAACTAGACAACCCACTTTACTGTCCACTATATTTATACCATGAATTTTGGTGTTACCTGCAAACTTGCTAATCATCCCAACCATATTCTCATCCAAATCGTTAATATATGAGAAATAACAGTAGACCCAGCACCAATCCCTGCAGCACACCACTGGTCACAGACCTCCAATCTGGAGAAACAACCCTTCACTACCACTCTCTCACTCCAACCACCAAGTGAATTTTGTATCTACTTAGCTAGCTCACCCTGGATCCCATTTGTTCAAACCTTCCGGACTAGCCTACCGTGGGGGATATTGCCAGAGCCCTTGTTTCAAGTCCATGTCGACAACATTTACTGCCCTGCCTTCAGGATGCCTCTTTGTCACCTCTTCAAGATAACTAAATCAAATTTGTGAGATGATTTCGCACACACAAAGCTACACTGACTATTCCTAATAAGTCCCTGCCTTTTCTAATGGAAATAAATCCTGCGTCTCAGAATGCCTTCCAATAACTTTCCCACCACTGATGTAAGGCTCACTGGCCTATAGTTCCTTGGCTTACCCCTGTTGCCATTTATAAATGAAGGCATAGCATTAGCTAATCTCCTGTCTTCTGGCACCTCACCTGTGGGTAACAAACTTAGAAGAATCTCTGTCAGCGCTGCTGAAATCTGGTATTGGTTCATTATTGTCACGTACTGAGATATAGTGAAAAATCTTCAGCAAGCCATCCATACAGATCATTCTCTTTCGTTGCTTCCCATAACATCCTAGGATACTCCTGGTCAGGCCTTGGGGATTTAATCTTTGTATGTTTCAGGACTTACAACACCACCACTTTTATAATGGTGATGTGCTCCAGGATATCACTGTTCCCTCCCCTGAACTCCCCAGCTTCCATGTCCTTCTCCACAGTAAATACAGATGAGAACTATTCATTTAAGACTGCACCCATTTCCTGTGGCTCCACATGTAGATTACCAAGTTAATTATTAATGGACCTTCTCTCTCCCGAGCTCCTCCTTTAATCTTGATATATTTGCAGAATATTTTAGGGTTCTCTTTCATTTAAGACCTGACCTTGAGAGCCCAACCTTGCCTCTTTTCATAACTAGGTATCAAGGCTTTGGGGAGGGTGCAAAAGAGATTTACTAAAATGATTCCAAGGATGCGGAACTTCAGTACCTAGTTATTACTAAATTTCATTGAATCATTAACTCTTGTTTCTCATTCTACAGTTGCTACCTGACCAGCTGAGTATGTCTAGCACTTTATCTCAGATTTGGAGCATCCATGAAGATTTCCTTTATATGATGCAACTATTTTTTCTTGCAGCTC
>JARFYF010000094.1:74847487-74859102 GCA_030265395.1 Rhina ancylostomus | reverse complement strand
GGGTAACAGAGAATAGGCAAGGTGCTCCACATGTACCGATGCTGGGGACTTCATATATTAATGACTTGGACAAGGGCATGAAGATATGGTTGCTTTATGTACTGAAGACACAACAGCCGGGAAAGAAAGTTGTAAAGAGGATATAATCCAGCGAAAAGGGATATAGATAAATCAAGTGAGTTTAATGTGGGACAATATGAAATTGTCCATTTTGGCAGAAAATTAAAGAAACACAAGTACATTACCAAAAAGGTGAAAGACTGAGAATTCTTCATACAGAGGGACCCAAGTGCCCTGGTGCATGATTCCAAAAGGCTGGTTTTTAATTACTTAGGAAAGCTAACAGAATGTTACCATTTATTGCTGGGGGAATTGATTAAAGGATAGGTACGTGATGCCTCAGTTGTATAGGGAACTGATGAGACTATATCAGGAGTACCGTGTACAATATTGGTATCCTTATTTAAAGAAAGGATGTTAAGTGTTAGAAACATATCAGAGAGGGTATACTGGACTAATAACTGGAATGGGCAGGATGTCTAACATAGAAAAGTTGGACAGGCTAAGTTGCATTTGAGAACAAGGACTTGACTGAATTATATACAAGAACCTGAGGAGTCTGACAGGGTGGATGTTTCCTCTTGTGGGAGAATTTACAGCTAATGTCATTTTTTTAAATGTTCACCAATTTAAGACAGAAGGGAAATGAATTTTTTTTATATCTCACTAAGTTGTTATTTATTGGAATGTTCTTCCTCAAAGGGTATTTGAAACAAAGTCTTTAAATATCTTAAGGCAGAGGTAGTTATAGATTTAATAAGCAAAGGGGTTATCAAGGCAGACTAGAATACAGAGTTAAGTTAATTCAGCCATGATCTTAAATAAAAAGTGGTGCAGGCTTCAGGGACTAAGTGGTCTACTCCTGCTCCTAACTCATATGTTTGTATGCTGATATATCCACAGATTCAACTTTAGTTGAGCATTAGCTGGGCAATGAAACAAGTTGAAAATTTAGTTAAGTATCAGCCTTTTGAAGATGCACTCTATTCCAAATATTGAAAATATCACTTTATTCAAATATTGTGGCCGAAATTTTCTCTTGCCCTGTTAGTTTCCTTCATTTTCCTACACAGAATTTACAAATTTACCGTGCTATATCAATAGGTTATATAAAAACACTTAACACTTGAACAACCAAAATTCTCCAATTAGTTAAATCTCCAGCTGATACTTGAAACAAAAATAAAGCCTCGTATGATTTTAATGAGCACATCCACAAAGGCAAATTCTGCAAAGATCATATGTCACAAGCAATTTGCATGTATATAGTATTTTTAACACTGAGAACTCCTCAAGACAGTTAACATGAGTGCTAATCACACAAAATTCAATACTATATAGTGAAACATTAAGACAGATGATCAAAAACTTAGACAAAGAGGAAGGTTTTAAGAGCACCTTAAAAGGAGAGAGCTGGACAAGCAGAAGCACAAGGAAAGAATTCCAGAACTAAAAGCCCAAGCAACTAACAGCACAGTTGTCACTAATGGAGCAAATTATTTTATATTAGATACTATACCCCACCTCACTCGCTGGCAAACATAATGTTTGTATTTATTTCCATGCTATCAGGTTTTATAACATTCCTTGTCAATGAAATAAAATCTAACAAATATATATTTAATCATGAACATTACAATTAGGAGAGTAAAATTATGCAGTTTAACTGAAGTTACCAATAAAAATGGATCAGATTCTAATGATTTTCATATGTGATTGTTTAACATTTTCCCATATATATGCTTTAATGCAAGCTTTCAATTCATCTCTTTTAGTACCTCATGGAATTACTGGTAGCATTTGATGAAAATCTCAAACGACCACTAAAGTACACTTCCCATTAATTTATAATTGTGTCTAAAATCTTGCAACATTTGATCTAACGCTTCAATGGCTGCTTTGTGAGCCATTGTACATTCATCCCAGACAATAAGTCTGCAATCTTTTAGAATTGTTTCCTTTGCAGTCCCCTGACCAATGTTACATGTTGGAGTCTACACATTTGTCAAATTTAAAGGGAGTTTAAAAGCCAAATGTGCAGTTTCCCCCTGCTGTCCAAAGTGTTGAAGCAATGCCTGATGATGCCTTAGGTAGGACCATCATGTTTTGTCTTCAAACTCTAGCCAAATGCAAGTCAATAAGGAAAGTTTTTCCTGTTCCACCAGAAGCATCAAAAAATATGATTCCTTGGTAAACAGCCTCTGTAATGGTATCTAAGATATTTCTTTGATATCTCACGAAACTTACTTCTCTCTCTCTCTCAGATAACTGGTTTAAACCCTCTCGCTGGCTTAAGTCATAGTTGTCTTCCAAAGAAACACAGTGCACAAATTTTCAATTTCCCTTTGTGGTTCAGGTAGACCAGAAGTACTTAGGTCAGGTCCATCCAAATACTTAATACCTCCATAATAGATCTGAAAAATGTTCTCATCAATTTTCAATGGGGAAGATTAAAATTAGGCTCCCTTTGGACTATGAAGGGATGCCTATGGGGGTGTTAGAAAAATTAAGAGCATAGTACACATGCTTATGCTAAACCTAACTTAGCAGAATCAGATTTAGTATCAGAGACATTTGAAATTTGACGTGACGTGAAATTTGTTGTTCTGTGGCAGCAGTACAGTACAAAGACAAATGTATAAATTACAAAAATAAATAAATAGTGCAAAAAGGAGAAATAATCATAGTGTTCATGAATCGCTCAGAAATCTGACGGTGGAGGGGAAGAAGCTGTTCCTGAATTATTATGTTTGGGTCTTCAGGCTCCTGTACTTCCACCCTGATGATAGGAAGAGGGCATGCAAACTTTCAGATTTCTAAGTTGCTTCATTAATGAGCTCCACAGATGTTATAAAACCTGCCTTCAGATGCTGCCTGATCTGCTGAGTTCCCCCTGCATTTTGTTTTTTTGCTCCAGATTTCAGCATCTGCCATCTCTTTTGCCTCCAACAGACTGCATATACTGGTGCAAAGAGTTGTGGACGCAGCCCAGCGCATTACAGACACCAGCCTCCCTTCCTTGGACTCTGTCATTACCTCTCACTGTCTTATTGAAGCAGCCTGCATAATCAAAGACCCCACCCACCCGGGACATTCTCTCTTCTCTCCTCTTCCATCGGGTAGAAGATACAGGAACCTGAAGACATGTACCACCAGACTTAAGGACAGCTTCTACCCCACTGTGATAAGACTATTGAATGGTTCCCTTATACAATAAGAGAGACTATGACTTCACGATCTACCTTGTTGTGACTTACCCCTTATTGCACTGCACTCTGTAGCTATGACACTTTACTCTGTACTGTTATCGTTTTTACCTGTACTACATCAGTGCACTCTGTATTGACTCAACGTAACCACACTGTGTAATGAATTGACCTGTACAATCAGAAGACAAGCTTTTCACTGTACCTCGGTACAAGTGACAATAATAAACCAATACCATTCCGGACCAACACACAATCTGCTGGAGGAACTCAGCGGGTCAAGCAGCACCAGTTTGGGGGGGGGGTGGTGTTTATTTAATATTTCTAAATATCCAAATGGATTTAAATAAATTTTAAAAAATAAATGTGCTTAACAACACTTAAGTGATAACGGTAAATTAAGAGAATTAAGATTAAATAAAATAAAACATTTACCTGCAATTACTTAAACAAGATCAGCAACCATATCCAAAAAAAGTGAGACCATAATATATTTTCCAGGCATTCCCAACATAAAGCTGAGAAGCCGGATGCGAAGTGTGTCTGATCCTCAGCTCAGGACTTTTGTGCTCCACGCCTGGACTTGTCAAGTCCAACAGCGGAGCAGCAGGTCAAATGTGTTGGCCAGGGAATTGGCAGCTAAAATCAGTACAATATCGCCCATTACCACAGAAAGAATAATAGCTCAGAACAAGTCAGTGCCCTCAGGAAAGGAGGTCATAAATCTAGAGATGAACATCCAATTTAACATTAGTTACACCCCTCCCTTGCAAATGAAACAGTTCAACCAGCCCTGTCCATGTAACAAGTATTTTCACACCTTCTCTAAGTGTGACTGACATCCATTAGCTGTGTGAACACAATAGCACACAAACTGCTTTGACCTTCCACTTGATCCTTTAATCCCCTCACACCACTTTACAAGATTTCTGTAACCACCTTTAGTAATGCCTGAAAGCACTCAGTGTGAAACAGCTCTTGACTGACCATCTGTGTATACTTTTGCCTGTAACTGGATCTCCTTGAGTAAACAAACCTCTCAAGTCACCATGTCCCAAATTTCTCACTGGATAAAACAGAGACTGTTTTTAATTCAGTGCTACAAATAGGCTCTAGAAATACTAATGTTTTTCTGCAGAAACACTAGAAGTAAATTTTCAATAAATAATCATTCTGAGTTGTATGTAAAAGGAAATCTAGATAAACATGAGAGAGGAAGGAACAGGAAGATATTCTGACAGCATTAGACAAAGGAGAGTGAGTGAGCTTCTCGTGCACTACAAGCACATACCGAATGGGATATTTCTGTCCTGTAGACGTAGAACACAGAACAGTACAGTATAGGAATAAGCCCTTCAGCCCATGATATTGTGCCAAACTAGCCAAGCTAATGACACCTAATCTCTTCTGCCTGCACATGGTCCATATTCCCTCCATTCACTGCATATTCATGTGCCTATCTAAGAGCCTCTTAAACACCTCTGTTGTATCTGCCTCCACCACCACCCCTGGTAGCACATTCCTGGCACCCACCACTCTGTACAAAAAAAAACTTGCCCTGCCCACACATCTCCTTTGAACTTCCCCCTCTCACCTTAAGTGCATGCCATCTAGTATTAAACATTTTGACCTTGATACAAGATATCTTTATTAGTCACATGTACATCAAAACACATAGTGAAATGCATCTTTTGCATAGAGTGTTCTGGGGGCAGCCCGCAAATGTCACCACGCTTCCGGTGCCAACATAGGATGCCCACAACTTCCTAACCGGTATGTCTTTTGAACGTAGGAGGAAACGGGAGCACCCAGAGGAAACCCACATAGACACAGGGAGAACATACAAACTCCTTACAGACAGTGGCCAGAATTGAACCCAGGTCGCTGGTGCTGTAATAGTGTTACACTAACCACTACACCAATGGCAAGTTCCAGGAAGCTTGGGATACATGCAGAGTTGAAGTCCAAACTACTGTTGACATTGCAAATAGCACATTGAGATTCCCAACCTGCCTGTGAGCATTTTCTGTTATCAACTAGACATACTCAAATACATTAGCCAGAGACATAAGCGATATTGCGGACGCTGGAATCTGGAGCAACACACACAAAATGCAGGAGGAACTCAGTGGGTCAGGCAGCATTTATGGAGAGAAATAAACAGTCACGTTTCGGGTCAAGACCCTTCATCAGGATTTTGTGTGCAAATACCAATGGTTTAGAGTTGGGTTTCAGACATGATATCACATATAGTGCATTTAATTTTCCCAACCACCCCATCCCTCAATTCCAAAACCTATATCCCTTCAGGAGTTAAAATCAACAAGCCTCCTCATGCACAATCTCTATGTTTAAGTGGACCTAGCCATTTCCTATCTCAAATGTCAGAAGCACTGAACCAATAAGGCTTGCCCAACCGTTAGGTGTGTTGTCGAACTATGAATAAATAATGTATTGCTACTGCCAAAGCGATTTTGAAATTACATTTAGTGATTTTTGTTTTCATTTGGAATTGCATACAAGATGAGATTCTTCTGCATTTTCCAAGGCACAATATAATAAAATGTTCTAAGTGGAAAGAAAGTATTTGTTTCTTCAATATAACCTTGTTAATCTGTACCCTTTTTCATATCCTTTGGTTTGTTGCTGCAGTTAACCTTTCAATTTTACATTAGCTAAGGTCACCCAAAACAAATTCATATAAAATTGATTGGAAACAGTACTTTTTTTTAATTTTCACTTATTTAAAATTAATTTGATTGTTACTTTTACTAAATGGATATTAGCAATAATAATTAAATAAGAGGGAGATGTTAACTAAATTTTGTGCCATATTAACTCTCTGTTTATGGATATCACCTTTATGGATAGTGTTTTTTTATCAGTTTGTGGACTGGTCAATTTCATTTGATCACCCTCAATAATGCTGCATCATCTTGTCTGCAGAAAAATTCTTTAAGTACCATAGAATTGCCTTGGTAGATAAGAATAACCCTAGACTGCTTTTATTCTTCAAGCTTCCTCTTTCATCTACCCCAATTGACCTATAATGATGAGTGAGTTGAATGTATCGATTTCTTTATCTTCAGTACTGTCTATCTGCCTGCTGCCATAAATTCCAATATGACCCTTTCAGCATGCCTGCCTCAGCCTTGACCCTAATTGCACTGTACGCGTGACTTTTGCTCCAGCGCACCTCTTTCTTTCATAATTTCATCTCTATAAGATCCAACACCTGTTATCTCGAGCAACATCAGATTGTTTGTTGCTCTAGATTCCAGCATCTACAGTCTCTTGTGTCTCCACCTGATGTCTCAATTTCCTCTTGACCAATTTAATGAAACTTAAAGCCCACTGATTCCTGTTATCTTTAGCATCCCCCATTCCAGAAGTACTTTTCTCTCATCAAAAATGATCTAGTCAGTTTCCTGCTTCATTCTCACTCTGATTCAATCAAATACAAACATTAATTAATTCAGATAGATGAAAGGAAGGAAGTATTAAAAGAATCAACTGCCAGCATATCCAACAAATGAATTATAAGAGAGACAAAGGACTGCAGATTCTGGAATCCAGATGAAAAACACAATCATGCTGGTGGAACTCAGCAGGCCAGGCAACATCTGTGGAGAAAGGCAGGCGGTCAATGTTTCCGATTGGGACCCTTCTTCAGGATGAAGAATCTTCAGATAAGTTATAAGAAGGATGGTAAAGAGCAAGTACAAGGAAGAGAAGTTTGGGAAGGCAATTCTAAAGCATTCACACTGAGACACCAATGGTGAGGCAAGGAGGTTGTAAGATGAACACAGTTACAGATAGAGAAGGATGAAGCCATGAAAGAGCTTAAACACAAGGATGAGAATTTTATATTTGTAAGTAATTGGGAAATGGTATAATACAGAAAGGTGCAAAAACTGAAGGTGGATATGGGATAGGAAGTGGACAGCAGAATTTTGAAAGAACTGAAAGTCCTGATAAAAAAGAAAGTATGAGATTAGAAAAGAAATTGAATAAGTAGGAAAACCACAAGTACTCTTGAGCAGTCCAATGTTAGACTGAGAACAGCAATTAGGGATGATTCTAAGTTTTGACAGTGATGATATGAGATCAAGCACCCTTCATCACCGAATGCGCACTAAGGCAAAAGAATATTCCTTTTGAGTGTAATATCACAGTATTGATGTTTGCAGTCACCGCTACTTACATTCATAATTGAACTTAAGTGCAAAAAAAGAATAAATGTAAAATAATCTATATTAAACCCACCAGCTCCATCATGGCCATGATACTTACTGTGGTGCAGTCCCTTCCAGCCATGAATAGTGCCAAATGGCAAAATCTAAAAAAACTCCAACCATCAAACTGCTTTGACAGCGGATTAAGCTACAACCTCAGGGAGAACTATCAAAGCTAAACTATTACATTGCAAATAAACAACTAAAAATGATATTAAAATGCTTTAAAGTAACTTAATTCATTCAAAGTAATGTATTTCAGATGAAAGTTGCCTGTCTCCTTCAAAACCATTCCTCTCCATTGAAATAAATGGAGATGTAGATATTTCTCCAGGTCTAATCTGGCATAAAATTCAGCAGACAGATTTCCAATTGAAACTGAAGGGAAACTGCGGGAGGTTTCTACTTTGCTACTGGACTCATCCAATGTATAAGTCAGTCAGTGGTGAGCACCTTTCATATTGTCTTGGACTTTGCCATATACATACACTTGCACAGGAGTCCTAAGCTTCCCGATAGCTGCAGAGTGAAGTGCTAGAAGTTCCACTCAGAACAGTTGGCACATATCAATAAATAATAATTTTGCTGCAGCTCTTTATCAAAACATTAAATATCCCAAAAATATTAACGTTTATCTTTCAGAAAATGATCCTTCCATTTAAAATCTCATCTGAAAGATGGCACCACACATAATTCAATATTTCATTAACACTATTATAGTGTCAACTTTGATTAGTTCTCAAACCATGGAGTTGATACGTGCAATGATCTTTAAACATTGAAGCAAACACATGCATACTTATACCATCTTGCGAACAATAGACTTTAGTAAAGTGTTATTTTAAGGAAAAAAAACAAGGCAAACCTGCAGTCTAAGCCATTGCCAGTCTCTAAGTTCTAACTTGGCTCACATCATGGTCTAAGAGCATTGCCCCAGATTCTGCTTAAACAGTACATTGAATGCTTGTAGTATGAGTTTAATGTTTTTTCCTTGTTCTTCTACTCCAGTTTTTGTGCTTTCATTTGTCAAAAGAGCCAAGTAATAAAATAGTGGACCAAAACTATCTCCTGGAACAATGAAGGAGAATGCAACAGGTAAAAGACAAGTAAATGGGATGAGTTAGAATCAATTTAATTATTGAAAAAGAAACAAATTTGGAAATAAATTTGGATAAAGAGAGTCAGAAAGGGTAAGAAAAAAATGTGAAATTTAAAATTAATAAACCTTACAGAATAATTTACTGACAGCAAGAATACAGCTTCAGATGTTCCTTTCTGGATTTCCAAGACATAGAATCATGTCAGGTCCATAAATCGTCCCATAGAATGCTTTGGATGTAGTAATGAAAATTATTGGAGCTCCAGAGAGTTTGGAGTAAACTCCAAGAAACTACAGTCAGCAAGATCTGCACCTTTGTAATGCACATGTGAAGCTGACTTCATAGGTTACACTTGATCAACAGATGTCAGGCTGGTCCTTATGCCCTGTTGGAGCTTGCAATCTGTTTGTTGCCTGACAGTTGGGTTAATCACTTCAAGAGTTCCTAGGTGTGCCCTCTAATCAGGTCCTCAGCCATGAAATAGCAGCCTTAAAATTTTGGGGCAAGTACGGTACATATTTAAGACGCAAATTCAGTAGCATCAGGAGATATATGAAAAAACAGAGCCTCACAAAAGTAGGTTGGAAGCCAAGCTGTGCGAAGGATACAAATAGATTAATTATGTGGGCTAAAGTTGGCAAATGGAGTAGAGTGTGGGAAAATGTGAAATTGTTCATTTCAGAAGGAAGAATACTAAAACTGATTATTATTTAATGGAGAAAAACTGCAGAAACCTGAAGTACAAAAGAATTCAGGTGTCTTCATATATAAAACACTGAAAACCAATGTATAAGTTTAGCAGCTAATTGGGAAGGGTAATGGAATATTGACTTTTATTTCGGGAGGGTTGCAGTATAAAAGTAGAGAAGGCTTACTGGAATTGTTCAAGGCACTTGTGAGATCACATCTAGAGTTTTGGTCCACTTATTTAAGGAAAGGTATATTGTCATTGCAGGTTGTTCAGAGAAGGTTCATTGGAATGATCTCAGGTATAGTGAGATTGTCTTTTGAGGAAAGATTAAACAGGTTGTGTCTCAGAAGAATGAAAATCAAAAAAACTGGAGACACTTTAAATCTGAAATGATAATAGGAAATGCTGGTCAAGCAGCATCTGCAGAAGGAGAAAAAGTTAACATTTCAGGTCGAAGATTATTTCGAATTATTATTATTTCAAAAGATTATTATTTCAAAGACCTGAAATAGAATTGAGAAAGAAAGAGAAAAATTATTCAGGGTAGCAGAGAAGATGGGAGGGAGGGAAATGGGTGCAGTGAAAGGAATTTCTGTGACAGGCTGAAACAATCAGGGACCTATGTCTGTCTAATGTGTACATTAGCAACACATTACATTGTTAATGTTCTGAAATCTAGGTAAGAACAACACTAATCCTACCTCAGTTAAACAACACTATGGACCAACCACGTCTTACACTGCCATGGATTTCTCTCTGATTGTGTATTTTTGCACTGACGTCTTGTTTTGCAGTCTTTTCTTCTGTGTTTTACCAGAGTGTGTCTTCAAATTCAGTACACCTTTTGCCAAGGGAACTTTCCTAAACCTTTTCACTTACACTTCTCTGTCCGCTTCTCTGGTTAATTACTAGTATGAAAAAGGGTGGCCTGTGCAATATAACTGGTAGAGAATAACTAGGGCCTTGATGCTGGGGATGTTGGCCTGAGAGAGAATGCTGACATTGATTTGTTTGTTCTTCTAGTGCACTTGGAGGATTTTGCAGAAACAGCTTTGGTGATATTTTCCCAGACCTTAAGATTCCTGTGAGGAATCCCTGAGAGGTGGGTTTCATAAGGTCTATCCAGAGGAAGGTTCTACCTATGAATTCCTCAAGGTGATAATAAATTGTCCAAGTTTCATGCTATGCCATGATCAGGAGTCCAGCTTCACTGCACATTGAGGCAATCTCTGGTGTATCAAGTTCCAGACTTCCATGTCAGCACACCCATACACAAAGGTGCAAACCTGCTGGCGCCTACATAGGAAATGGCTGATGACTGCATGGAACTGTCAATATTTTGTGCAACATTTTGGAATTAAACTCCCTTATTTTAATTTTTTCCTGAAATATGTAGTTAGAACATAGAACATTACAGTACAGTACAGGCCCTTCAGCCCACAATGTTGTGCTGACATTTTATCCTGCTCTAAGATCTATCTGACCCTTCCCTCCCACATAGGCCTCCATTTCTCTATCATTCATGTGTCTATCTAAGAGTCTCTTAAATGTCCCTAATGTACCTGCCTCCACCAACTCTGCTGGAAGTACGTTTCACACACCCACCACTCTCTGTGTAAAAAAACTTACCTCTGACATCCCCCCATACATTCCTCCAATCACCTTAAAATTATGCCCCTCATGTTAGTCATCTTCACACTTGGAAAAAGTCTCTGACTGTCCACTTGATCTATGCCTCTTATTATCGTGTACTCCTCTATCAAGTCACCTCTTTTTCTCCTTCTGTCTAAAGTGAAAAGCCCTAGCTCGCTCATCCTATCCTCATAAAACATGCTCTCCAATCCAAGCTGCATCCTGATAAGTCTCCTTTGCACCCTCTCTAAAGCTTCCACATCCTTCCTATAAAGAGATGACAAGAACTGAACACAATACTCCAAGTGTGTTCTCACCACAGTTTTATTGAGCTGCAACATTATCTTGCAGCTCTTGAACTCAATACCCCAACTAATGAAGGCCAGCACATCATACGCCTTCTTAACAACCCCATCAACCTACGTGGCAACTTTGAGGGATCTATGGATGTGGAAAATAATAAGTAGAGCAAGCAGGAAACCAGATGGGCCTTCAATCTACTTCGTTATTTGGTAAGATCGCAGCTGACCTCAAACCAACTTTCCCATAGATTCCCATTTGCCAGATTTCCTTGGTATCCAAATATCCATTAATTCTAGCCTTGATTTTAGCATTCTGTGACTAAGCATTGATAGCACTCTGGGGTAGAGAATTTCAGAACTGTCCTGAAGAAGAGTCCTGACCTGAAACG
>JARFYF010000094.1:74613228-74623575 GCA_030265395.1 Rhina ancylostomus | reverse complement strand
ACTCCAAGTGTGGCTTCACCAGCGTCCTGTACAACCACATCTTGACCTCCCAACTTTTATACTCAGTGGTGAAAAACACTATGATGCTGAAGGAACTCAGCAGGCCAGGCAGCATCCGTGGAGAAAAGCAGGCAGTCAATGTTTCAGGCTAGGACTGAATTTCTCCACGGATGCTGCCTGGACTGCTGAGTTCCTCCAGCACCATAGTGTTTTTCATCTAGATTCCAACATCTGCAGTCCTTTGTTTCTCTTTTATATTCAATGCCCTGACTTATGAAGGCCAGCGTGCCCAAAGAACTCTTGTCTACCTGTGACTCCACTTTCAATGAACCATGTACTTGTACTCCAAGATCCCTCTGTTCTTCAACATTCCCCAGGGCCCTGCCATTCACTGTGAAAGTCCTACCTTGATTTGACTTTCCAAAATGCAACACCTTGCATTTATTCGAATTAAATTCCATTTCCCAGTCCTCGGCCCACTTACCCAGCTGATCATGATTCCCCTGTAATTTTTGATAACCTTCTTCATTATCCACTATACCGCCTATTTAGTGTCATCTGAAAACTTACTAACCATGCCTTGCACATTCTTATCCAAATCGTTGAAAAAGATGACAAACAACAAAGGGGCCAGCACCTGCCCCTAAGGCATACCACTAGTCCAGTCCAAGAAACAACCTTCTACCATCACCCTTTGCGTTCTACCATCAAGCCAACTGTGTATCCAATTAGCTGGCTTTCCCTACATTCTATGTGATCTAACCTTCCAGAGCAGCCTACCATGTGGAGCCTAATCAAAGGCCTCAGTAAGACTTGGACTATTTTCTCTGGAGCATCAGAGGCTGAGGGGAGACCTGATAGAAGTTTATAAAATTATCAGAGACATAGATAGGGTAGATAGTCAGAGTCTCTTTCCCAGGATAGAAATGTCAAATACTAGAGGGCTTAGCTTTAAGGTGAGGGGGGAAAGATTAAGGGAGATAAGTTTTTTTACACAGAAAGTGGTAGACACCTGGAATGCAGGGGTGGTGGTAGAAACAGATACGATAGTGACGTTTAAGAGGCATTTAGATAGATACATGAACATGATGTTAATGGAGGGATATGGATCATGTGCAAACATTTGGGGTTAGTTTTATTTGACATTATGGTTGGCACCGACACTGTGGGCCAAAGGGCTTGTTCCTGTGCTGTACTGTTCTATGTTCTAAACTTACATGTTACATATATTCACTATATACATTGTAGTGCAACGCATTTGAGGTCACTAATTTTTGGCATGCAGTTATTGTTGCAATTAGAACTGATGTGCAAACAGACGAGAGAAGTAGCATATATGAAGTTCAGATAGAGGGAGATGTTCAGATCTGCGTTGAATGATATTCAACACAAACGGGCACAAAAATTTCATCATATGTGAGTTCACATTACCTTATGTAAACTTGTCTATAGAGAATTGCTGAATCTTCTTGGGTTTTACTTCACTATAAAAATTATAATGGCATTTTATTTCATTTGCATCATTGATACAACCTTCATTTAATAAGTCAAGGGTTTCTAATATGGACATAGGCCTGTACATCCAAAGCATTGTTTGCTGATAAAATTGTACAATTCCTCAAAAGCTCCCAGTTCAATTATGGTGGTCAAGTACAGTGATTTCAAGCAGCTGTTTACCTGTCATTCCTTTTGGGATATAGATAGTCATACGTAAAACATAGAAGGCAACATTCTTGGAAGCTGATTTTATCTTTTGTTCATCCTCTACTCCCTATGTCATTCTGTTTCTCCATATTTAGAAAGGCTTTACTTACTTTTTTCAATTCTGACAAAGAATACATAGAACTATTCTTTTTATGCTCTTTTTAGCAGTTAATAAGCCTGCAGAATCCTATTTTTACTTTAGGAATCATATATGCTAACTATATTCATAATGAAGCAATTAATGAGTTTAATTGCCTGTAGCACATTTTTTTAAAATCTGGGAAGTGGTACAATCCTGTTCACGGGCTAGTAAGCTCATCAACTAGCTCCCTGTAACAGCGGTCAGCAGTCAGCATGCCTGATACTTGACTTTTACAGTTGCATACAGTGACACTGCTATTCTGAGCCAGAATAGAGATGATCAGGTAATTATTCTGTCAATCGCACATGGAGACAGCACTATCATATGTGACTGGGATTGATTATATGCACATAATTTGTGTGGAACTCAAGAAAGATTCAATTGGTATAATGAAAGTATCGTCCACTCACTACAATATACTGGAAAAATCATACACGTTTCATCAGGAGGCTGCAGTGATAATGGTCAAGATTCACTTAGGCTCATTTTAAAGAGATTCTGTAGATTCTGTAGAATCCACCTGTTTAAATTGATTCTACCTGCAGAATACATTAACCTTGTTGATTTTGTACTTAGTTGTATCAATAGACTGTTTGAGTCCTATCTTAAGTTCTGCCGCCTCCAACGCTGGCTGATACAGTGATGTCATTAAACATCTTTCCCCATTCTCTCTTTTAAAACTAGTTTGGAAATGAGCTGTGAGGTGTAATCAAGGAGTCAGCGATGGGATAGAGGTGATTTGCTGAGTCGGTAAGAAGGTGGTAGGTGGGAGAACGTGAAATTAATCACTTAGGTCGGAAGAGCAGAAAAATATTTTTTTTTAATCATGAGAAATTAGTAAATTTAAGGGTACAGAAGGTTCTCGGTGTACTGGCACACAAAAACAGACAACTATTATGAGAGTACAGCAAGCAAATGGAAAGGCATATGGTATTCAAAGATCAATGAAAGCTGCAGACACTGTAAATCTGAATTAAAGCCAAAATGGTGGAAGTACTCGAGACACAAGAGACTGCAAATGCTGGAATCTGGAGCAAAAACCAAACTGCTGGAGGAACTCAGCAGATCAGGCAGCAGCTGTGGAGGGAAATGGACAGTTGACATTTTGGTCAAGACCCTTCATCTGGACTGAACACTCAGCAGATCAGGCAGCAGCTGTGGAAGTCATTGACCTAAAATGTTAGCTCTGTTTCTCTTTTCAAAGATGCTGAATGACTGGATGGTTTCCGGTATTTATTGTTTTCATATAAGGTAATACTATGTTGTTCTTTATTGTAAGGGACTTGGAGTACGAGTAAGAAAATCTTGTTGCAATTGTATAGGATTGTTGGGTTACCACACCTGGAGTATTCTATGCAATATTGGTCTCCATGGAGGCAGTGTAGTGTAGTTTTACTAAATATGTTCCTCGGGAAGAGATCAAATTGGATGGCAGTAGGGTCACTCAAAGAACAAGGGGTGATCTCATCAAAACCAATGGGAGGGATTGGCAAGATAGACGTTAAGTGGTTATTTCCTCTGGCAGGTAACCTGGAATTAGGGGGCTTAGTTTTAGGATAAGAAATCAAACAGTACTGTGTTGAAGGGAAATACTCAATGTGTACCTCAGGAATTTTTTAACCCAGAGGTCTGTGGATGCTGTTGCTGTGTGCTCAAGTATGACACCAATAGATGTTGAATATTAAGGGGAACTGGGCAGCAAGGTGGACATGATCTCATTGAATGCCAGATCCAGTTTAAGGAGCCAGATGGCTTATTTCTACTTTTATTTCTTTAGTCTTATATTACCTACCACCTCTTTGTTTTTTGAGTTTTATTAAAAGGACATGCTAATTTTCCAGCTTCCAAATCTCTGACTCAGAATCAGGTTTATTATCACTATATATATGACATGAAATTTGTTGTTTTGTAGTAGCAGTACAGTGCAAAGACATAAAAATTACAAAATACAAAGTTATAATACAAAGTACAACATAAATTACAAAATAAATAAATAGTGCACAAATAAAAGGAACAATGAGGTAGTGTTCATGGATTCATGGACCATTCAGAAATCTGATGGTGGAGGGGAAGAAGCTGTTCCTAAAACATTGAGTGCGAGTCTTCAGGCTCCTGTACCTCCTCCCCGATGGTAGTAATGGTAAGAGGGCATGTGCCAGATGGTGAGGATCCTTAATGATAGACGCCAGCTTCTTGAGGCACCGCCTCTTGAAGATATCCACAATAACAGAGAACGTTGTGGTCATGATGGAATCTACAACTCTCAGCAGCCTCTTGCAATCCTGTGCATTGGAGCCTGCATGCCAGGCAGTGATGCAACCAGTCAGAATGGTCTCCACTGTACATCCGCAGAAATTTGCAAGAGTCTTTGGTGACATACAATTGGAGCTCTGCTCCTGAAATGTGACTTGCCTTTCCAGTTGCCAATAGATCATGGTGTATTTCCAGCTTTTTATGTTCTATTTATTACTAGTCTTTTCTTGTAGGTGACATACTGGCCATTGGTTTATTACCTCACAATATACTGTTTGTATTTCAATGGTAAATATCTTGTACATGTTCCAACGCAATTCTGCCTTTGGCTGCTTTCCTTGGTCAACAGGACAGCTGTTTAACAGTATATTATTACAATGTTTCTCTGTCAAGATGTTGCAACTCACTCACAATCCTCTCTCCAATAAACAATAAATTTGCTGAAATCTCTCAGGATATTAACATCCAGTATTTCAGATATTACTTTTTTTTAAACAAAAATGTATCATTACAGTAACATTCATTGCTGAAGTCTTAAGTAATTGCCTTAAAGTCTGTGTTTTTGGTGAAAACCTGGTCATTTACTAACATTGTGAATTAATATAGCAATAAAGAACTCCAAATCCTTCAGAAACAAATGTAGTAATGGGGATTAATAATTTATTTTAAAACAATTAAAGGCTGAAATCATAGTATCAGTTAGTTCCATACTTAATGTATATGGCAAGTTTCCAATTCATTAAGATCTCTTTTCCTGAATTCTAGTGTCCATCTGAGCTAATCCCAAAAATGTTATGACAAGGAGTCATCAGCCAAATCAATATAGCTGTGAAAAATGAAACATCCATCAACAGATTAATGTCTATTGACAATCAGTGAATGTGATGAAGTGGAATCAGACTTTGTTTTTATTGATTATAAAATACTTAGAGAGGGAAAAATTCAGAAGCATTTGCAAGGTTTCTCTGGCTGAGGTAACTGTTGTTCCAAACCCCAAATAAAGAAAAGCCCATAGTGTCTTAGCCAAATCAGGCAGGTACCACTGAATGGCTGTTCGTTGTTGGCTGTTGGTATCCCAATGAACCAGTTCTCTCCAAATTGGCCTCTTCATGCTTTAGCATTTACAATAACATGCAGCTTCATTAGGCATATTTAAATAAACTTTCATTGATTTGCAATATTTTCTTTGGCTAGGGAAGCTAAGACCTTTTTTAAAAGCCTTTCCACCACAAATAAGCAATTAAGTTCTTTCAATATCAGTACACTAAAATATCCAAAAGAAGAGTTGAGTAAAATAACATTTTATTAAAATATGTTTAGCAGAGTCCATGGAAGAGATCTTTAAGAATAACAGGAACACACAGGGCTAGCATCACTTTTACAAAGGAAGTAAAAAACGGTGTCATTCCACTTTTCATTGCCCCTGCTGACAGCCTGAATTAAATGTCAGCTATATTAAGAAAATCCTCAAAATCCAAGAAAATTTAGGACATATTTTTCTGCAATAATAAAATATAATTTAATGGAGCATTTAATTACACTCAGGAACTCGAAGCTGAATTGGCAGAAATGACATTCACCATTTTATCAAAAGGCACTAAGCACCAATGTTAATATCGACAGGGCAACAGTTTCATAAGAATTTTACACCCCAGGTGGAAAATTTGTCTAATAATGCAGCAAATTCATTCAAAATCCATCTTTTTAATGACTTTCCTATTGCTTCAAGCTTTGGAAATAAGTCTAAATAGAATTCAGCATATTAATTTCCTGGCTAAATATTATGTGATATTGGAATTAATATTAAGAAAATAAAGTAGCATAGATTTTTATGAATATTGTATCAGTACTAACTAATATTATTTCATTCACAATTGGCAAGTTATACAATGTTAATATATCTCTGCTGAGCCTTGTTGAATGACTGAAAAGCTTTTTAAAAAACATTTGAGCTAGAAATAACTGAGGGTTCACAGACATGTTTTGGCACACAAAAAATTCAGTTCTTAATTATACTGCAAGCAAGGAAAAACTTTCACAAAGTAGATTAACAGCACTAATCCTTATCACTACTGTTGTCTCTTTTATTTAAGATAGGCCAATTGTATAAAGGATGGTCTCCTGGAATAAAACAAACATTAGTCAGTTTGTTAATAAATTTATTCACAAACTTTTCCAGAAATTCTGCTGGCCTACTATTGTAATGTTGCTGGAAGCTCATCAACTCTTCTAACAAGGATTCCTTGCATACACAATCATTAACCATTCTCCCCTGACTTACCAGCTCAATGATAATGGTTATATGTCTCTCCTGATTTACGCTTCCATTGAAAGTACATACAAAGTCAAAATTTCTCCCTCTGTGCAGAAACCTGCTTTAATAAATTTTTCTTTAGAAATAAGTTGCAATATGAAAGCTTATTCATCAAACTTGATGAAAAGAAGCCACAGATAATCCTTGTGTTATTGAGGCTAACCAGCAGAATTCTTCAAGACACGTTTCTTAAGTTCCTTCAACCAACTTCAATCCAAAATGGTTAATCAAATTAAAAGGCGTGCATTCATATAGGCCTTAGTGTCTGTAATATGCCCTGACAGAGCCTACATGATATATTGAAGAATCATTGTTGTTGATATATTGGCAAACAGAGTGACTATTTCCTTTGGAACAATTTAAGCTGCATTAAACTGAATGATCAGTTCATCTTGATGTTCTTGATTGATGAGTAACTGTTGCCCAGGACAACTGGAAAATTCCTTTTTAAACTGGGCCAATGGATCTTTTACATCAAACTGAAGAGGTTGGCAGAACCTCAGTGTAAACTTGCATCAAAAAGCTGCAATACTATAATGAAGTGTTAGCCTACATTTTATGTTTAAACCCTGAAATGGAGTAAGCCCATAGTTTAAAACACTATTGAACTATGTTTCCATTTTTAGTGACAAGAGCAGAGAATTTTAAATAAACTTCATGTTGTAATATTTTTGCAATTACTTTGAAAATAAACATTTCTGATTACTGACAATAAAGCTATCATTTGTATTTCTTCAGCATGATATCTCATTCCAAGGCACTCATGGGAGCACTATTAGATAAGACATATCACAGAGCCACACAAAGAGATATATGGTCTCAGTTAAACAAATAGATTTCAATTATCTTAAAAGAGGTATATAGAGGTTGAAAAATGGGAAGTTTCAGAGAGGAAATTTCAGGAAATAGAATCCAAGAAGCTGAAGGCTCGGCTGACAGTAAAGGAGTGATTAAAACTGGTAATGCTCAAGAAGCTAGATTTGGAGGAGCATAGAGTTCTTGGAGGATCATAAAGTTGATTGAAATTATAGGGATGAAGAAGGGTGAAGTCATGGAGGAATGTGACAGAAAGATAACATTTTAAAATCAAGGCATTACCAAGCATGAAACAAATGAAAACAAATGAGTCCAATTATCCAACCCAACAACAGGCTGTTACTTGACCTGATTTTCAGGTCAGAAGGCGGACACATTGGTAGAGGTGTATTCCACTCAGTTCTCCTGCCTCCTGACTACCCAATGCCATTTAGCCATGTCACTTATCATGTTGCAGAACTCCCATGAAGCTCAGAATCACCTAGCCTTTGGACTTGTGTATGGCCTCCATGACCAGTGATCCGGGCAGCTGCAAGCTTTTTCCATGCACCTGATTTGTTATGCGGTCAAGGGCCACTAGCTGAATAAGATCACAGGAAGGAACAAGATCTCCGACTAGATCTGGGACTAAGATGTGCTTTGTGCCAACAAATTAAAAAGTTGCATTCTATGTTCCCAGTTTCCATTATCTGTTATCCATTCAGACAATTTTTGAAAAGAAGAGATGAGCTTATAACAACTAACCAGACAGGTATTTTGTGCAAACAAATTAAGATAGAAGTAGGGTCAAAGTAATCTTTAAGTTCCTTCTTTCTCCTAATAACTTAGCACAGCCACTAGTCTGTGGTTTGTACATCCTAGTCTAGAGGGGTGCTTTATTGCACAGAGCCTGAGTGACAAGGTGTCATCTCCAACCCCTCTTCCCCCACAACAACCAAAACCTCCCCCACCCAGGAAAAGAAAACAGCCAATTATTTTTCTAAGGCTGTTTAAAAAAATTCTAAAAATCATGTCAATCATCTGTGGAATTAAGAAAACTATTTCATCACCAGGTGATGATCTATATGTGGTGTGGGATTCCCCAGACAAGCAGACTGCTGAATTCCATAGGGTGTTTGGCAAGGACACTGAGGGACAAATGAAGCAGCGCACATTGTTGTTGTATATGGGTAGAAAATAGCTGACGTGTTCAGCTGGAAGATCCAGCCTGATGGTTCCAGTCTTACCAATGATTTGTTGGAGAAGGTCTTTTATCATCTAGTAATATTAAAATCCAGGCAATGAAGATAATTATATATAAAATAAAATTGTTAGTGGTATTATTATAACTCCATACATGAAACGACAGTTACTTAAATTTTTTCCGGATTTAGCTTTTACTAGTGAATGGAACATTAACTAATAAATGATTAATTTCATGTCATCTATAAAAGCATATTTATAACTGTTTTAATCCAGGTTCACAAAATTTATTAACAGCACATGATTTAGTTAATTGCAACACCTAACCACACTCCTTCTACTTATGTTTAAAAGTAAATCATTTCTTAAATGAGTAGAAATGTGTCAAAAATGTTGGGCCACTGAAGGGAAAATAGTTTGCAAAAGTAACTTCTTAACATGCAACAGAACATTTCTAATGAAAAGGACTGAATTTACAAGTTTGTAAAATAAAAAGAGCCATCTTTTTTAGACAGACAAGGTTTAGGTAAATATCTGACCTGGACAATAGGGGAAAAATAAGATACCAATCCAATCTGCAGGAGGGACAGAGAGTGCGAGGTAACTATTTTTTTAGCAAAGTGAAATAAAAAGCAGACAGACGTCATAAATCTTTAAATATTGCATTGTAAAGTTTAATTTATTGTCTGCTAGGACTCATAAGATTGATTTATTTTCATTTTTAGTAAATTTAGGGATTCCAATAAAATGTTACTGTCCCATGTAAAGAACTTCAGATCTAACTAGAGCTTTGTAGCACTAAATTACCTCAGTGACAATACATTCACAAAGTAGGGCAACAATTTTAAACTACTATATAAAGATGCAAATGGTACAATAAAGAGTATTAATGGGTTCTGCATTATCTGGCATATGCATTCTGATTTTTATATCTGTTACATACCAAATCCATCCCAATGGCCTTGTTCATAAACATGGTATCAATTACAAAAAAGGACTGGATCAAATTTTGAAGTGAGCAGCAATGTTCAATGCAGCTTTGTTAGCCACGTCTATGCACTTTGCTAGCCACATCCATGGAAATATGCTGGAGATCTAACAGCAGTATCGCTGATCCCCAGCTGAGTCCAACAAAAGTTCCAGATTATGCTGAGCTGAGTGACGAGATACAAAGTGCAAGTGACCCGTCCACTTTATGCCAGCCTTAGTTTGTGTACAGGTGACAAATACACTAACTTGAATAGACCTACAAAACATCTTTGCAAAGGTAAATTTGAGTTCAGATATTTTATTTATTTTTCTTTATTTCACTGTATAATATATTTCGATTAATTCTTGAGACCAAGTTTATCATATTTTTAGTTTTTTTTTAATTATTTGGTTCCACATTAACTTTTTAAATAACTCTGAGCTGTCAAAGGCAGTCGGAGCAGTGCTAGAGATCAGAGAATACCATGCGGTAGTGCTTTTTTTGGTTCATGCTATAGATGTTTGAATACAATTATTCAAGATAAACCTATAACCTGTAACCAGGTAGCTAACCACAGTGAAACGCAGACTAGGTGACCGTTTCGCAGAACACCTGTGCTCTGTCCGTGACCGCGATCTGCATCTCCCTGTTGCCAGTCACTTCAACTCCAACCCTCCCACACTATCACTGATATGACAATCCTCAGCCTCCTCCACTGCCAGGAGAATTCCAAGCAGAAACTGGAGGAATGGCACCTCATTTTCTGTCTTGGAACCTTGCAGCCTAATGGCATGAATATTGACTTCTCCCACTTTAAATAATGCCCACAACCACCACACTCCCCACCATGCTTCTTTCCTAGCTGATCTTTGTTTTAACCTTTTTCTCCTTGCCTTTGATCCATCCCCCAGTGGATCTGTTCTCCCCTCCTCCCCCACACCAGCCAATCATTATCTGTTATCTGCA
>JARFYF010000094.1:74597356-74610265 GCA_030265395.1 Rhina ancylostomus | reverse complement strand
ACCGCTATAAGTTCACCCCTCATTCTCCTGTGCTCCAATAAATAAAGTCCTAGCCTGTTCAATCTCTCTCTGTAGCTCAGTTCCTCGAGTCCTGGCAACATCCTTATAAATAGGGAAGCATGTAAATCTTCATGTGCATATATTTTCTGCATCTGCAGTCAATAGAACTGCTAGTCAATAGTCTCCCAAATGAATCCCAACAACATGCTGCTAAAATCAAGTAATACAATCAAATAGTCTCATAATGCAACATTTCTGCCAGATGTGCAATGATTTTTACTGTCACCAATTATCTAGGTCCAATGTTTCTCATTGAGGCCTGCACTGCGTATCCCAGTCATAAGCTGTATGGCAGTTGCTGCTATCCCTGAAGTAGACAATACATCTCTGCACCTGCCTCTCTTACTCAACGCTATGGAGATATATTTTGCAAAGTAGATGTGGCAGGCACCACAGATGCAGTCATAGATATGGTGTGATCAAAGGAGTAGGCTGGATACTGATTATCCTAAATATGTTTGTTTATGAAGTATCACAAAGCATAATGGGCTGTGATATGAATAATTTGAAGAAAGTATCCAACCTTATATTTTAGTCCTAGATAGAAACATTGAGTCTGCTGCCCTAGCCTCCTCATTGATTAGGAGTTCTGCATGCATTAATCATCTTTCAAAACAAAATATGGTATATCATTAGCTATGGTTTAAAACATAAATAATTGATAACAAATATTTGAGAGTTGCAGTCATCAGGAACTTTCTGGTTGTTATGGGATCATCATTCCATCCATAGTGTTGGGAATGAGTACATCGTGGTCAAGCTACAATAGTTGACATGGAAGTAGGAAGTGGTAAAGAAGCAATTTAGCTTGTTTGATTGACACAGTAGTCAGTGAAGGGATTTTTTTCTCAGTTCTTTTGTAATCGTTTGGAAACCTGATGTGGCAAACTTTTGATTGATGCTTTGGTTTCAATGTTTTGTTGTGCTTCAGTATGGCCCTCAACTGTAATATCTTAGCCAAACTCACTGGCAGGTGGTTTGATAAATCTCCTAAAATATTTTGCATAATCTGAATTTTGGCTCAATGCAAAGGGAGATGAATATATTTTACTTTGTTATCAAAAACAAAACTGCTTGCCTGCTTATAGTAATTTCTAAATAATAATCAGCCTGGCCTCCATCCAGGTTTCAACATGAAATGGCAGACATTGTGAACTTAAGGCACTGCAGAAGTACTTGTAGAGAAAGACACATAACTAATTTGGGCAGAAATGCATTAATCAGACACCTGCAGCACCTTAAGCTTTTGGCATTGTGATACCATTGCTGTAAAATGGCACCAACTGAGAAAAATAAAACAACTGTCAGTAGCGCTGGCACCAGAACAATCAAATCAATGGCTGGAATCTGCAGTGACAATGAATTATTATCTTCCACCCTTCAACAGATGTACAGATCCATGCCAATAGCAGCTGAGGCAATTATCACAGAAAATGACAGTGACATGTTGAGAGCTAAAGAGAAAAAAAGATATGATAACATATACTGTCTTGCACATAACCAAGGCTGTGCATACTATTCTAAAGAACCTGTAGTTGTTATTTTCTTTCTAATCACTCAGCATGCACTGCTACTCAATCCATAATCTTTATTATGACTTGCAAATGCATACACACTTTGTTAAAGTGCCAAGAACAATTTCAGAATCTCTGATGAACCCATGCACTAATCAATTAGGTTTGAAATTAATATTCTAACATCTCACGGTTGCTAAAACACAATTAAAATTGTGAAGAAAATCCCTTATTAAATCACATAGCAACAAGCATTGTCTCATTTCAAATAGCACATCACACAAACCTTTTTCTTTGGCAAATCTCATATAACAAACAAGCACAATGATGACAGTGGTCATTAAGAATATCCCTATTCTCAGTAGATCACAAGAAGATTAAGAATGATCTCAAACCATTGTGATTCATCCTTTGCATCAGCCACATTGTCTACTCTGCATAACCAACACTTGAGAACTGCTGGAAGAGTGGGAGGGGCTCCCAGCTCTGGACCTAGCAAACTAGACAAAAAAATCATGAGACTCCCCTGTTAGCATAAATCCTCTCTATGTGAAAATATCATTCAAAGGTGGAGACAGAGTGATAGTTAACATTTTGGGTTGAGACCCTGTCAACCCAAAATACAGGATCTCGGCCCGAAACATTGAACACAGAACTGTACAGTGCAGAACAGGCCCTTCGGCCCACAATGTTGTGCCAACATAGTTAATCCTTTCTTCCTACAGAATGCTCATATCCCTCCATGTTCCTTTCATTCCTGTGCCCATCCAAGCCCCTCTTAAAAGCCCCCAATGAATTTACCTCCACCACCCTATCAGGAAACGCATTCCAGACATCCACCACTCTGAGTGAAAAACGTACCCATGACGTCTTTTCTGATCCTACCCCCTTTCACCTTAAATGCATGCCTAGCCACCTGTTTCCACAGAGGCTGCTTGACCCGCTGCCTTCCTCCATTAAGTTGTCTTTTGCTCCAGATTCCAGCACCTGCAATTTCTTTTCTTTCCAAGGCTGCAACAATGTAAACCCAATTCTCTAACCTGTGCTCAATGTTAGTGAAGGTCTCTGCAGTATTTTGTGGGGAGGACTGGTTTTCACAGCAGTGCTTTCCAGCCTTAGTGCACCACCCATCTGTGAGGCAGAGGGGAGGGTGCAAAGATTACACAGGGGCCCATGTGACTTTAATAACATTGTTAATTTAGTTAGAAACTCAGGAAAAGATAAATAAATTAAAATAGGTTCAGCATGTTAGCTGCCCTGGTCATACCTCTGCTAGAAGTCCTCGTAAGACCTCACGACAGCCCCAAGGCCTTAAAAGGAGCAGACTCGGATGTCAACGGGGAAGAACAAACATAGCATTTATTGTCATTATTGTGTGCGGAATGGAAATGTGTAATAGTCCTTCTATGTTTTTGAATAATGAAGTGTGATTCTGTATTTCCCTAGATTACCTTTAATGTCCCACAGCAAAGTTTCCAGGCCTGGGCCACATTCCCACCTTGCAGGGTTTGCCTGGGAAAATTTGGGAATAAAAGACATAAATGTCCAAGTTCTGACATCAATTGTGCCTGCTGCTGAATGTCCACATAACACCAACTCCAACACTGCTCTCCCTGCCCTGCCCCTGCCTCCCCAAAAAAGCATTGCTGCTCCCATAGGAGTGGGGTCGCCATACATGATTCCCCCCCTCAGTGTTCAACACTGAAAAAGAATAAAACTATCGGTATTTAATCACACCCTGCAGTCAAAGCATCTCAGAAACATCATCAAAGTGAAACAGCATGGGACTCACTAACACCAACTCTCTCAACAAAACATGAGTCAGGAAAATCTGAGAGGATATCCATGTGATTGTGTGAACTCAAATCTACTGATCAATGATTGAATTTTATTAACAGAGACCAACGTACTTAGTCCTCTCAACACATTGTTAGGCTTTCAATTCAGTGTGACTGCTAACTTTCATTTATTTTGAAAATCTGTTTAAAGTGGACTTTTCTTCAATTCAATTAAATACTTCAAAGTATAGTGTGATATACTAAAAGCTAAAGGCTTTACCTGGAAATTGGATGAGCAGTGCTGGAATTTAGTTAGATTAATGTTAACCTGACCTCAGCAACATAAAGGAAAAGTGGTTTTATCTGCCAGACTTCACTCTGCATGCCAGCAGTCCACCATTCTCCCAAATCAGGTCAAAAGCTTTAAACAACCAATGAGCAAGAGCGGAGGTTTGGGATCAAAGGGTAGTTTATCTGCAAGGAAGAAAGTTGCAGAGATCAGTCTTTGAGATGATCTCACAGGACGGAATTGTGAGGGCCCAAAGAAGAGAATACTTAAAAATTTGCCAAGGCTATTCTTCCTCCTTCTGGCCCAGGAAGGAAAGTTTTGAAAAAAAGCTTTTTTTTTATTACCTGTTAGGTTCTAGTCCACCCTACAATCCAAATCTCTATCTTTGGTTGAAGGTAAAACTACACAGACTCAATGTTTACCTTAACGCTAACCTTAAAGCCATACAGACCCATGTCTCTTCAGTCTATTGCAAGTAACATATGTTCTATTCTAAGTTATTGTGATTCTTATTTTCGATTTCATGTACAAATTTCTATAAGTATTCTTTCCAGTTACAAATGTGAACAGAAAAAAAAATGCAAACAAAAAGTTGTAAAACCTGTTTTATAATCCAATCAAATTCACAATCAGAAGAACCTGTATGTTGAGTGACTGACTGATTATTATATTTGCTGCAAGTAACCTGTTATCACATTGGATGTAGAATTCTGTCAGCCTCATCTTTTCATGTCTCCTTTATTATTAGAATGCCATGCTGATGTGAAGCCTTATTGATTTTACAAAAAGGAAAAATGGCTGTGCAAACCTAATTATAGGTTAATGCCATCCGGAAGGAACTTCATTCAAATCTGTATATGGATCCACAATGGTAAGGAGCTGTTTCAAAGAGAATTTTCCCATCATGAGTACAAGACTATTGATGTGGAGCAAGAGGTACATTTTCATTTTAACAGAACTCAGACTTACAAGCTTCAGTCTTGTGAAGTATGTTTTCATCTCTGGTGTTATTTTTCTTCTGTCAACCAGTTTTATAATAAAGGATAAGAGATTATTATCTATTGTAGTTGCCAGCATAACATATAATCACTACAAAAAAAGTGATTTCAGTGAGTATACTTACAGTTGGAAAAATATATGAAATAATTCAGTAAGGTGATGTATTTACTGATTATATACTGACAGAGTACATTAATGTCCAACACTCTACTTCATCCAGGACTTAGGACATAGGATCGCAGTTGTGATTTAACACAGCTTCAGATTCCAAGCTGCGGCCAAGATAAAAACACCAGTAGTGGAGTATAAATTAGTCTAAAAGCCAGCCTGAGCCAACAGATAATGTAGTTGCAGTGCTGGAGAAATGAGAATAGAGTTTTTCACCATCCACACAAGATAATAACATGGGGCATCTAGAGAAAAATTGTTCGATTATTTCTGTGTGAATACCTTATTGCACTCCTTGCCACTTTTTTAAGAAACTGGCAGGGAGTGCAATAAGATATTTACACAGAAGTTAGTAACTATATTTAAAAACTGATAAAATAGATTACACACAACAAGATATGTTGTGGTATTATGGAAAACTTGAAATGATTCATGATACTCTACTGTTATTGAGGAATTCTGATCTGATTATAAATTGCCCTTAACATATAATAAAACATATGAAATGAAATTCCTTAAAGTGTTTGTCAAATGGGTAACAACAGAATGGAACACTGGAGGGCACCAGACAGGAGAATACCAGACCCTTGCCCATGGATATCCAAATCTTTTCTTGTCAAAGCTGGTAACATATTTATTGTCAGCTCCCTTTGGGGACTTGATGTCTCATGCAGACATTGTAATTTTATTTCAGATTTCCTGCAACTACAATATATTATTATTTTCAGTTAATGAATCTATTTTTCCCATTGGAACTTTCTCCAGACTTTTTTTTGTTTTTTACATTACTTTCCTCTTTCACCTTGCATTCTCATTCACTTTGTCAGGAAATCTCTACTGCATTTTACTCTATCTCATATGTCCCCTTTAGTTCATTCCTCCCCTTTTCCCCCTTCTCTTAATCCTAAAACTTGCTTCTCTCTAGCTTGTCCCAGTTATGAGGCAAGGCTATTGCCCTGAAATATTAACACTGTCTTTCTGGCCACGGATGCTGTCAGATAAGCTGCGTATTTCCAGCATTTTCTATTTCAATTGCTATGTTGAGGGATAGGGCAGCCAACACTGCTACAATGATTTATAGGACTAGACCAATTTAAAGAAGTTGATAGGATGAATCAATGTTAATTGAATTAGAACACATTGACAAGCATTGGTGAGTGCATAGGAGAGAGCACAGTATAATAAAGCTGTCCCACCTATCCAGAAAATATGGCTGCTGATAATGAAAACAGTCATCAGTCTCATCAGATCAGCTAACCTAAAAGCATCTATTTTCATGTTAAAGTAATTAACAGGGCAAAGTATACATGCATCAGGATATCTCCTCCCATTTATGACAGTACCATTCTATCACAACATATCATGATCATTCTGCAGCAGGCTATTGAAAACAGGAACTAAAATCTACAATTCTTCCATAGTCACCTTCTGAAAGTGCTTAACAAATATGTTTTTCTGTCAATCTTGCTACATGAAATAAGTGCAAATAATCATCTCCTCCACAATGACTACTTGTGAGTTATTATATCTGCTAGCTTATATCTGTCTTCAGCCACTGAGCCCTTGGCTTTAGCCTTCACAGAACTTAACTTTATTTTGTGTTGCTGGAGCATCCGTCTTCCTCCATCACAAGAGCATTTCCAAACAGCCGGATTGGGAAAATCTGCATGAGTTTACTCATCCTTTCTTTGAATTAGGCTTGAGGGCTCTCATTACTGTAATCTGCACCAGACTGAATGGCAACTTCTTCAGTCCCCACTCAAGCATTCTTATTTTTTACAAATGATAAGACTGCTGCATTATGAGTACTGAGTTTCATTTTTTTCACATTAATTCCCTATATTACTAAATGCCTTTGAAAAGAGGCAGTTAAGAGTTAATAACTTTGATGGGTTTACAGTCACATATTGGTCAGACTGGTTAAGGATAGCAGATTCAGTTCCCTTCAGGACCAGTTGGATTTTTATAATAATGTTGTGATTTTCTGGTTACCATTACTATTCCAGTTTTTCAACTCCAGATTTTGTCATAATGTTGAGCAAAGAGCAAGCTCACAGAGAACCCAAATACAGCACACTGGTACAGGACTGGAGTCAGGATACTTCCTCAGGACCAAACACCAGCAGCAACTGGAAGGAATCTTGCCTCAGAGATCTGAGTAGGAATCCCAACATGAACTGAATCTTCAAACAGGAATAGAGAATGCAGGACTGCTCTAGAGTAGACCACTCTAGACAGCCAGGAGCCAAAGTATACCCAAAGGTTGACCAATAGTCTGGCAACTAGTGCTAGAGAAACCCAGGTACCTATGCTAGACCCCTGATGGGGCTCAGGTGTGTGTCATTATGCAATCAGTCCAGCGTGGAATCCATGTGCTGTACAACGAGGTATCTAAGGAGCCAAATTGAGGGCCGGTACTCAGAACTATGACAGATTTATGGAATGACATGAATTTAACTTCTTTAGCTCTCATGGTAGAATTTGAACTCATGTCTCAAGATCAGTGGACTGGAGCTCTGGCTCCTAGATCAGTAAGTTCACAGCTACAGTTCTATTCCCAATCTTCATTTGAGACTTAGTGAGCAACCATACCTTGTATACATTAAACCAGGTAGTGGCTGCAAGTTTCCTCCTGCAATGGACTCTAGTGAATAAGTTAAAAGCTTTACAACAAAGCAGTAACTTTCTGTTCACTTTTACCAATGCCAGCAATGCTCATGAAGTAAAAGCCCTACACATGAGCACACTCTTTTTCACTAGCCACTCATTAATCTTCACCCACTCTGCTGAAAGTGTCACAGATGCAAGATAGAACAGTAAGACCAGAAGGAACAACCAGAATGTTGATCACTGGTCCCTCAAGAATTGTCCAAACTGAAGAGTTTGTTGGAGGAGTACCACTGGATGGAAGGATTGTGACAGCTATCTGTACAGAATCACATGATCCTTGTAGAGTAACCACGCACAACCTTGACATAAATTGCATGATAGTTATTCTGCTGGTGGAAATTGATGCATCTTTATCAGATGGCTAGCAGGCTATAAGAGTTCATTCCATCAATATTGTACGTGAGAGATGCCAGTTATAAATCCTAAAGTGATCTAATTTTGATGAGGACATTGCACGAAGGCTAATTTTTATTGTTCATCCCCAAATGCCCTTGCTGCAATTCATATGGTGAAGCTACTACCTCAGCGCTATGCAATGGGGAGTTCCAGTGACAATGAAGGAATAGCAAAGTATTTCAATTCAGGCTGCTGTGTCATCTAGAGGAATCACAGAGTGATGGCATTCCCAAGAGCTTTTGTTCTTCTTTGTGGCAGAAGTCACTGGAATGGGAGGTGATAAGGGCTTTCTACAAGAAAACTCCCTTGATCCCCTCCCACCAAACTTCTTGAATTCTAACAGGCCACCTGAGTGGTTCTGGTCTATGACATTGCTGTTGCTGTTCCCTTTACTCTTTATGATCATCCATTACATATGTGTGGAATTTAAGAGAATAATTTTCCATCTGGCAAATACTAGAATCCATTCTACTGTTAGCTAACTGAAGCTAATAATTACAGTGGTCCTTTGCATTAAGCAGCAGAGTAAAATTACAACTGGCAGAAAAATGAAGCAACACAGTCAGTACTGAGCGGTTTTATAACTTAACAAGAAAATTTTTGTTGCCATGTTGCCAAAGACTCTTACAAATTTCTACAGATGTACAGTGGAGAGCATTCTGACTGTTTGCATCACAGCCTGGTATGCAGGCTCCAATGCATAGGATCGCAAGAGGCTGCAGAGGGCTGTAGAGTCAGCCAGCTCCATCACAGGCACAACCCTCCCACCATCAAGGACATCTTCAAGAGGCGGTGCCACAAGAAGGTGGTATCCATCACTAAGGACCATCACCATCTGGGACATGTCCTCTTCTTGTTAATACCATCAGGGAGGAGGTACAGGAGCCTGAAGAGTCACACTCAATGATTCAAGAACAGCTTCTTCCCCTCCGCTATCTGAACGGTCCATGAACCTATGAACACTACCTCGTTATTCCTTTTTTTGCACTATTTGTTTATTTTTGTAATTTATAGTAATTGTGTCTTTGTGCTGTACTGCTGCCGCAAAACAAATTTCATATCATATAAGCCAGTGATAGTAAATCTGATTCTGATTCTGACTCCAGTGCAAGACTGAGGAAGAGCTAAGCAGTCTAAGGTGTTGCCTTTTGGATAAGGTGTTAATTGTTGATTTGGATGAGGTATTATCATTGATTGTTCTTCCAAGAAAATGTAAGGAATCCCATGATGTTATTTTAAAGAAGAGTAGACGAGTTGGCCTTGGTGTCCGAACCAAGAATTATCCATTAATCGACATCCTTAATAAGAGTTTATCTAGTCATTATCGCATTGCAAACAGCTTGCTACACACACATTCGTTGCTATGTTCTCCATGTTACCGCATTGATGATACTTGAAAGGTACTTCGTTGAGGGTAAGATACTTCAGGGTGCCCTGAGTTCATAAAAGTTGTGATTTAAATGGATGCTTTTCTGTCTTCCCTACTGCTCAGTTTGGTATTAATATTTTTATGCATATTGTGAAAATCACTCTGAGCAATGTTACAAATTTACTGAATTTTCTCAAATATTAAAAAAAGTAAACTTAATAGAAGTTTCCCTCTCTATCCCCTTCCTTTTTCAAACCTCCCAGTTGAGAGTTTTCCTACCTTCTTTGAACAGAATAGAACATCATGTTGTGATTTTCAGCTTAGCAATCACGCTGCCCAACCAATGTCTTTAATGAAAGGCCAGAATCAATTTTATAGCTGGGCCTTATCTGTTTCACACCAATAAGGTGTAAGCAATGATGTGGAACTCAAAGGCAATTTAACTTTTGGTAATGAAGGAACAGGGGAGGGTGGGGGGGGGGGGACGCTGTTATTTTAAGAAGTAGAGGGGGAGTATGGAGTGGGAAATCTGGCAGCTTCTCCAGACAACTGAGCTGAATGGGTGGTTTGGACACACAGGCAGACACGCTCTTTCAAGTTCAGCAGCATCTGAAAAAAAGCAGCAAAAATTTACCAGTTTCCACAATACATAATGCCAAGTGGCCTCTCAAAAACAAATTGTAGTATCTGAGTAGAATAAAATTACGTAGTGTGAGTAGATTCCATGCTAAAAAATAGAAGAGAAGCAGGTCCAGGTAATGAAAGTGTTGATGAGTTGATTAAGAATGGGAACAGGCTGGTAAATGCAGAATCACAATCTTTAGAATGTTGTTGTCCAGGTCACAGATAAAAAGACAGGAAGGGATATTACAGCAAGTGCCACAGGTCCAGATACTTGGATGTGGCAAAACATTCATACTTATAGATCTTTGTTTACATGAAAATACTAAGAAATGCAAAGAAATCTTTCACATTTCCAACAAGAAATCAGGATGCTTCTGGGGACATCCATCTCAACAGCAGTTCAAGATGAGTGACCCCACAAAATAATTTCCTGTTGTTCCAAACTCTCATTACTGATTTAGATCTTCCCCCACTGTGGTTAGCTGCCAGGCTATGACTTCAGGTTTCAACTTCTGTCAACATGAAGCACCAAAGAAGAGGCTAAACCAACTTATAACAAAGTAAAACATGTTTCTCTTTCACTATAGCCCTAGCTGTGCTACCTCTTAGCTTTACATAAGAGCAACAAGTGAATTTCCCAATACATCATTACACAATACATCTATGCATTTGTAACAGCTATATACTATTTATTTTAAAATAGTCATGTCACATTCTAAGTGCTTGGCTATATCTGATTTTTTTAATAATAAGCAGATAAGCAGGAATAAGATATTAATCAATCTTTGCTTCATCTGAAGGCAGCAGCAGGTTTTTGATCAATAACAAGCAGTTGGATAGAGGCTGGCAAGAATGAGTGACATCTGACATTTAAGTAACACATGCACCAAATATCAACAAAGTCCAATGTTTCCCTCACTGCCTGCAGAAGAGCAGAGTCAGGACCGCGTAAATCATTGTCATCATCTCTGATCTATTAGATCAGGAACCGTGTTCTACTTCCCTGCTCCCAGATTAGTAGCCGGTATCAAGCCTCCAGAAGTGGGAGGTCAAGATTTAACAGCCTAGATTGGGTCAATTAATATCTTCTGTTTAAGGATTTAATTTGCCTTGTCGGGTTTTCCTCCACAGTATGTTTTCTAATATGCATAGAACTTGACATATAACCTTTCCCACTAATGTAGTAACATTCTAATGCACCAGCACAGCAATGGGAACATGAATGAGATCCACCCACCAATAGCTGTGAAATCAGCTATTTGTCTTTTGTCAATAGTACAATTACATCAGGTTTTATCAAAGCCAGGTATCTTAATTTAGCACATTCCAGGGGAAACTTTTTAATGATATGCTCAAAAGAAATGTGAGCAAGAGATAAGCCAGCATTACAGCAGTACATATTCTCTGGTTCATAAGCTTGTGTGAACCATCAAACTGAGCTAGTCATGTTATCCATAATTAGTGTGTTTTTCTTTTTTATGTAATGAAACTGATGTCCCATATAGAATTAAAGTTCCAGTTTGACAGATAAAGAAATAAAATCACAGATTTTCAGCACTATTGCACATTCTGTGATTAACATAAACTGATCTGGAGAGAAAGGTCAAATGTGGTTTTCAAAAGGGCCTGATTTTAATCTCTTCTATGTGATTACATGATGCATAATGTGTATTACAATTTGCGTGAGCGTAAAGTGCTGCAGTGCCTGTGAAGAATGCTATGTATGTGTATGTAGGATATGTAGGATGTGTACACAGTGTACGACCGATCAGGGATAAAGAAGGAAACATGTGCCTGGAGTCAGAAGAGGTAGGGGAGGTCCCTAATGAATACTTTGCTTCAGTATTCACCAGTGAGAGACATAGACGTTTGTGAGGATGGTGTACGACAGACTGATGTGCTAGGATATGTTAACGTGAGGAAAGAGGATGTGCTGGAACTTGAAAAGCATTAGGATAGATGTCACAGAGGTCAAACGGGATATAACCAAGGTTATTACAGAAGTGAGGGAAGAGATTGCTGCACCTTTGGCGATGATCTTTGCATCCTCACTGGCCACAGGAGTAGTGCCAGATGATTGGAGGGTGGCAAATGTTGTTCCTTTGTTTAAGAAAGGGAGTAGGAATAACCCAGGGGATTACAGACCAATGGTGGGCAAATTACTGGAGAAGATTGGCCTTTAGACTCCCCTTTCCACTCACCAAATTAAGTAAACATATGAGTAACCCAATTGCTAAACACACAATACGAATATGGTTTCAATTTCATAAATTTTTTGGATTGAATAAATTTAACTTCTCTAGTCCCATTCAATCTAATTTTTTTTCATCCATCCGGAGTTGACTCAGCTTTTTCTATATGATCTATTCATTGATAAGTGTTTTTCATATTTTGAACAATTGTCTAATAAATACAATTTGCCTGGATCACACTTTCATTATTTGCAGATTAGAAATTTTTTAAAAGTTACTATACCCTCTTTTCCGACACCTTACAAAATTGATACTACGGAAGAAAATTCAGATCTTAGTCCTTATCAGAAGGGCTTGATAGCAATAATCTACGATTTAATTATGAAAATACATCCAGAGTCACTGGACCATTCATTAAGAATGAATGGGAAAGTGAACTCCAGATATCCATACCTACAGAGACATGGAAGAAAATTCTTCATTTAGTTAATACATCTTCAGTATGTGCCAGACACTCATTGATGCAGTTTAAGGAACTCAGGACCCACATGTCCAAAGATAAGTTAGTTCATTTTTACAACCATATAAATCCTATATGTGATAGATGTAAATCGAATGTGGCCTCTTTGATACATATGTTTTGGTGCTGTCCTCTTTTGGAAAAATACTGGAAAGACATATTTAACGTTATTTCAAATGTATTGAAGATTGATTTACAACCTCACCCTATTACTGCAATTTTTGAATTACCAAGGATTGAGTCTGGCCATTTATCTGTTTCTGCTAACTGTATGATTGCCCTTGTTACATTAATGGCCAAGTGAACCATTTTGCTTAAATGGAAGGATCC
>JARFYF010000094.1:74513783-74525051 GCA_030265395.1 Rhina ancylostomus | reverse complement strand
ATTTCCCTTTTCTCCAATAATTCCATCATTCCCCTTGATGCCATCAATCCCCGGATCCCCTTTTTCACCTTTGTCACCTTTTTCACCTTCTGTACCAGGATCTCCACGATTTCCCTTCTCACCAATGTCCCCACACTCTCCTTTCTCTCCTATGTCTCCTCTCTCACCTTTCTCACCCTTTTCTCCAGTTAACCCCATTTTGCCCACATCCCCCTGCTCTCCCTTTTCTCCTTTGGTGCCATTTTCACAGGGACCTCCTTTGTCGCCTTTATCTCCTTTAAATCCAGGGAAGCCAATGTTCCCTTTATCACCTTTTGCTCCTTGCTCACCTGAAATAAAAACACAAAGATGGTTGGGAAAATCTTCTAAATATTCAGAAGTTACAAGTGTGCGATATGATAATAATAATTAGCACACTTCAAGCAGAAGAATTACAAACAAATGCATAATGGATTTCTGATATACTAAGCACATAAATTGAGATAAAGGAACAATGGTAAATTGATGAATTGCATACCTCTTTGTGGTACAATTAGTCACATTAATCTTGTTTTTATTACATACTTCATATTCACAATACAACAAAAGTTTGATCAAGCTGTGTATTTATTTATATGCACCAACTTGCAATAGAAGTATATGGCATTATACTTGGTGAAAAAATTCAGACAGAAGATGAAGTCATCAAATTATAACAGGATCTTGGGGTAACACTGAAGGACAAATTAAATTAAAATTAAAGAAATAAAACAACATTTAACCATATGTTATTGCTAAAATACTCTCTCTTACAATAGTCATTGACGACTATTAAACAAGACAGTCCCTTTTATTTTGTTAAGGCAGAAATTTACCAAATAAACTCAGGAGACTTTTTGAGTGAGTGTTTAATATCTATTTTCTTGAAATTTGAGTTTTCCTGAAGGTATTTCTATCATCTTTGGAAAGCAGCATTGCATAATTTTAGCCCTTCCAGTTTAATACTTCAACTATGAATAAAGACCATTAAATCTTTCAAAATCACTTTTACTGATTCTGAAAAATTGCTGTAGTTTAATTATACTTAGCTATTTACAGCTTACTGAGAACTAATCAATGAAACAGCCTCCATCAGCAGTAACTATGTTCATACAATCTCAAAGGGTGGGTATAGTCTGCTAAATTGCTCTGCAATCCAAAATTTTATAAAGATAATTGCATTTTCATCTGGCATCTTTCAACCCCTTTTGGTTATTCCTCCTATTCTTCAAAAACTTCATCTAGAAGCCCTACCCAATTGCATCCCCCCCCCCCTTGATATCATTGTAGTAGAACAAAGTTGTTGAATGGTGTGCCCAAGAGCAGCACAGAAGGGATAGGTGGCGGTCACTCCTACAAGGTATACCTGCTTTCAGTCTACTTCTAACCAGCAACTGTGTAATTGGTGAATGGAGAGTTTTCTCATTCAGTAGTAAACTGAATTGTACTTCACTTTCACTTGAATTCCTCTATTTTTAGATCTTTTCTCAAGATATTAAAAACTTGTTTTACGGTTTAATGACTCCTTAGAAAAGGAATTGATTCCTGTATAATCTGAGTTTCTCATTAAATCATGTTTTCCTGCATATATCAAAAAGGCAGACTTACTGGCTGTAGCTGGTGGAAAGTCCTTGGGGTGCCAGAAGGTGAGCAACTCACTATAGGATACCTGACTTCTGACCTGCTACGGTATTTATGTGGCTGTTCCCACATAGCTTCCAGTCCATGTTTACCATCAGTTGCACATCTATTGTGGTAGCTGTGTCCTTCAGGACTCAACCAGCTTGGTCACTGGTGATGGGCACTAAAGCCTAAATGGTGCCTATGCTATTATCAGTGTTCCTCCCATCTGTTGTCCAACATGGATCAGTAAACTAAGGGAGGACAGGAGCTGGTAATCTGCAAGGGTTTTCCTTGCCCATGTTTGATCTGGTACCCTGAGGCTTCACAAAGCCTGGAATAAATGCTGAGGATTCACAGGGCCACTCTCTCCCTCTATATTTAACCTATCTATATCCCTAAAGCATCTCTGTATCCTCTTCATATCATGCCAGTAACTCAGTTTTGTATCTCATCTAACTAGGTCTATAGTTTTAACCTGCATCCATGGTACAGCTACCCATGATGTGTCTGTCTGGCCAATGGGACAGGGCATACCTTGTGATGGCAGAGGCTAGCATGTTGACTGTCACATATGATTCTGCAAGTATGAATACATCAGGGTGTTCCTTGACTCATGTGTGACTGCTTATACATCTCCAGAGCAAGATTTTGTAAGGTTAACTGGAAGCAACCTAGCGGTTGCTTCCAAGTTGCAAGTTAGTGTCTGCAATCAATGACTAGGTCACACCAAGTGATCAATTAAATTTTCTCATGTTTCAACGTAGCTGTTTAGGTGCAACTGAGGGGCTTGCTTACAAGTCAACCACAATGCACTGGGCATGCACAGACCATGCTGTATAAGGGCCATTACTTTCCTTTCCTGAAGGGTAGTGATGAACTGGATGGTTAATGGTGTAATCCAAAGGTTTGGCAGTCTATATTAATGAGTCTTCTTTTCAATTCCAGTTTATTTAATGAATTGAACTCAAATTTCACAGCTACCATGTGGGGATCTGATCTCAAGTCTCTGGGCCAGTGGTGCAGTCCATAGACTTAAAGGTCAATTATCTTAATGATAACCCCACCATGCACACAGTGTACCAGCACCAGTGGCTACAGAAAAATATTAATCAAAAATAAAAGACATGATCCTAATGAGCAAAACTCCCATTTGTGCAGTCAATGGTCTATGTCAATATGTAGTAGAGGATGCAGGTTAAAACTATAGACCTAGTCAGATGAGATACAAAACTGAGTAGTGGCATGATATGAAGAGGATACAGAGATGCTTCAGGGATATAGATAGGTTAAATGAACATAGCATATGGAACATAATGTAACAAGAGATGAGGTTGTCTCTTTGTAGAAAAGATAGAAAAGTGGAATAATTATTAATTGGTGAAAAACTGAATAGCATTGGGTGTTCAAAGTGACCTGGCTGCTCTTGATTAGGAATCATTGAAAGTAAACATGCAGGTACAGAAGGCAATTAACAAGTCAAACAATATGTTAGCCTTTATTTCAAGGGATTTGAGTACAAGAATTAAAACATCTTACTGTAGCTGTCTACAGCCCTGATAAGGCCACACCTGAAACACTGTGCATACATCCAGCCTCCCAAACTAAAGAAGGATATACTTGTAATTGAGGGTGTAGAACAAGGGTTAAACAGATTGATTCCTGGAATGGAGCAATTGTTCTGGCAGGAGAAATTAAGCAGACTAGTCTCAATTTTAAAAGAATGAGACGTGGTTTTATTGAACCACAAAAAATATTCACCAGTTATTAATAGGCTAGATGGAAGGAGGATTTACCTCCGAGGTAGAGTGTCTTCAAATAGGGTTCACAACCCCAAAGTAAAGGGTGAGGCATTCAATATTAGGAACTTTGTCACCCGGAGAGTAGTGAATCATTGGAATTCTCCATCTAAGGAGTCTACAAAGACTCAGTCGCTGAGATGATTCAAGACAAGATTGATGGATTTTTGAATATTATGAGAATGAAGGGATACAATGGTACTGCAGGAAAGTGGTACAGAGGTAAATGATCTGCCATTAGTTTATAAATGGTGGCTGGGATTAAAAGGACCATATAGCCTACTCCAGAATTTATTTCTTATGTTTTTTGTTCAATCACCCGACCAAGCTCCTTGGGCTTTTGAATGTCTTTTGACCCTTTGGATCTAACTGGTTAATGCAGTTTGCCTCCATCATATGACAGGGATGGGAGCAAGTGCATAAAGATTACCTTGTAGTCATAAACATAATCTTTGGACATTGAAGCATATACGAAACAACTTGTTAATGACTTCATACTAAAGCTAAAGTAACAACAAAAATCAAACTCCAGTACACTGATGGTTATGATTTTGTTGCAAATTCAAAGGATGATCTACAAACACTTTTTTAAACCATTTCTCTGAATATTACAGCAGCCTGGAGCTAACCCTTAACAAATGGCAAAACCAAAGTTGTTCACCTGCCTGCTTCTGGTCAACCTTTAGATCCAGCAAGGAAGATCTGCATTAACAATGAGGAACCGGAAAATGTAGAACACTTTTTCAGTTTTAGCAGCCATCTCTGACTGAGACCAAACATAGATGTCAAAACTCAGGTCAGGTTTCACTGTGTCAAACTTGCCTTCGACACACTGTTTTACCAGATGTTCAATGACCACAATATCAGAGTACAAATCAGACTTTTAGTTTACAAAGCTGTAGCAAATACAACTTTGATCAAAGGTTTCAAGACATGAGTGACTTCCAGAAATCATGTTATAAACCTGAAATGCCAGAACCATCACTTTCTGCAGAAGATTCATAACATAAGGTGGGCAGACCACCACACTAATATCAGTGTCCTGGTGATGGCCAGCAACTCCAGTGTTGAGACCCTGACGATCCAGCATTAATGGAGGGGGAGCAGAACCAGTGCATGTCCACTGAAAGAACTTCTCAACTCACCAAGACAAAATAGGAAACACAGTCAACATTAAAGCTTTGAAGGCACCCTCAAGGTAAACATCAAATACGTGGCATCAAAGATCTCATACTGGAAGACAGTGACCCACAACAAGACCTTCTAGTGAAGACTTGTCAGAGAAGGGGTGATCACTTTTGAGGAAACTCATCCCACCCTGGTTACAGATATACACAGAAAAGACAGGTGCTAATCTCTGGGCATTGGTGAATTAACCCTACCATCTAATACCAGCTGTAGTATCTTCCAGTATACTTATGGCTCAGAAAATAAGACTCATCAGTCACCTCAGAGCCTACAAAAATTAAATCTGAAAATAGATCTTCAACCCAAAGGATTCACTGTTACCTTTATGGTACTTGGCAGTGGACAGTTAAGGATATCAACAATTGTAGGATCAGGGAAATATATAATGAACCTCGTTGCAAAAGTTCGTTTGGTATAAACACCAGAATATGGAATCATGGATAAATAAATAAATAATGGGCATCCAATGAACAAATTTAAATTTCTAAGCTTGTTCCTGGATTGAAGACTGGTTATCACATAGAAGACAGAGTCAGAATAAATGGGTCTTTTTCAGACTGGAAGGATGTTCCTAGCAGAGTGCCCTAAGAATCAGACCCCAGTGCTCAGTTCTCTACTACTTATATTAAGGATTTGGAGGGACAGAGTGTAAGATCTCTAAGTTTGCAGATGAATGGAAATGAATGGTAGGGCATGCTGCAGTAAGGATATTTAAGCTCTGAAATATGTTGTAGGTAGGTTGAGTAAGTGGGCAAAATCTTGGCAAATGGAGCTTAATGTTGAAAAGTATGAAATCATTCATTTCTGTTGGAGGAATCAAAAGTCAAGCTATTATCTAAATGGAGAGGGACTGCAAATGAATGGCAAAGAGCTGAAGGTCTTCTTGTGCATAAAGCACAACAAGTTGGTGTGTAGGTGAAGCAAGTGATCAAGAAGGCAAATGGCATATTGGTCTTTATTGTTTGGGAGACTGGACTTTAAAAATAGAAAAGTATTATTACAATTGTGCAGGGTTTAGAGAAGCCACACCTGGTGTACAGGTTTGGTCCCTTTACTTAAGAAAGGATGTACCAGCTTTGGAGCAGTCCGGAAGAGATTCACTCAGCCTGCTTATGGGATGAGAGGGTTATCCTACCAGAAATGGCAAAAAGTTGGTTCTGTGTTCTTTGGGGTTTAGAAGAATGAGGAGTGATTTTATTGAGACATTTAAGGTCATAAGGAGGCATGACGGGATAGATGTTGAGATGCTTGCTCTTGTGAGAGAGTCTTGAATTTGACAGGAGAGGACAGTGGACCATAGAATAAAGGGAAGGAGGTGAGGAGGGGAACCAGAGAAAGGAATGTGTGGGTGATGGGCAGATCGAGAGGGCAGGAGAGGGGGAAGATTAGGGGTGATGGGGCCGGTGAGATAAGGGTAAACAAAGGGGGGGGGGGTCAGAGATGAGTGGTTACCAGAAGTTAGAGAAATTGATGTTCAATCCATCAGGCTGGAGACTGTCAAGGCGAAATATGAGGTGCTGTTCCTCTAATCTATAGTCTATATGGAACTGGCACATAAGAGGCCTGGGGAAGATCAGCAATGATCAGCAATGAGTAATGGGGCTTGATGGGGTGGGTGGACCACTCCTGCTTCTGTTTTCTTCTGTTCGTGTTTGTGTTGCTTCTGCATTTTGTCTAATTCTTCTTATTAGTTTTGAATTAAGTGCCTTGTTTGGGAATAGGAGCACATGAAGATATATTATTCCTAGAAATGTTTTATACCAATAATAGCAAATACAGTAAATAACACTCTGCCATCTATTACAATCAAACTGCCTCTAATTAAAATAATTTACATCAGTTAATATTATTTGAAATTTAGCATCTTAATGTGGCATTTCATCAGAGTTTTAGACGATATACGATTATCTTGTGATTGAATCCATTAAAAACCTTCCTATGTGTACATAGCATCTTCATTACCATACCTTTTTCCCCTGGTTTTCCTATAAATCCTGGAAGCCCATCAAATCCATCCAAGCCACGGTCTCCTTTTGGTCCTAAACAGAAGAATGTCTTGTTTTAAAACATGTCCATTAAGTACTTAGTTTTAGGAAAGAAAATTTGTCCTTATAAATTGCACCATATATCAAAATTAAATAATGAGTAATTCCAACAAAAAATGTTAAGTTCTCAATTGGAAACATTGATTAATATAGAATTCCTTCTGAAAATACACTGAGAGAGAAACTGGAGCATACTTGAAAACATGGCCTGAAGTTATGTATATACAAACAATCTGGGCCAATTCATCCAAGTGCACATTGTACCTGAAGTGTAACCACATGTCTTATTATTACATCCAAAGCATTCACCCTATGTTCCCCATGCTTCTTATCACATTGACACATCTTCTCACTGGCTCCAGGCACTTTGGAAGTCATTTCAAAAATTTGGGAAAGCCTGTGGCAGAATACAAAAGGGAGTGGGCACCCTTTTCTTCAATGTGTCTTCATGAATGAGGTGGCCAAAAGGAAAGAGCTTTCTGTGTGCAGAGTCCCAAGAAGATATTGGGATCCATTATGAACACCACTGGGTTAAGGTAGCGACTAAGATCACCCAGGACCTGGCTGCCATGCCAGACAAGATTTAACAAACCCACACACCTGTTCTAGGTCACTGAACTCATCCACAAATCCCATTCTACAACAACTACACCCCTGGCTTCACCCACCTTATAAAAATCTGTCAGTTACAACTCCCATCCGAAAAGCATAAACCCCACCACAGCCTCAAACATTTATCATCACTCATACACTCACGCCCAGCCTTCATAAAATACATCCATTCACAGCTATTTAGTCAATGTAGGCACAACACCCAGACACTTAGCAAGACAATCACAGATGCATTTTCTGGGACAAGATGGCTCATAATCTCCAAAATAGCAGTGTCAATATTATATCCTTTGATTGAGCTGACCAGAAGATAGGGTGTGACCCTTTATCAAAGCAGCCAACACAGAATCCATGGCAAACAGTGATATAACGTTCATTGAACATGATTATATACTCACATCTAACCTGCCTTTTCACATCCCATTGTGCATTCATCCCACAATTATTTCTGATTTGCAAGATGTAAACACACATCTAAATCCACTGCCATCCTTGTGCCTTTCTTCTTTCAGACTGTAAACTATTCCCATCTCTGCAGGCCCTGGTTTGCTGAACCACAACTGAGTTAAGAAGCAGGTACACTGTCACCCAATCTGGTGATCACAGCCAGCACCTCAGATGACTTGCCTCTTCCTTGAGTAGAGAACTGTCGCATCATAAGTGTGACCTGTGCTACAAGCTGAGAGCTGTACCTCATGTCACCTGCAGATTCATGCAATGCTTTGAAGGCCAAGAAAATGAAGTTCATGGTAGGGTGGTCCAGCATGGCTCTGTGAATGAAACTCTGCCTGACAGGCCTCAGCAATGATTTCTAGTGAACCTTATCCTTCACACACTTTGGTCCTCAGTTGGGTGAACCTTGAAGCTGCTTAGACTCTAGCAGAACAGGACTCTCCTGGCCACAGTCCTGTCCTTCTTCCTTCTTCTCCTTTTCTGCCAGTTTGGCCTTTCCTTGTGCTCCCTCCTCCTCCCTCTGGGCTGGCTGGAGAGCCAGAAGAACTGCGAACAAATCCCAATTTTATGCACAGATAAAGCTCCCTTGCATCTTAGCTGCCTTTCCTTTGTTGAAAGTTGCTCTCCAGCACAGTTCTCAAAATAGCTTAACCTCCAGTCAATACCCACAGAAATATTTGCATCTGAGGCTGTGACTTCTTCTGTCTGGTTGGCCCAGGTTCCCTGTGCATAGATTACACAGTGAGCTAGATACATTGGCTTGGCCCAGTATGACAGGGAAAGTATCAAATCAGCAGCATGCAAGGGTTGATGTCAGATACTTCCAGTCTGCTTATGCAACGTGTACATTAGCATACTAGTCAATGTGATGAGTAGCTCAAGTAAGCTACAGATCTGTGCTTGAAAGTCTATGCAAAGTTCTAATTATGTTGGTCGCTTTGGCACCAAAAGAACAACCGGGTGGTTCAATTGATCAATTCTTGGACTGAGGAAATACACTCAAGAGCTTACCTCTTTCTCCCTCAGAACCCTTTATGCCAGGTAACCCTGGAGACCCAGGTAAACCTGTTATTCCCTGATCTCCTTTTTCACCTGGTGGCCCTGTAAAAAATGAAAAAATAATAAGTGTTGTGTTGAAAATTTCAAAATATTTTTGTGCTTTCATTACCAGACCAAGCAGAGAATTTCATCAAACCACACCGTAACAAATATGAGTGTCAGCTGGCAATGTTGGAAGGGACTTGATTCCTGCTCTGTTTTATCAAGCCTTTCACTACTTACATGTCGCAAAATGCTCAACGAAGGACATGCAGAAACAAAGTGTCGGTGGTCCAGTGTTGCTGCAGGTCATTCAGCGGTCTACAGATCCCACATCCTGCATTCAGTACTAATCTCCAATGTTCTCGGTGTGGAGTTTGCACATTCTTCCTGTGATGGTGGGGATTTCCCCTAGATGCTCTAATTTCCTCCCACATCCCAAAGTTATCAGCTCAATTGGTTACCGTAAGTTATCTCTGATGAAGGCGGCTGATGGAAGAATCAGGAGTGCTTAATGGACATGTGTGGGAGAATAGGTTACAGGGAAGTAACTGAAGGAATGGGATTGCTCTGAGAGCTGGTATAGACTCTCAGTCAAATACCACCCTTCTATGTTATAAGAAAACATGAAAAAATCTTAAGTTCTTGATCCCTGCTCTTTGCAAATTGAATAGTGCTTGATGATTTGCAATACTCTAAAACTAAAAGCACAAATATTCTAAAAGACATGGTTTGGGAAAATTCATCTATGTTTTAAATTTAACAGCATTTTATTTTTTGCTTTGGCGTTATGGAACGGGTGGAAGTTAATTGCTGGGATCAGTTGTTTTGGGAGCTGCCAGCGTGCGTAATCCACAAAAGAGAGCAATAATTCAGAAGCCAAATGCCAACACACTGACATACAAGAGAGAATGCTTCAGAGAAGCTATTGGAAGAGGCAGATTGGAGGTTTTACACACATCAAGTGATCATTAAAGACAATGTTAATCATGACTTTTATATTGAGTTAATGATGCACGGGGATCTCAAGCTTCTGGAACTCACCAGTGAAACAAAAGCAAAAGCACAGTAGCACTGGGTGAGAGCTAAGCTGATATGTGGTCATTAATACAATATTTGTTGCTTTGATTGTCTACGGAATAGTTAACTAGCAGAATTGTTGGTTCTTTGAAGCATTTGGAGAAAATTATTGCTGAATTTGTGCTGCATTTATGAATTTTGGGCATACTCCCTCAGTTATTGCACTTGGCAGTTTTCCACAGCCACATTAGAATGAGTGCTGTTTCTGCAGCAGTAATGTAGGATCTAGAGGGGCACAACTTGAGGACAACCAGAAACATCTCAGGAACTGCAACAGGCTGCAGCTGCACAGAAGAGGGTGGATCATCAGAATAATTCACTCTGCAGGAGGCTGTAGACTGAACATCATTATCTGAGGAGGAGAGATGCAGGTGGGTGGTAGATTTCTGCAGCCTCCTAGAAGAAGACCTGCTGCCTTCTAGACCCAGTGAATACGCTGGATCAAACTGACCAATTGCTCCATCCAGAAATAATCTAATGACTGTGTTTAGGCAGTTTAATAAACACACTGCAAAACCTTTGGGCTATGCCATCCCCAGGCCACTGCTCCCAAGACATCAGGAAATTAATGGGCTGAATCTAGCTGATGGTTTGCTGATGGCTCCATAAGGACTGGCCAAGTAGCTAGTGTGTGTATGTCATCATGTTCCAGACATTATGTCCTGTGCACTTTAACTCAGAAGAGTGAAATTTGCTGGAGATCAGATGGCGATGTGTCTGATCTCCTGCTCCACCACTGGACTCAGCACTGGATCCTTCGTTCAATGGAACATTCAGCACTGCCTGATTCATTCACGTAAGGTTACTGGCCTTCACCAAGAAGGTAAATGAAAGAAAGTGGCTTGTGTTTTTTTTCTTACTTCACTGTAGTATTAATGATTTCCATTAATTTCCATACAGTAAGTCAAATGTGGTTTTAAATGAACTTATTAGTTTATAATTTTATTAACATTATAATTTGAGCTTATTTAAATATTTTCAACTGTATCTAAATGATACTAAGTATCAGAGATATTTAGGAACAGTGGAATAGGCTCCAGGAAATATGTTAGGAATCATGCGACCTCTGAAGACCAAGTATCGCATGAGAGGCGAACACAAGTCCCAGACCAGGTCCAGTGTACTTCAGCTCCTCATCCAAACTGTAACCTCTCAAACTAATCACTGGTGTGATAATTTAATTCTATCAGTGTGGTCAGGTATGAATTAGCTAAGATTTAGCCACCTTAATACGAAATTAAACATTACTGTAATAGATAACTTTTGTGTCAAACTAAATTCTATAGATCCTCAAACTAAACCATATTGGACACACTTCTATTCCGTAACTAGCTGTGGAAACTTCTAATGACATCAGACCTTTATCCTGCAGATTACAAACAATATTGACAATGGCTATTATTAAAGTTTAAAAA
>JARFYF010000094.1:74483763-74493859 GCA_030265395.1 Rhina ancylostomus | reverse complement strand
GTGCCTGGAATGCGTTACCAGGGATAGTAGTGGAAGCAGGCAGGTTGGTGGAGTTTAAGAGGCTTTTAGATAGACACATGAATATGAAGGGAATGGAGGGATATGGACAATACACAGGAAGAGGACATTTAGTATAAATTGGATTCAAGATCGGCACAACATCGGGGGGCCGAATGGCCGGTCTAGTGCTGTACTGTTCTATGTCGTAACTGCCAATGCATCAAGCATCTTGTTATGCATTCCATCAGCTGTTGGTGATGCCATCAATGTTTTTGCCAGGACAGCTAATGCACAATCTTGCTCTCCAGGGTGTTGACAACCAAGCTGCTCTTCACCCCTTCCCTTACCATGAGACATTCAAGTCCAGTGGCTCATTAACTGCAGATCCCACCTCTAAGCTAACCTTTACATTGTGCTAATATCCAAACTGGTGGCTGGGACGATTAAATAGCATGACACTGTGGCTTCAGTTTTGTTCTCACCTGGTTTATGCAACATTCTCTGCTGAAGTTGCAGTTCCTGACTATCCAAAAGAAATGCACAGGTCAAGGAATGCCAACTGCAACTTGTAAATCAGAAGGGACGGTAGGAATAAGAATGTGAGAAGGATTGAGGTATGAGGATACAATCACCTCAAACAGTTTCAGCCTCACCTCTGGCAATGAGCTCAGTCACAGATGGTGATTGAGTCCAGATACTGTCAGGTTCACAATTTGTGGTGAAGTGATTTGTGAGTGACTTTCCACTCTCAGTAAGCTCTTCCCAGTTGTACACCAACTGGTGAAATCATGCCAGTGAGTATTGCATAATGGTCTTGGGTGATGATTGAAGAACTGTTGGTGTGTGCCAGTTGTGATGTGTGGGTGTGAGATTTGCAGCGATAGGGTCTGTGCAAGGCAATGGTGGAATGAATGAATGTTGGACATGATACAGATTGCAGACTGATGAACAATGGGGGTGTGATGCATTCAGCAGGATGTGAGGTCAGTGGTGGAGCTCACATATGGCTTTTGAAGTATTCACAAATCTTTACCATGCATGCAAGGTATTAAACTTCTTAGCACAGTGTCCAAGTGCTTGATGAAAGAGAACATTTCTCCTCCTTTCCACCTACCTGACTGCAGCCTGCAGCGCAGTACTGCGGAAGTGAGAAACCCACTCTCTCCCATGTTATGCCACATCTGCTTGAACAAGTCGCATTTGTTGTTCATTCCACCAGTTCATAAGGCACGACCTCTTTGAGTCCTGGGCTAGCTGCAAGTAATGCAGGCCATCTTTACCTGGTATTGGCCCTGCCTTAATTACATTATCCTTAATCAGCACAACTACCAGTGGTAAACCACAAAAAAAGCTGTTAATGATCAGGAAGAAAGAGATCTACATTCGACTGGTACTTGTTCCATTGAAGGAGTGTTAATTAAGCATTGTGATCCACTATGTATTTTCCAATGCCAACCAATTAAGCTTCTGTAATCCTTCAAATTTTATTATTTTTAGAAACTGTGTCACATAAAAAACAAATGACAAAGCTAGTAAAATGATTTCCCCAAATCCAGCTACAAGCTTAGGGTCTATAGAAACATCTCCCACAAATTCTCAGTTACTAGTTGTGCCTTCAGTTGGGGCACAATTTCTGCTTTATTGACTGGGGATTTTATTCCTGCAAATTTAGTTGAAGTGTGGGATCATCCATGATAAGTCATTATAGCAATAGTCTTTGCTATATGATCAGCAACGTGATCCTCATCATCACAGCCCCACATCCTTGAGTTATTTAGCTGATTTTTCCCCATAAACCTTGACTCCTCTAAAGACCAAACATTTATGTTGGCCTTGGTTCATTGATCCAGCCTCCATAGCTGTCAGGACAGAGAACTCTAAAGATTTACAAGTCTCCAAGAGAAGTAGTTCCTCTTCATCTCTATCGTAAATGGAGGAGCCCCATAGTTCTAAATTTCCCCATAAGAGAAATATGTTCTCAGGAGCTAAAGCCTGTTCTTAAACCTGATCTGCCTTTACTGCAGTAAGAATAATTAGCACAAACTAAACACAGGACTGAGATTACAAACAAGGATGATTGTACTGGATTACTGCATTGTTTCTTCTTCTGATTGTCTATAATATCACTGTGGATTGTGAATTAAATATTTGAAATTAGGTTGCATTGGTATCTATCTTGTTATTGTTATAACTTACATTGGGAAGTACATAATGTGCTAAATAAATGTTTCTTTGATAAATGGTTTAAGGAAAACTCCAAGGACGTTTACTAAATTGCAGAAAATGTTACCAAATAAAGAGTTCAGTGGAGACACACAGATTTACATTGTTTGCTATTCAGGAATAAGCATGACCATTCAACTACTTATATTACTTCAAGTGGACACAGTATGTAAAGGGAAACTCGTTAAATTGAAGCAAGTTATTTGCTCATTTTAACATTGTTGTTTCCTCTTTCTTGTGACATCTAAGACTTAATGCACTGGCATTTTAAGTTGAAAAGGAACATGAAACCATTGGTTGGTAGAGTCTTTTGGATCTAATGCCTTTGAACATTTCTCAGAAATTTTCAATCAACTGGTTCAATTCCAGACATCCAACAGCACGTTTCAGTGCTTAGTTTACCAATTCCATTGAGAACACAGTCACAGTTACCATTGTGTTATGATTCAATTGCACATTAAATGAAACATAAAACTTTATGAATCAGCATTAAAGTTAAATAAGTTCCTTAAGTATTCATCACTGCCTGTGATGCACCACTGCCATCATGTAAAAATTAAATATACTCTTAACCTTAATGTAATTTGAATATCTTTATGTTTTAAGGAAATATACATAAAATAACTTTAATGCATTTTTAAAAGAAATCACTGTAAAACAGCTAAGATTCTGCTTGAGACGTTTGCTATTCACTACTTGATTATTCTAAGAATGCGGCTTTACCTGCAAAGAATCCAACTTCACTGCTGCAGTTTTCACCAGAAATCTTAATATCCGTTCAACGGCAAGTCTTTTAAATAGAATGGCCATGCATGACTGAGAGTAGGCTTTTGTTCACTAATTACATATCGGGTGCTTGCTCTTTTATGTTTTAATAATCTAGGAATAAATGAAATCAGCATCATGCTTCATTGCTCAATCATAATTACTGTTTTCAATTGACAATCAATTGAATCCTACACTCTGTACTTCATATAAGTTAATGAAATTTCTAAGCCAAGAAGTTTCAATTCTGGGCAATTAATTAGAGAAAAAAAAACAGGAGAAAATGTATATAAAAATTCCAAATACCAGAAAATCCACTTACTGACACAATGCTACTTGTATTACTGTGCTTCTACAATGGAAGGTAAGTGTTGGTCAGCACCTATAAAAAAAGTTACCTTGGCCAACATTTACAATGACCTTCTTAGTAAACGATTGTACCACATTTTAGTGAACTGCATGAGCTATTAATAGGGGGTAATTTCTACAGTTTTGTTTTAATGTTATCAAGAGATTGATTCACTTGGACGAATAATATTTGAAGCCATATTGTGTGCTAAAATAAAGCAGAGGTTCCATTCACTCTGAAGTAATAGGCACCATCTATGGCTAATACATTGTCAAATTCTAGCAATCGGCATAAAACTGACCCAAACACAGCTTGCCTACTGGAGAGTAATACCACACAGACATTGTGGCAAGGCACTGTTGTCCCTGGTGCCTCTTGGAGATTTCCTCAAGAAACAAACAAAACTAAAGATTTTATTCAAGATTCAGACTATTAAATTGAATGAACTTTTATTAATACGTTTTTCTTTCCAAAGGACGAGAAAATGCAAATATGTGCAACAAGTTTACTGTCGCAGATTCTTCTCAATAGTGTTTCCTTACTGATGGTATCATGGGCTTTCATAAGGTCGAAAAAGGCCAAGTGTAATGGCCATGGCAGCTCCCTGGAGTTGTTGTATGTTGAAGGTAATATCTACTGTGCCTCTGTACAGATGAAATCCACACTGTGATCCAGGAAGCAGCTCTTCAGATGCTGGAAGGCGGAGGTTGAAGAGGACCCTGATGATGACGTTCTTTTTTGTAAACATCAGGGAGACCTTGCTGTAATTACTGCAGTAAGACTTGTTTCCTTTCTTGAAGATGGTCCTGATTGCTATGTCTCCTATGTCTCCGAGGTCTCCTGTTGTGTCCTCTTTCCCTAGATGTAGGTGAAGCAGTTGTGAATTTGTGACTCAAGTTGCTCTCTGCCAAATTTTGAAACTTCAGCAGAGAGACTGACATTTTCAGATGGGTATGGCTTTTATGACTTTTGGTCAGATAATGAGGCTGGACCAGATAATGTGCTGTAGAATGGATTCAAGACCACTCATATCTGGGATAGAGTCAAGAGCAGAACTAAAGTTCTCCTTGGCCACATCTGTAGCTTCTAGGTTTGGTATGTATGCACTATGTCTACAGCATATTAGACTGTGTGGAAGGTTCAGAGGTGTTCACCGGTCTACCAGGTGGAGCCACTAAGATGTAGCTTAATTTATTTATGATGCTGGAGCCCACCCCATGAAGTTGGCATTCCTCTTCCAGTTTGCCATTCTGTCTCCTGTTCATTGTGTCTCACTTAGGGTGGCCATGAAGATGTCAGAATATCTGATTTCCCAGGCTCTGATAGCAGAGTAACATTCAGTTCTTGACGATCAGGGTTGTTGACGAGGGCCCATTATTATTCAACACCGGGCAAGGTAGTTCAGCAAGTTCAAGGGTTTTAGATGAGTGGGACCAATTGTGGAACAGTAGTCCAGACAAAATTACTCTTTTGGCGCTACACATCGCACATGTGAAACTTATCTACAGAAATGGAGAGGAAAGTCCGCGCTATAAATGCCGCCAGTAGGAAAGTTCTTGCTGAAAATGCCACTGGAATGAAGGAGCTCCTGGATGGTTTTAGACCACAGTGGATATCACCAGAGGCATTAACGTACCTTACAATGTGGTCACCTTGACCTCAAGCTCTATTCAATTCTTTTGAGACCCATGGGCACTGCAAGACACAGCAGTAACATAGTCCTATTAAGAGAAATATCATTAATATATTGAATTTTTTTTTAGCATGAGAAGAAAGAGACAATTAAATTTGCTTCAAGTTAAAAACTCAATGTTCTATATGATTCTGATATTAATATTTAATTAATATACAGCAACAGACCACTAGAGGACAGTGCAAAAATATAATAGTCATAAAGAAAAGCAAGTCTGAATTGTGAAAGATTTCATAAATAGATTTAAATGAAAATAATGTGTCATTCCAATCGATGTTCACTATATTTATTCTTTTAAGTATGGGCTTCTCCTGGAATGAATCATTACAATGGAAAATTTTCACCATTAGTGCTATCCGTGAGGAACTTCATGTTGAAAATTATGGCAATAATGAAGTCATGAACTTCTGAAATGAATTGGAGTGAGGAAATCTGTTTTGCTGCTGGTGAAAAATCATAATGAAAGTTTGTCAAATTATTATACACTGAAATTAAGTTATTAACTAGTACAAATTAGGATTCAATGAAAAGAATTTAGCACTCTGAAGGTAATGTAGAAATGCTGCATATGAAAATGCAGGATCACAGAGTCATGTAAAACACCTCAAACATCTTGCTTATTATTTTCACGCAGGCTTTGGTAAAAAAAATCAAGGAATTTCAGACAGACCTATTAACATACACATCACTTATATCACAATTTCAATGAAAAATACTGAACACTAGCTCCCTATGCCTCAAGTACATAATGATCGTGTATTTAAGCTCGGTATGTGGTTGAGATAGAAAATGTTCTAGATTTGATCTTTGGGTGCAAAAAGGCTTTTCAAACTGAGGTGCGTACAAAATCCTAGAATTTTGCTTTACAGATATTAAGCAGTTAGCTCTTTGATGGAATTTTTTTCTTTTGCTCCATTTTTCAGTTTTTTCATAAAACCTGTTAAAATTTTGCTTCTTTCAATTATGCATTTACTTCCCATTAACAGTAGCAGTGGATTTAATTTCCTCAGCTATATCTGACAGGTTATTCCATGCTGTAGCGATCTCATTGCTAGTAGTGTAGAGCCTGGACTAACTGAACAAAGACGGTGATTTTTGCCTATTGAAATATCCTAGTAAGAACTTATTTGTATCAAACTCTTCAATTTAAGATGGGAAATCTATCTAGCCATGTCATATTTCCAAAATGAATTTTTTAACTTAAAAGATACTCATTATCAGCGTCTGAACACAGAGTGAGTTATATATAAGTATAGCAGCTCTCAATATAAGAATCAACGTCCTCATTCAGATGACTTGACAATTCAGAGAGCTTGCAAGGCCCAACAGAAGTTGCCAGGAATATCTATAGTTCTGCAAGCTACATAGCACTGAAACCCTAGGGGGCTTAATTATGAGGTGGCAAAAGGGAGAAGCTGCTGCAGTCAGATAAAGAGGAGCAGATGTACAATAAATTGCTGTTACCGAAGGTTTTTGATAAATTCTTTTCTGAAGTCATATAACCAATACCACTTCCTACGTATATCTCGGTCTCCTGGCGAGTATAGTGGCAAAGCAGGGACAACCAACTTCACAGTTGTGCTCTAACATTACCTTTGTAGTGTACATTGTTGCCCTCATTATTGCAGGAGTTAAAGTGGCCGAGTGAAGACCTCAGAATTCCAACAGCAAGAATGAAGGTGAGGCGTCAAGCTTGCTTGCTGCTGGAACCCTGCAAGAATGTTGTCCATTAGCAATATAGAAACAGCTTTTTTCCCAAGCTCCGTCTTATTGCTGTCTGCTTCTGTCTGATTCTCTGCCCCAAGATGTGAGGCAGCTCGAAAGCGATGTTTTATATGGAGGAAAGTGAAATGGGCCATATGGTTATATACTTTCTGCCTCATTACATAGCTATGCATTCTTGAAGCCCATCTCTCCAAAATCTCTGTACAACATGGAACCTAATGTGAATATATCATTGCCTTCTGAGTTTTAACTCTGTGCTTTGAAATGGAGCATATCCCTCTTTGTGCAAGGGAGAGGACAAATCTGCATCAAATCTCTAACCCCGGGAGCTCCACCTTTAAAATGTCTGGTGTCTCAGCACACCCACAGTTTGCTATAACAGCAAACATGATCAGATCAGTAAAGCTTTCATCAGGACACTGAGTATTTACAAACAATCCATTGATGAGCACAATATCTTCGCTATTAGATGCCTGGAGTAAGTGTTTGTGGAGCTCTGTGTGCTCTGTGTTGGCTTGCAGTTCTGTAAGATCAATCTGTTAAGTGTATACATCAGTAAGCAGACAAGCTGGTTCACACTTGTCTTGCATAGCTGTGCATTACCTAGTGCAGCTTCCTGTACACGGATAAAACCCTCACAGAGAGCTGCACTTGAGTTTTTAGTAGTTTTATGGGTGATTCTTTAATTCACTTTCAGGATGTGGGTGTCGCAAGAAGGCCAGCATTTATTGCCTGCCCCGAATTGCTTGTGAGAAAGTGGAGGTGAGCAGCCCTCTCAAACTGCTGCAGTCTTTCTGGTGAAGGGTCTCCCAGAGTGCCATTGTGAAGGGAGTTCCAGGATTTAGATCCAGTGATGATGAAGGATTGATGAAATATTTTCAAATTCGGATGGTCTCCTACTTGTAGGGGAACCTGCAGGTGGTGGTGTTCCCATGCACCTGCCATCTTTGTCTTTCTTGGTGGTGGAGGATGTGTTTGAGAAATGTCTTTGGAGTAACCTGGGTGAATAACTGCAGTGAATTTTATATGTGTCACTCTGTGTCAGGGGTGGAGAGAATGATTTTTTTCTGACTGCTTCAGGGGGGTGCCAGTCAACCAAGCTGCTTTGTTCTGGATGGTATAGAGCTTCTTATTGGAGCCAGGCAAGTAGATCATATTCCATCATGCTCTTGACTTGTACCTTGTAGATGGCAGAAAGTCTTTAGGGTGCTAAGAGCAGAGTCACTCACCACAAGATACCTAGTGTTTGATCTGTGCTTGCAGCCATGGTATTTATGTGGCTGTTCCAGTTGAACTTCTGGTCAACAGTGTCCACCAGAATATTGGTGGCTGGGGACTTGGTGATGGTAATGCCATTGATACCATGAGATCTCATGGAATTTGGAATAAAAATTGAGCACATCCCACATACCAAAGATATGCAGGTTGGTAGCTTAAATTGTAAACTGCCCTTACTGTTTACACTACTTCAGATTTTCACTAAAACCTTGTGCACCATTCCACTGTTTTGCACTCATTGTTGTATTTATTATATTTGTTATTACCATGTATACTGTTTACTCTATGAGCTCACGTGAACAAGGAATTTCATTGCATCCTGGTGTACATGACAATAAACTAATCTGAATCAGAATCTAAGGGGAGTTGATGGAAATATGGAGAAAATAAAGGATGATTCGTGTCGGTTTAGTATAAGTGAGTTCTTGATGTTGGCATATACTTGGTCAGTTTAAGGACCTGTTTCCATGCTCAATGACGTTATGTGACTGTCCCCCAACTCTGACTATATTTGTACCTTTATGTAAAATAAATATTGCAGCAAATGTCTTACTTGTAGCTATATCAAAATTTGGACATGCTGTCTTCCCTCCACCCAGACTTAACTAGAATACAAATAATCTCCTTGCAAGGAAGTGTGTTGTAGTGGATCAAATTGCAATAAGATAAAAATCTTCACAGATGAATTTTTTATTGCTGCTGCAGCAGTGGCCATCTGAAATCTATGTTCAGACATATTGTAAGGATAAATATCTGAATCGTTATTAATTCAGGCATGTTCTGTATTTGATTTGGAGATACTAGACATTGGTACTGGCTGGCAAAAGAGCATTCTAATATGAAGGAGCATTCCATTTCTCACGCAGCAATAAGCACAACATTAGAAAAGAGAGAGAACGAAAGACAAGACTGTTTCTTTGGCACATACATGTAATTCCTAATGTAATCTCTGTTAGCTAAGTATTTTAACAGCTAACAGCAATCAATATTTCATGATGCAAGATATTTTACGCAATGATTTAGAAGGTAATAGGTTATTTTCTGTATTAATAACTATCCAGTCAATAATAAAATTGATGGCTGCAGATTAATACATAATACCATTGGTGTCATATAAACACAATGTTCAACTGTAAGTCATTAGGTAAACAGTAATCAGCATTTGACCTATTGAAGCACTTGTTAGCGTGTGGCCATTAAAGTTGTGTCATCGAAAGTGACGCCTCAGCTATGGAGGTAGATTTTGCAAAATGAATACTCCAAGTGCATGTGACATTAACTCATCAGGAATTTGTGTGGGTGTTCAACAAAAAAATTTAGAAAATTTTCCATATAGATTCCTGTAGAGGGAATACTAATTTGTAAAATCTACTCCATAGTTACTTGTGATCATTTATATATAAACAATTTTTTCCATTTGGAAGTCAGTAGGGGGTGCTGTGCTGCTGCAGGAAGGTCATAGGTTGAAGCTGCAGGAATGCAAGCAGAGAAGATAGAATTTCGCTGAGACATTCAGCATGGAAACAGGCCCTTCAGCCGACCAAGTCTGCACTGACCATCAAGCACACATTTACACTCATTCCATGTTATTCTCCCCAGATTCTATCATGCACCTATATACCAGGGGAATTTACATTGGTATTGGTTTATTATTGTCACTTGTACCGAGATACAGTGGAAAAACTTGTCTTGCATACCGACCATACAGGTCAATTCATTACACAGTGCAGTTACGTTGAGTTAGTACAGAGTTTATTGAGGTAGTACAAGTAAAACAATAACAGTACAGGGTTAAGTGTCACAGCTACAAAGGAAGTCCAGTGCAGGTAGACAATAAGGTGCAAGGTCACAACAAGGTAGATTGTAAGGTCAAGAGTCTATCTCATTGTATAAAGGAACCATTCAATAGTCCTATCATAGTGTCCTTGAGCCTGGTGGAATATGCCCTCAGGCTCCTTTATCTTCTGCCTGATGGGAGAGGAGAGAAGAGAGAATGACCCAGATGGGTGGGGTCTTTGATTGTGCTGGCTGCTTCACCAAGGCAGTGAGAGGCAAAGACAGAG
>JARFYF010000094.1:74358641-74372225 GCA_030265395.1 Rhina ancylostomus | reverse complement strand
CCTGACTCCAGTCTTGTATCAGTGTGCTGCATTTGGGTTCTCTGTGAGTTTGCTCTGGATCAACATTGTGACATAGACGAGGTTGGACGAAATGCATGGGAATCTGTCTCACCAGGAATGGCTGTTTAGCTCCCTGGATGGAGTGGAGAGGGGAGGTGCAGGGACAGGTGTTGGACATCCTATGATTATAGGGGAAAGTGCCTGGAGAGGGAGAGGAATGGGTGGGGAGAGATGAGTGACCAGAGTCCCAGAGAGTGTGGTCCTTGCAGAAAGCAGGAAAGGGTGGAGAGGGGAAGATGTGACTGGTGGTGGGACCAAGTCGTAGCTGGCAGAAATGTCGAAGAATGATGTGCTAATACAGTTATACAGTAAGGTGGTAGGGTGAAAGGTGAGGACCAAGGGAACTCTATCCCTGTTCAGTTTGGGTGGGGGGCAGGCAGGGGTAAAACAGAAGTGTGGGAAATGGGAGAGATGCAGGTGAGGGCTCCATGCTTCCTGAAAAAGGGGACATCTCAGAAAGCCTCACCTCGGGAATAGATGTGGTGGAGACAGAGAAACCGAAAGGGGTGGTGTCCTTACAAAAGATAGTGTGGGGAAACAAAGGGCTGCAGATTACGGAATCTGATATGAAAGGAAGGTAAAGAGTGGAACCAAGTAAAGGAGGAAAGGTGGGCAGTAGGAACAGTGGTGGAAGGGGATCCACTTATCACCTCCCAGCCTCTATCGCTATCCATGCCCTTCCCTCCCCCACCTGACTCCACTTGCCCATCAACTGCTCATCACCTGCATCCACCTATCACTTGCTAGCTCTTGCCCCACCCTTCCCCCTTACTACTTCATGCTACCTCCCCTCTACTCCTTCAGTCCAGAGGGAAGGATCTCGACCCAATGTCAACTCTTTATTTCCCTCCTTAGATGCTGCCTGATCTGCTAAGTTCCTCCAGCAGCTTGTTTTTTTTCACTGAGTAAATATGTTGTTTTGGTATGTATTGTGAACAAAGTATATGCAAAACCAGAAGGATTAGTGAAAGGGATAAACCGGGTTAAGCATTAGTATAAATAAGACAATAAAATGGATAAAATAATTAGATTGAAACCAGACAAATCTCAGGCTTAGCCAGCTTTCAGAGGTTATTAAGAGGAAAAGGAAAATAATTGGTTTCCAATTTCTGAAGCTTTCTGCATTATAAAAAATAATAGGTGGGAACACTGAATATGCTATACTATAATCATCCTATGAATGAACAATTCAGGAACCTTTCCTTCATAGCAGAAAATTACATGCATCACTCCACTATTTAGGAAAGGTGAAAGAAGAAAAGAATTATAGACCAGTTAACATCCATTATCAGGAAATTACCAGAGTCTATATTAGGAATGAATGACAGAACAATTCAAATTTTTTTATTTAGTCAGAGGGATCCAGCAAGGATTTTCAAAGGATAATGGCTGACAAAAGTGATTGAATTTTTTTGACTAAAATATTGGATAGGAGAATGCTTCATTTAAGAATGTCGTAGCACAGTGGCATGACTAGTGAAGCCACTGCCTCACAGTGCCAAAGACCTGGGTTCAATCCTGGTATCAGGTGCTGTCAGTGTGGAGCTTGCACATTCTCCCTGTGCCTGCCTGGGTTTCCTCCGGGTGTTCCAGTCTCTTCCCATATCCCAAGTAAGAGGTTGTTAGATTAAGTGGCCATTGGAAGTTGTCCAAAGTGTGCAGATGAGTGGTAGAATCTAGGGGTTCATCAGGATATAAGATTGGCATAAATAGGTAGTTGGCAGCTGGCTGGACAACCCCAGTGGCCCGAAGGGCCTGCTTCCATGCTTTTTAACTCCATAACTCAATAGAATTAGGACTGGGAGTAGGCCATTTGGATCCTCATGCCTACTCTGCCATTCAACAGGATCATCTATTTCAAACACCGTTTTCCTGACCTATTCCTATATTCCTTGATTGATATCCATTTCCCTACTTGTTGTTTCCTATTTATTAACCAATATTCATTGCACATTACTTTATTACCCCCAATTCCATGTCCATTAATTTTGTTCACCATGTACCACCAACAACCTTAGCGGAAGCCTTCTGAAAATTCAAATGCATCACATCCTTTGGTTTCCCCCTCATCCATTCTATTAGATATATCATCAAAGAACTTCAGTAGATTAGACAACTATAATTATCCTCTCATAAATTCAATAATATTATTATTGAAGTATCCCAATACCATGTGCTTCAGGAAGATCGTCAGGTATAATTTATGTTTTCCTTGTGTATCTGATGCCATGCACCTGTGATGCTACTGCAAGTAAGTTTTTCATTGCACCTGTGCATGCATGTACTTGTGCATTTGACAACGAACTCAACTTTGACTTTGAGGTCCTTGGGATTCATCAGTTTACTGACTCATTAACTTCACTAGTAATTTTGTATTCCTAATACTAATTTCTTTTATTTCTTCATTTGCAGTGGACCTGCAGATCTCCAGTAATTCCAGGAGGATTTTTTTATATCTTTGTCTGTGAAGGTTGGCATTAAGATTTGTTTAATTCTTCTACTATTTCCTTATTCCTGTTACAAGTTAATCCATCTATATGACACACATTTGCTCTCCCTAGTCTTTTCCTTATCTGCTTCAAAAAGGGATTTGTTAACTTTATGATCTATTAGCTATAATTGAATCTCATTGAACTGAAAACAAACTATTGACCTGGTTATTGGGTGGCAGGAGCCAGAGAATAGCAATAACATGCAGATCGTCAGATTGGTGTTTCTGAGGTCATGTCGTGGGACCTCAAATATTAACTGAATTTATTCCATGATGGAATAGACTATCCCATACCAAAGTTGCTGATGATATAAAGACCAATGATGTTGTAAGCAATATAGACAACAACCTTTCCCTCCATGTCAACAAAATGAAGTAGCTGGTCATTGACTTCAGGAAGCTGGCTGGAGTACATGTCCCTGTTGATGTCAATGGTGTGGTGGTGGAGGTGGTTGAGATTCAAATTTCCAGGTGTAAATAACACCAGCAATTTGTTCCTTCTCCCAATAGACAGAGGATACAAAAGCTTGAGAGCTGAAGGACAGCTTCTGTCTGGCTGATATCAGACTCTTGAATGGACCTCTCATATGCTAAAACAGGAACTCTTGATCTCCCAAACTATCTTGTTGTGGGCCTTGCACTTTATTTGTCTACCTGCACTGACTTTCTCTGTAACTGCAACACTATATTCTGCATTCTGTTTTTCATTTAATTATCTCAATGTACTTATGTATGGCATGATCTGTCTGAATGGCATGCAAACAAAAGTTTTTCACTGCATCTTGGCATATGTGACAATAATAAACCAATACCAATACAAACAAACCAATAAAGAGTTTTAGCAAATTTAATGAATAAGAGAAGGCAATTGAATTAGATTCTAAGTATTTTAAATGTTATGTCATATACTTTATATCTGAAGAGATAAGAGTACTTTCTAAAGTCTGGATGTCTGGAAAGTAGGTTCAAAATAGTTTAATAGATGATTAAAATGTCACAAACAGAAAATAATTAAAAAGACTTTTACATCTTTGAGTCCAGGGGATTACAATGCCAGAGCATAAAAATTATTCTGTAGCTATACAAATCCATGTTTAGACCATATGTAAGAGCAGTTCTAGAAATTAAACCCTAGGAAGGATATATAAGGTATGATTTGAGTGAAGTTTACAAGATATTAAGGAAAACTGATCAGGTAGCAAAAAAATTATTTTTGTTGGTTAGAAAGTTGAGGAATGGGGTGTCTAATCCTTATAGTAGAGCCAAGTTTTTCAGAAATGAAATTAAGAACAACTTCTGTTCAAAAAGGATAGTCGGAATTTGGAATTCTTCAACAAATGTCAACTGATGTTACATCAATTGTTAATTTTAAATGCGAGATTGATTATTTTTTTGTTAACCCAGAGGTAGTGCAGGGCATGGGGAAAGCAGGAATATGGATTTGGGTCACAATCAACGATGTCATTGAATGGGAGAACAGACTTAAAAAAATATATATTCTTTTCACACTGTCATTCAAAAGGAACAGATAAATGAAAGAGCTACAGGCCAATGATTTTAACACCAGTGACAGAAAAATTGTTCGAATCCATCAATAGACGTAGTGAATGGAAAAGTACAGGGTACATTTACTCCCCTGCTTTCTGTAAGGTTACATTCAAGGACACTATTGTTGAAGACAAGATACTGCAGTACCAGTTGTTTTACTCCAATTAACAAAATAACAAGTTATAAAGTTCTGCAATAGTTACCAAATTATGTAGACATGAGAACATGCTTCCTATGAATTATGTGCAATATTGTTACATATGATAATGGCAGAGACAGTAGAATTACCATGCTGCTTTTTAACCTGACCTGCAACATATTTTCATACACTATTGCAGCATTAAGGAAGAACCTGCTACTGGGGGAGTCTCCAGCATTTGCTACTGTTCTATGACGTGTGTACAAACTTGCTTTTTATGGATCTGCCATTGTCACCAAAGCCAGCTCAGTTCTCAGTGGCGTACTCCTGTGTAGCAGCAGGGCCTTGTGCCATCACTTGGGAGGTGGGCAGGAGCTGGCAGTAGAACAAGCCCTGTACATGAAATGATCTAAAAATTATTGCTATGGCCTGGCAAAGATATCTCTCAAACCCATCAAACGCTTGAATTTTCTGAATGTCCCTGGCATACAGAAACATTCAAACTATTAATAATCAAACAATGAAAGGCATTTAAAAAAAATAAAATTTGAATAAGAACTAAAGCATTTACAATCACTTCTAAATAATTAACTGACAAATTAATGATGTCAGTCTTCTCAATTTGGGTCAGTTCTGCATTTTCAACTTCCTGGCTCCCTGTTCTGGAACTGTAGCAGTGAACTTGCTTCCAGATTTCTGGGAGCTAGCAGCCCTTCTTGGTGATCCTGACAGGAGCCTGGCAGTCATACAGAAAAACCAAACATTGTGTCAGAATTCCACCTCTGTGGAAAGGTGGTCAAAAAATCACCACCAGGAAATCTGTTTTTATCCAGCCTCAACCCTATTTTCAATAAAATCTTATCAGAGAAAACTTTCAAGTAAATTTCAATTTGCCTGCCCCTAGTCATATTTCAAACCAACAGGGCAATTTGGTTCAAGGTAATATAAAACGAGAGCAATCCATATTCAGTCGACTGCTAGCTGCCAAATATACCATTAGAGAAAATAATCATTTACCTTTTACTTGCTTGGGATCCTACACCTCCCTGCCAACCATTCTTAATGTGTAGTTGAAACATAGAATTTTGAAAAATTACTTGTTAAATTTTAAATAAATTGCTTTTTGCCCTCTACATTTCACTGTAGCAAGTGACCACATCCTAAATCATATGGCCTGTTTAGGATTTTGAGCAATATCCTTCAATATGTTTCACCTTAATTCAAAAGCTACTGAAAATAATCCATTTATTTTTTCCATCTTTCAGATACTCTGGCATCAGTCTAGAAGGATAAGGTGGATATCAAGCCTGCTTCTATTTTTCAATGGCACTGTGTAACTATCCATTTGAAGGAAGATAATACTTTCTTAGTTCTACATAATAGGCTAGAAACTGGAATGCATCCATTTCAAAAGTATCATGAGAGACCAAAAAAATGTAATTTGGGTTACAACATCCAGAATTCAAAGGACTGTTGAAAAATGTTCAACCCAAAATTGAATTGATCCATATTTGGTGGATATCTAGTACAGGTGATGAGACAATTATATGTAATAAGGAGCCTAATGCCTATTTGAGAAACCTATTTATACATTTTTGAGCCCACGCTTAATATTCAGGATGAGCTAAAAGCAGCTGTCGAACCTTTTTTGCCAAACACGTTTTTGAAATCCTCAGATCTCCATTGACAGGTGCTGGGATCATTTACCTCACCATAAATAGCCTGAAGGAATTTCCTGTCCATTGAGAAGCAATCATTCGGTATTATTTCCAACACCAATTTTACTTCCTTTTTCAGGTAGCAAAGATAATTATACTTTCACACCCTCCAGCAAGGCTAATAGTGGGTCACTTTGGGCATTCCTTTTTACAATGGGCGAGTTCAAATAGGTTCTTAAGAAATCTTTTTATAATCCAGTTTTCTGATACTGCTTATAATATTTAATTATAACCCAGCTAAACTACCGTGTGATGTAATAAAGGAATTATTCTTAGCTTACAAGGTCTTCTAACAAAGGTTTAATGTGTTCAGTAATGGAGTCTCTCTTCCTGATCGTCAGCACTGTAATTTTACTGAGTATCTTATTAAGACATTCAACAAGTGAAATTTTGATTCTATGTTGTCATGTGCAAGTGGTACTTAGCTTATGAAATTTCAAAGAAAGAACAATGTCTGAGGATGAAAGTAACTCATCATTTTGAGGAGTTTTGCATCATTAAACATAGTTTTCTGTATAAGTCATGTAGATAGACCATGCAAATACTATGGTAGAATAGTCAAATAAAGGTTATTAGGAGTTTACTCACTTTAATGGGTAATTTTCTCAATAGGTATCCAATAACCTTTATCAACTTTATATAATGGGAATGAAGTTATTATTAAGAAAAGCAATACAACAGCTCTTTTCTCTTGTCTTTGTTTATCTGTCAGCCTTATCCAAACCATGCAACCCTACAAAGGGGTTTTACAAGCATAAAACCTAATGACATATGAACGTACAGAGAAAACTGGGAAAAAACACAAGTAAAATTTAATACAAAAAAACATATTAAAAGAGGTGACCAAAGATTGGTTAAAGCAGTATATTTTGAAGAAAAGGAAGTGAAAAGGCAAAGCTAGTTAGGAGAGAATTCAAAGGCCTAGAACTCATAACTGAATGCAAGGTCGTCAGTGGTGGGGCATTGAGGAAAAAAATATATGGAATGTATGATAGCATAGTAGTTCAGTTACTGAACTGGCATCTAGCACACTGGATCATTGATCTAGAAATGGCATTTTGAATCCTACCACTGGTATCTGGGGAATTTAAATACATGCAAGATAAGTCTGGAATTTTTAAAAATAAAGCTACCATGAAACTACTGGATGGCTGTAAAATCCATCTGGTTCATTAACAATGTACATAAAGGAAGGAAATCTGCCACCTTACTCAATCTGGTTTATCTTTGCCTTCAGACCTCCTAATGTGGTTGACTCTTAACTATTTCCCCAGTTCAGGGTAATTATGGATGGACAGTAAACATTAGCCTTGCTGCCAGTAACCACAAACTGAAAAGGAATACAAAATTAAGCACAAAAGATTCAAGCAGAATTCACATACATATGTAAAATGTTCGATAAGGTGGCTCTCCAACACCTTGGACAGGGCCATATGGGATGGACAATAAATGCTGGACTTGCAGCAATGTGCTGATCCTGAAAAATATCTTCTCTTTGTTTTTGTGATGTGATAGGTGTCTCTTACAACCTGCTGCCACTGGCACAAATCATCATTGATGAGCTGTTTCCTTTTGCAAAATTAATGCTGTGCTTCCTAAAAAGGAGCACTGCATTTTTGAGAACCCCAACTATTGACCATAGTTTTAATCCCCAGAACCAAAGTTGCTTGTGCCCACAACAACTTACATCTTTCCCAATCCCTGCAGAAAATATTAATTACACCATAATGGTTAAATTGAACTAACTGGATTTATTCAATATAGATTCACCATATTTGGAACAGTACAATTACATGTTTGAACAATATGATTTTTGATACTATTAAAAAGCTTAGAGACCCATTTCAGAGGGCATTTAATTGCTCATCATATTTCTACAGACCCAGATCAGTAAGGGGAACCGACTTCCTTCCCTGAAGGATTTGAGTGGATCAAATGGGTCTTTAAACAACAACCCAGTATTTTCAATATCAACATTACTGAGACCAGTTTTTTGCAAGAAAAAATCCAAATTACTTAATTAATTAAAGACATATTCCCAGTTGTTGAAAATCAAAACAACTGCAGATGCTGGAAATTTAAAATAAAAACAGAAAATGCTCTAACGAAAGGTCTTCAACTTGAAGCATTGACTCAGTTTCTCTTCACACAGATGCATCCTGATCTGCTGAGTATTTCCAGCATTTTCTGCTTTCATAATATATTCCAGTTGTTCATGTAGAACTTGAGCTCATGATTTTGGTTTCTTAGCCCAAGCCACTGGACTATTAGTCCACTGATTTAACCTCTCTGCCATCAAGAAGTTGTAAAACTGGTCAATGGCAACAAGGAGAAAATGCCATCAAACCTTACACCAAAATAGCTGATGGAGTTTAAACGTTCAGCCCCAGTACCTTGCTCCTCAGGGCAATCCAAATATCTTCAGTTACTCCATCACAGACCTTTATTCCATCATAATGTTGTTCATTGATGTTTGCAAAATGATCAACTCCTCAGGAAAATGAAGCAGCTCATGCCTGAATGAAATACAACTAGGACAATTCTTGGGCATGAGTATGTAAATAGCAAGTAACATTTCCTCCACACGAGTGCCATCTGCAAGAGAGAGTTTAATCATATACACTTAAGAGTCAATGCCACCATCAATATCTTTGGGGTTATTCATGAGCAGAAGCTAAAACAGGCCAGCTTTATAGACAGGTTATAGACAGGTATCCTGCAGTGACTGAATTATCTCCTGATTCAGCAAAAAAAAAATCTGGGCCAGGTATAACATTAATGTGGCTCCCAAAACAGGTCAGACTGGGTATGATGCTGCAAATGATTCATCTCCTGATTCCCAAAAGTTCTTCTACCACCTACAGGACAGGAGTTAGAACATGACAGAATGCTCTCCACTTGCCTGGATAGTTGTAGCTCCAAAAGAGAAACTTGACATCATCCAGGATAAAGCAGTCCACTGATTGATAGTCCATCCACCTCCCTAAACATTCACTTCCTCCACCACTGGTACACAGTGGCTGCAGTGTGTACCAGCTACAAAAGTACTAGTTATTCACCTGGGGTATGCCAACAGCACTTTTCAAACCCACAATCTCAACTACCAAGAAGCACAAGAGCAACATGGAACACCACCAGCTATAGATTTCTCTTCAATTCACATGCCATCTGAATTGGAAATGGGTTGAAATCCTGAAACTGCCTACTCAACAACTGCAGAAGAGCTGCAGCAGTTCAAGAAGACAGACCTCCACCGACTGTTCAATGGCAATAACTGTCCAGGCTACTCTTTTTTGGTAGCTACAGGAGCTCGAGCTCCTGGTTCTGAACACTGATGGACAAGTGGGTTCTCTGAAGAGTGCAGCCAGTGCCCATTGTTCGTTCAGCTGAACAGAAAGGGAGGGAAAATATCAAGGGCTGAGGATGCTGCAGAACATACTGAAGGAGGTGGGTGAAGTAGCAGAGGTCACGTACCATGGGTAGAAAATGGGATGAGGTCTGGCAGGCACATATTAAGAATTTTAAGCAGCAGAACCTCAAAGATAATAATCTCCACTGCTCGTGCCATTCAGTAGAGAATGTAGAAATGATAGGGTACTGTAGATGAATGTGTGGCTAGAGAGATGGTGCAGAAGGGAGGGATTTAGATTCTTGAGGCATTGGGATGAGTTTGGGGAAAATGGGTCCTATACACAGTAGGTGATTGTATCTCAACATGGGAGGGACCAGTATCCTCACAAGCTGCTTTGCTCATTTGTATGAAAGGGTTTAAGCAAGGGGGACAGGTTTAAAAAAAAGGAGAAAAGTAGAACTAGAAATGGAACACAGAAAATTAGTGAGAGTTTGGGGGGCAGGGCAAGGAAAGGTTGGAGAAAAGATAAAATAGAGCCTGGCTATGCTTAATGGTATGTCCCCTCACATGCAAGAAAAGAACAAGGAAGCTGCAAGCACTGATAAACACAAGGAGGGGTGATATTTTAGCCATTATTGAAACACAGCTCAAAGGGGATAAGTACTGACAGCTCAACATTCCTAGCGATCGGGTTTCAAGACTAGAAAAAGAAGAAATGTAAAAGGAGGCAGAGGTGGCTCTTTTTTTGACCAGCAGAGATATGATGTGCTGAATGGCACTTCTATGTGTCGTAAATTTTCAAAATGGCTTTGCCAGACACACCCACATCTTATAAAACAACAACAAACATAGGTGCAATGACAACAATAAACAGCCTTATTTTGTTAAACTATTCAATGCAAACTATTCAATGCTTCCAGTAACAGAGAATGTAGTCAGACTCTCTGAACTAACATGTAGACACAAGCAACTGCAGATGCTGGTATCCGCAGCAAAAACAGCTGAATAAACACAGCAGGTCGAGCAGCATCTGCGATCTGAGAAGACATCTGTGGAGGCAAAGGGATGTTGCAGGGTCTTGAACCAAAATGTCGACCATCCCTTTGCCTCAACAGATGGCTTCTCAATCCATTCTGTTCCTCCAGCAGTTTATTTTTTACTTGTAACTCGCAGTCCACATTGCACTACTGCACTTGCACAACTTTTCAGGTTGTGCCATCCTATTTCCCATGCTTTTGTATTTTATATTCTTTGCCATCTATTCTCTCACACTAGAATGTTTTAATATTCTGTAATTTGAACTGATTGGACATTTTGATGAATTTCACATGGACGTAAAATAATTCTGTTTTATTTTAAAGATCTGATTGCAAAGTAATTTTCCATTTAGTCCAATTTCCAAGTTAAATGAACCTCAAGAGAGAGAGGGAGGGAGTCATTCACAGCTCGCTAGCAAAAGCCCAAGCTTAATTAACACATTAATACTTTTGGACGTTGAAGACAAGAGCTATCTCCTGAAAACTAATTACAGCAGGAGATTGGATAGTCTTCTTTGAACACCCACAGTCTTACCTTTGTGATTCATATGGAGCACAATGTATTCCAGTTAAACACAGTACTAATTTGGTGCCATGTACCTATATCAAAGACTAGTACCACTGGAATTTGTCACAATTATATTATTTTAATCTGACTTTTATCCTTTAGCGGTAGATAATATTTAATTATTGCTGACTTTAAAAAAGAACATTTTTCTGGATGATCAGTACAAATGTGCTAACAATAATTGAATTAGTGAAGTCTCAGCAATGGCAGCTGCTTAATGTAAATAAATTATTATCATCTTGAATCTCAGGTGTTTCGGCTTCCCAGTAGCTGATGAAGCAATTAGTTATAAATGCTTTCCTTGCAGCTCAAAGCAGCATGCATGCAATATGCATATTTAATTATTAAAAAAAACTATTTCACCATCTCAAAAATTTAGTAGTTCACACACGAATATTCTCCTGGATAATCTGAGCAATAATTCTAATATATCTAGTAACATGGTATTTTTTAACAACTGGCTAGTAATATTCTGCAATTCTGGCTTTCTGCTGACTCCCATGGGGGAAGCTTTCCCAAGAAAATGGATTGTGATGTGCCAGGTTTGAGCTTTCTATTTTGAAACAAAGCAACAGCAGCAACTTTCCCAATTTCAGCAAAGCAAGCCAATTCATGGTGTGAAATCCTTGCAGAACTGTCTATTATTACCTGGCCTCTGACATTTTGTGTTGCAGCATAATTATGGACCTGAAAATATCAACCAGTATTAGTTTGGTATTCAATTGTGTTTATCAAAAATTTGCCTAGTCCTTACCCCAGTCCCAGAACTAATCGAGAAATAAAATCTGAAGTTTATAAATAAGAATATGGATGAATTCTGTGATGGGTGTAGGATGTGTTATGTGTTTTTGCATTAACACAGACTGCAACATTACCATTCAAGAGATTGTTAGATAAGCATATGGAGGAATTTAAGATAGAGGGATATGTGGGCAGAAGGGGTTAGATAGTCTTAGGTGTGGCTTGAAAGTTGGCACAACATGGTGGGCCGAAGGGCCTGTATTGTGCTGTATTTTACTATGGTTCATTCCATGTTAATGCAAAAACATGCATCAGATGATATACTCAAGGATATTATAACAACATGCATAGTTGCTTCAGTATGGCAGTCATGATGCCACACATAGTGAGATGGGAGCAAACTGAACAATATCAAGTAATTTGGTATTCTTGCTGCCACAGGGAAATTCACTGCCAGGCTCCTCCTTGAATCCATGCTCTCACTTGCTAAAGAGCTGCTCCCTGAATCATAATGTGATTTATATCCATCCAGAGGAATAATGGGCATGATCTTCATGGCACAACAACTCTAAGAGAAATGTAAGGAACAACATCAACCAAAGTACTTGGCCCTTTTTGACCTTACAAAAGCTTTTGACTTAGTCAATCTAGAGGGACCCTAAGAGTATCCATCTGAAATTTGCCTGCGTATAGAAATTCATCCTTATCTTGTACCTGCTTCATGATGGTATACAAGCTGTGATATTAACCAAACAGTCCGCATCAATGCAAACTGGTGTCAAGTCTACATTATCGGCCTAACACTTCTAAGTTTCTGTCTCTGAGTCTCTTGCTGGAGTGAAACTTATTTACAGACAAATGGGAAACAGTGCAACGTGCATTAGCACCACTTCAGAACCATTCACTTTAACAGGGGAGCCAGCCAGTATTAACTGTTCTGCTACAGAATTTGCTTCAGTTTTCTGTAACACCTGCCATTGCCATATCTTTGCAGATAAAAAAGATTGTGGGGACATTAAGGAGAGAGAAAGTAATTTCAATCTCAATACTAAACAGCTTGGAATTAATGGCCTAGACCATTGTAAGCTTGGACCCTCATTTGAATTTTATTAGTGGGCAGTGGGAACCAAATTGGCATTCTGTTCCAACTGACTGGTTTTGGATGGCACAGTATCAGAAACTGTATGAACCAGCTGTAGTTAAGGTTTATTCAGAGAGTGGGATCAAAGACAATCCAACAATCAACTGGTCCATCTCATTGTATAAGGGAACTGTTCAATAGTCTTATCACAGTGGGATAGAAGCTGTCCTTGAGACTAATGGCATGTGCCCTCAGGTTCCTGTATCTTCTGCCTGATGGGAGAGGAGAGAATATAGTTATCTTTGTTATTCAATTTTTAGCAATGAAGCAATTCATGTTTAGAGGTTGCAAGACATGTAGTTTTCAACATGTGTATTATTGGATTTTTTTAAAACTCTTTCACTGCTTTAATAAAAAAAGATACATGGTAACAAAAACAGTTTCCTTTTTTTATGGGAGGTTGTAAAGTGTGGCTGAGATCATTTAATATCATATGGAGAACTTAGGGAATAATTTTACATGATTTTAATACTTTTCCAGCCACTTGCCCTCCTCGCTGACAATCAACACAGGTGCACCTCAAGGATCCATGCTTAGCCCACTGCTCTACTCTACACTGATGACAGTGTCACAAAGCGCAGCTCAAACGACATCTATAAATTTGCCAATGACACTACTGTTGTTTGTCGAATCTCAAATGGCAAGGAGGAGGCGTACAGAAGTGAGATAGATCAGCTGGTTGAGTGGTGTCACAACAACAACCTTGCACTCGGTGTCAGTAAGACCAAAGAACTGATTATGGACTTCAGGAAAGGGAAGTCAGAACACACACCAGTCCTCATTGAGGAG
>JARFYF010000094.1:74344933-74358361 GCA_030265395.1 Rhina ancylostomus | reverse complement strand
CTCCATCACAGGCACAACCCTCCCCACCATCAAGGACATCTTCAAGAGGTGGTGCCTCAAGAAGGCAGCATCCATCATCTAGGACCTTCACCATCCAGGACATGCCCTCTTCACGTTACAACCATTGGAGAGGAGGTACAGGAGCCTGAGGAACAACACTCAATGATTCAGAAACAGCTTCTTCCCCTCCGCCATCAGATTTCTAAATGGTCCATGAATCTGTGAACACTACCTCATTATTCTTTTTCTTGCAATTGCACTATTTATTTCATAATTTATAATAAATTTTTTTTGTCTTTGCACTGTACTGCTCCCACAAAGCAACAAATTTCACTACATATAAGTCAGTGATAATAAACCTGATTCTGATTCTCTTTTGGTTACAACCTGCAGTTGTGCTGATTATAAGTTTAAAATCAAAGGCACCATTAACCAATTCAAGACTGCCTTCAACTCTGATGCTACAATGTGGATTTTTGCTCCCTGTGAAAAATTTACAATGGTATATTTTATAAAATGTTAAATAGAATGCTATTGGTTTCAGACTTTGGCTCAACAGTTCTCATTTTACCATCTTATTCATTCAGTCTGTTAAAACTGAACAAAACAATGTTCTACTGCTTTAAAAAGAATGTCAGGTTTTTGGGTGTTTCTTCCAAAACAGTTGTAATCTGAACTTTTCTCTGTCCCAGAAAAGCAACCACTGAAACACTGTAAGCAAGCTGTAGCCAGAGTCTGTCTTCAGACATTACAGGCCTTTGTAATCTTCTTTAGCTAGTAGGCAATGCTGATTCATCTTCAGATACAGACCTTCCTTTTAAAGCATGTTTTGGTAACTGTAGATCTAAAACACATGAAGCAATTGATCTAACTCATGCTGGCCCTTGGGATTTACTCATATTACTTGTGTTGTGCACTCAATCAGGTGCCTTTTGTGCTCATCAGAGCAGAAAATGCAAACGACCTCTTAATGTTTCACTCTGAAGAGTATGATTTAGGAGATTGCAACCTGAGGACAGTCTTCACTGCGCCTGCAATATATATTTACAACCTCATTGTCCGAACAAATGTCGCAGTTCACAAATAGTTTCACTTGCTCACAAACTTAATAATGAGTGTCCATCAATCCCATTTAGCATTTCAGTTACAGAATAAAGATTAATATTTTCAACTTTTAACTACATATACTGTTAATAGCCAAATAATGTTGACACTTTTTAATCTTTGGCAAAATAAATGCAAAATCTGACACTTTAAAAGTAATCATACTGAATACAGGGATTTCCTTTTTTTAAAAAAAAATCCATAAAATACAATCAAATTATGTTTAATTTGGAGGATATTAAGTATGGAGAGAAATAGCCAGAGTACATACCTTTTATTTAAACCATTTTCAGAAACGTTATTTGATAATAATTAATTTTGATTAAAGACCCATTTGTCCTTCTTTGTTGAATCTGGGTATGTCAACTATAAAGAACTTGTATTTTTTTAATTGACGCTGACACAAATTTGTCAGTTTTCAAATCAAACAGTTCAAACACAACTTGTACAAAATTCATTTGCACATATACAGTTTGGGAGGCACAGGCCACTTGCAGATGATCACTGTGAATGTAAGGTTTGCTTCACTGAAGATTAAAGGACATCTGCTTGCGTCTTTCAGTGGAGTAATGGTAAGTGCCTCTTAACAAAAAAACACGATTGTGGTAGTTCTGGCTCTAGGCTGCTTCCTCCACATTACACGTGACCAAGGTGCACAATCTCCAGCAACCAATCAAGGCATCAATGTTTATCCCCACTATGTTCACCCCTTTCAACCCAGAGCGAACCATGATCCCACCAATTTCCTGACCTGACCCAATCCAATCACACCTTTAATTAACAACCTTACCAACACCAACCTTCTCACTGGGTCCCTCTGCCCATATGCCCCAGAATCCTACAACCCATGAACTGCACCCACAACCTACCTGTATGTGGAAGGAGAAGGCAGGAGAATGGGGATGAGAGGGAAAAATAAATCAGCCATGTTCAAATAGCGGGGCAGCATCAAAGGGCTGAATGGCCTAATTCTAGTCCTATGCGTTATGGTATTCCTCTTCCTGCTCAGCAATGGCAAAAGGAATTGGGAAAACATCTTTCAACATGTTAATCATGTATCACCCATCCTATTGGGCATGATACCTTGGGCAAAGAGAAACAAAGGACTGTGGATGCTGGAATCTAGATGGGTGATACATGACAACAATGCTGGAGGAGCTGAGTTCCTCCAGCATCATTGTGTTTTTCATGATACCTTGGACCTTGTATTCAACAGGATTTTGCAATGGCAAGCCCCCATGGTCAAGCTAGCTAATCTAATTTGAGCCACAGACATGCTACAGCTGAGCTCTACACTGTGCAAGAACATCTGGAAATGCCAATTGAAGGATTGAAGGCCCACTGAACATCAAGCAGTAGTTAACATTAGTCCACTACATGTTTTGGGAGGATAGAGGATTGAATAGGATGAGATGTGGAAGGAATTATAGATATGGAAGAAGAGCAAGGAAAATCTGGGGTGGGGTGGGGATAGTTTATATAAACCTTTAACAAAAATGTATCAGAAGACTGCATTTATTTTTTGTAGCAATTTCATACCTGGAAGAAAGATGTAATAAAATATATTCAGACCCTGTTCTGATATAGGTCAACTATGCCTTTACTTCCACAGATGCTATCTGATCTGCTAAGTTCCTCCAGCAATTTGTTTTTTTGGTCTATATTCAGATATTGTTTATTTTTTCAAAACAGCAGTAATGAAAACAGTTCAGTTGTCAGTAGAATTGCCTGCAGAATTCGGGGTTTGTCACGATGCTCTGGACCATTCAGCATTAGGTTGTTGCTAAGCATTACTTCAAGGTTAAATTATGGCTCTCCCAAACAGGAAAGGGTATTAAATCCTTAGTTTTTATGTTTTCTTGAGAAACGATGAATACGTTCATTCATAGATTTTTAAAAGTACTTCTGTGAAACTCACTATGATTTCCAAAATCCACCATTTCCCTTCCATGGACAAGAAGCACTGACCCACAGAGGAGAGCCTAATGTCCAGGGAAAATGATCTGAAACCTCGCTGGATTCAATCTGGCAGAGTGGTCTTGCTACCTTAGCCTATTACACAATTTGGAATTGTGTGCAATGTTGCTGCTAATGCAGGAACACAAAGAAATTATAAGATAAGATATCTTTATTAGTCACATGTACATCAAAACACACAGTGAAATTCATCTTTTGCATCCATGTGTTCTGGGGGCAGCCCGTAAGCATCGCCATGCTTCCGGTGCCAACAGAGCATGCCCATGACTTCCTAACCCATATATCTTTGAAACGCGAGAGGAAACCAGAGCACCTGGAGGAAACCCACGCAGACATGGGGAGAACGTACAAACTCCTTAAAGACAGCAACTGGAATTGAAGACAGGTCGCTAGCTCTGTAAAGTGTCACGCTAACCGCTACACTACCATGGATTCCCAGCTAAGAAATTATAAATTCATCTTGATTCATCCTCCATTTCATGCTTAAAGATAATGGCAGAAAATTCCCCTACATTCTCTGAATCTCCCACTGTAATATTTAATGGTACAGAGGACAACATGCATTATCCGCTCCAGCGCCCCTCTGCTGCCCCCACTCTAGTAACTTTATATTCTGATGAGCATTGCCACATATATCAATAATAATGGGAACCCTGAATTTTGAAAAGTTGCAGAAGGAAGAAAAGGATTAAACTTAAACACTAACTTTTTCTCTCGACAAATTCTAATTATTTCCAGCATTTTCTGTTTTTATTTCTGATTTCCAGATTCTGCAGTTCTTTGCTTTTCAACTGCTCTGTGGTTTTCCTCAATGGTTTGACACCAATTACAGGTTTTCCTGTAACTGTAACCTATTTGCAATTATTATTGCACTGTCAAGTATATCCAATATTTTGCTGCTTGATTTACAAAATGTGGCCATGGCTAGTTTTACAGCTGCCAAATAGGATATGCAGCCTAAATCATTGAACTTGATTATTAGGTGTACTTAATTTTGTAAGCAACAAATGTGAAATGATTTAATCTAATTAAGGACAAGCAGAACCAGGAAAAGAAAAGATGAATAGCTCTAATGAAAGTCAGTAAACTCTATCTTGAGAAATGCACTGAGGTGTACATTACCATGAGAACTCATAAAAATAAAGATTATTCAGCTGAACATGTGTGCTTATGAAATAATGAGTTGGCACAGCACTTTTCTTTAGTCAAGTGAAGATAAGTGTTGCTCTTATGGTTGCATAAAAACTGTATAAATGGTGAGTCAAAAAGCAGCTAAAGTGTTTCTATGCTCTCATCTCAAAATTCTGCCATGTGTCTGTGCCATTTTCTTCTGCTATTTATAACTTGCACATTAATGGTTATAGAATGCGAGGCAGCACAACTCCACAGCGGTGTAATTGCTGTTTGATCCTGCTTCAAAACAGGCAATAACAAATCAGCAACCCATTTGACATCCATCCTGAAAAGAAAATTGGGTAGGATGTAAATCAGGGTGCTGATCCATGATGCTGCCAATTTCACCCTCAACTTGGCTAATTTTTGATTTCAATCAGATTTTCTTCAAAGTTGTATATTTAGCTCTGGCTGCTAAACATTGCCTCAAATCTCAGCTTCATCCAATGCTCATAAACTAGAGTGAAAATCAAAACAACGTCAGAACCTGGTAATCTGAAATAAAAGCAGAAAATGCTGGGAACACTCAGGAGGTCAGGCAGCATCTGTGGAAAGAGAAACAGAGGATAGTGAACCTATGGAATTCTCTACCCAAGAAAGTTGTGGAGGCCAGAAGACTGGAGGCATTTAAAGGAAGTAGATGCATTTCTGAAGGATCAGAGAATCAAGAGCTATGTGGAACTAACACAGGAGAGGAGTTGAGGCCTGGGGAAGATCAGGCATCATCATATTGAATTGCAGGGCAGGTCTGAAGGGCGAGAGGCCCACTCCTCTTATTTTCTTGTGTCCTTACATTCATATTTCAGATTGAAGATCATTCATCAGAAATGGGATAGTGATAAAAACAAGTTTGTTTTAACTTGCAGAGAGAGTGGCGGTGGATAAGATAAAGGGAATATCTCTGATATAATGGAGCCAGGATTGCCAAGGTGATTCCACTGTTTATAAAGCGATCTGGTTGATTGATTCATGAAGGTTGTTAGAGAGAGAGGAAACAAACAGAAGTATATTCAAAGGTCATAAAATGAAGGTCAGAACTGTTGCTGAGATCTGAAATCAAAAAGAGAGTGGTGGAAATGCCCAGATCAGACCGTGTCTTGGAGGAAGAAAAACTAAGTTAATATTATAGAGTCATAGAGTCTTAGAGAGTTACAACATTGATACAAACCTCTCAGCCCTCCAAGTCCACACCAACCATCATACACCTAATTTTACACTAATTCTCCCCAAAATCCTATTAACTCCCCCCCAGATTTTACCATTCACCTATACATTAGAGACAATTCACAGTAGCCAAATAACCTACCAACCCACACATTTTTCAAGACATGGGAGGAAATCAGAGCATTTAGGAAACCCACACAGTCACAAGGAGAATGTGCAAACTTTACACAGACAGCGCAGGAGGTCAGGATTGAACCCCGGTCGCTGGATCTGTGAGGCAGTGGCTCTACTAACGACACCACTGTGCCACCACAAAAATGTATAACCTACAAAAGAACTGGCCAGTTCTGTCAAAAAATGCAAGTCATCTGAAATTGCAGGGAATGGAGTTTCAAATACAGGCAGATAGGTTTTGTTTAATTTTGGCATCTTGGTCAGCACAGATATCATGGGCCAAATGGTCTGTTCCTGTGCTGTACTGTTCTATGTTGATATAACATAATCATACCATGTACCCCACAAAAAGACAGGCATACTTTGGGCCCACGCAAGTCCCCAAGCTACACCTTTCATACGAAAAACATTCAGTGGAGTTGAAGAAATTGCCAATGTGAAATACCTCATTTCTGCCAGCATAACCACTTAGTTTTTATTCAAGGGAAACAATCTACAGCCTTCATTCTACAGATAGTAGCAGGTCTAAAACCATTAATTGGAATGCCACTTATCAAAGCCATCAGTGGCATTTGCATAGTTTGAGGATTTCTGAGTAACACCAGCTTAATCTGGGGAAAAAAAAGTGGAGGAAAAGACAATCTTACTCTGTGATTGAAATTAAATAACTTATTCAATTTGTTTAAATGCAGCTTATGATCTTAGTTATGTCCACATCAATATGAAAGCCAAGAGACACTTGGATAATGGAGAATTGAGCCTTGTATTGAAAAATGTTTGATTGACTTTTGGAACTGTAAAATTCACATTTCTTATAAAATCACAAACCTAGAAAACTATGGTGCCTGCCAATGTTTTCCACTTAAATATATACAACTGAAACATCCTATTTGCAAAAACATAAACTTTTTCTCCTCCTGCTCTGCTGGTGTAATTTTTTGGTATGTGCAGATATAGGGGAATTAATCTGCATGTCCAGCAAAGCTATAAGTGTGGTTTAGAAACAGCTGAGAGGAAGTTCACCCAGGTTTACCACTTAGTTGAAAGAAACACAACAAATGGTATATACAATATCTGCAAATTGAAATTGATAATATAATTGTATCTACTTATTGACAAAGAAGATTGAAAGAGTTTCAAGGCATATTTTGTGAGATTAACATAGGGTCATAAACTCAAACACATTATTGATGAGACAATAAGGGATGTTTCTGTGGACCACAATTAAGTGAGAGAACATCTGGTGAGCAGTGATCATTATATCATCAGGTTTAGATTAGTAATAGAAATGAGCAGACGCAATCTAGAGTAGAACTTCTTAAATGAAAGAGTGCTAACCACAATGCTATGAGAGTGTAAAAATTTGTTAGAATGGTTGCAGGTATGAGGGCTTTCAGGAGTGGCCAGCTTTGTTTTCCTTGCATCAAAGGTTGAAATGAGATTTCATTGAGATGTACAAGATTAAGACATATTTAAATAAGGTAAATAAAGTGTGACTGTTCCCATTAGTAGGTAGTTCAAGGCCAAGGTTCAAATACTTATGAGGCAGCAAAAAGATACAAATGGGATGAGGTTTCCAATCGATAAGTGGTTATTTTCAACGTAATATTATTACAACGCCAGCAACCCGGGTTCAATTCCAGCCCCTGTCTGTAAGAAGTTTGTACGTTCTCTTGTGTCTGCGTGGGTTTCCTCCAGGTGCTCCGGTTTCCTCACACATTCCAAAAGACGTACGGGTTAGGAAGTTGTGGGCATGCTATGTTGTCACCGGAAGCATGGCAACACTTGGGGGTTGCCCCCAGAACACACTACGCAAAAAGATGCTGTGTGTTTTGATGTACATGTGACTAAAAAAGAGATCTTATAATCAAGGATATCAAAAGGAAATTGTATGGAAACTTTAGGGAAAATAAGTTTTACTGCTCAAGGGAAAGAGCAGGAGAATGAGATTTTTGTCCTACAAGGAGACAGCATAGATTCAATCACCAAAAAGCAGCTGAGCTGTAATGATTCAATAACTCTGGGGTATTGTTCAAAAACTTGATAACCCAATTGGTCATCTTATTTCATAAATATCAAGTTCATATATTACAAGGTCATACTTTGTCATAATCATTAATTATAGCACAACTGTAAACCGCAAAAGATTGAAACTATATACATCATAGCTGTGTAAATGATGCTGAAGAGGGAGTGGATGGATGCTACCCAGAGTTCAAATTGTAAGAAATCTGCATAAATGACAAAGCCCCAGAATATAAGGTCAAAGGTTGCAAAGAATTAAAGAAATGATATTACTGTTCAATTTCAAGCATGTGAGGTTAGGGACTGAAGGAAAGGGCTGAAAGACCCAGTATTTTGAGATGTTAAGAAAATATTTAATTTCAACACAGCAAAGGCAGAGGGAGGAAGAAGAATGTGCAGCTTTAAAAAGTGTTTCATTGCATGGTGGTTATTAATGAAGATATTACCTGAATCATCCAACTTAGAATTGTTCTATATTTCTATTATTCTTCATACTACTACTAATAGAGATACTGAATAACTAAAGAAGCTTATATAGTATTCAGACATTTCCACTGCTTCCCACCCACACTTCCTAGTCATAAACTAACTGCTGGATGTTGCTTTTATTGTTATTATTGTGGCAGCTTTCCAGAGCAACTGAAATACATTATGTAGTTTAAAGCTTGTTAAAAAGTAAAAATGCAAGATGCCTATGTAAAATTATAACTGTATTTGCAATTTAAATTGCAAGTCACCTTGAATTGAAAGTTGCATAAACTGCTTAAGTCTTAGCATGGAAATACATCTGCGAGTGATCAGTTCCAATATTTCCACCAGCCAATCTTTTTGAAAGCTGTTTTCTTTCCCAAGATAAAACAAAATATTTTTTAGAATGCAGATGAATTATGATGTTTTGAGAAATTAATTATATCTGCACAGAGGTACGAATTATAAACCTAGTGGAAAGAGTGCCATCTAATGGTCTACTTGAGAATTGACATTGTAATTTGAGAACTTTGGTACAGAAAATGAAAGATTTTATATATTTTAATTGAATATATTTTTTAAAATCATTCAAGTAGCAATTATATATGAATATTATAACAGATATTGAGTTAACACTGTCTACAGGCAATATAAGTCAAGGTCAAGGACCAAAGCTTATAAATTGCAAACTCTATTGCACATTTACACATAGTTGCTGCTTAATTGCTTTTAAATAGCTATAAAAATGACTTTGACTGCCTTTCTTAGATAATTCATTTTTTTGTAAGATGGTTTGATTTATTGCAGACAAAAGTCCTGGAAGGATATTGCTTTGTACAATTGAATCTGCTGTGCAGGCTCAACACGTTACCATTTCGAACTATTGTTATGAAAAACAAGAAAAACTGCAGATGCTGGAATCTGAAACAAATCCAGAAAAGCTGGAAGAACTCAGCTAGTCAAACAGCATCTGTGGAAAGAGAAACCATTTAATGTTTCAAGTCAAAGACCCTTTGCAAAGGGTCTGAGTTCTTTGACTGGCTGAGTTCTTCCAGCAGTTCTGATTTTGTTTCTATCTATTGTCAGCCTGTTATAAGAAACAGCAAGGTTAATACAGGCCTCCATTATGAAAGATGAGAGATGATTGGGGTATGCAGGGACTGATGCCAAAGTCAAAAATTGACAATAATGAAACAGACACCCAATCTATTATGTACAGGGTGCTAGCATTTTTATGATACTCTGTTAACCTATTGTCTTAGAAACCCATGGTGCTTCATTATAATAATGAAATCAGGCTTCCACAGTGCAGGTGCTGACCTTGTCAACTCATAGAACTCCAAATTTGTTCTATCAACCATCTTAGTTTTTCCACTCTTGTTCAGTGATCAAGTGAAAGGTTTGTAAGAAGTTTCACAGCTTCTGTCAGGTTTACCACTAACTTTAGTTTTACCACAGTATAAATAAATATTAAAAAAGCATTAAAGAAACAAGAATCAGATAACTCATAACAAATGATTTTCTGGTGCTGGAGTAAGGACAACATTTGTAGGGATAAAAGCCTGACAAGCTTATTATAAAATTTAAATCAACACGTCTCACCTGAACTCCCTCATGTCTCATGGCTTTTCAATAATCTTCATGTTGTGTTCATTTTTATCTATTATACATGTCAGTGAAGCACCTTCTGCTTTTTTTCAAGAATGATCCAGATATGGAAATTTATATACACAATTCCCGATTCCATGTTTCATTATTGAAAGTTAAATAAAAATGGATACATCTTGCTCTTGCTCACTCCCTGTTTATCTTAATTTCTATATCTTTTTCCAACTAAAGGGTATTCTCACTTCCCACCAACCATGCCCCACATACAATGCCATCCCACTCTGGCCCAACACTCCCCTGCACCTCCGTTTCAGCGCCTTAATTCCCCACTTCAATGAGTTTCAAGCTAGGTGTGATCTTGAGCTCAGAATCAGAATCAGGCTTATTATCACAGACTTGTATGACATGAAATTTGTTGTTTTGCGACAGCAATACAGTGCAAAAACATAAAGTTACTATAAATTACAGAAATAAAGTTTAAATAAGAGGAATAATGAATCATGGGCTCACAGACCACTCAGACATCTGATGGCAGAGGGGAAGAAGCTGTTTCTGAATCATTGAGTGTGGGTCCTCAGGCTCGTGTACCTCCTCCCTGATGGTAGTAACGAGAAAAGGGCATGTCCCGGATGGTGACATGTCTCCTTGAGGCAGCGCCTCCTGAGGATGTCCTCAATGGTCAGTCTTTGGCCAGGAATCTGTGTCCCGCATGTGCGATCTTTGCCTCATCTTCAGAATTCTAAACCTACATGGATCCCCTCCTGCCAGCCTCACCATCCCCAGGTCTTTGCAAAACAAACTTTAGATATGATATCAGTCCTTGGTTTTTACTTCTCCACTCATTCTCACCTCCTACCCAATTCCAAATTTTGCAGCTGTCACTTTCCCAAAGTGTTCCAAAACATTGCAGACCTAACTATGGATATTAGAGGTATTATTGTACTTTGTGGTGGCTGAATGTGTATTCTCAGACACCTACTTGTTGGACCATGGCCTCACCACCGAACATTAGGGCATGGTTTCCCAGTCAGTAACTGAACTCTTTACACCATAGCCTCAAACCTCATTGTGCCCCAGCCATACTCGGTTCACTTCAATCTCCTCCCTAAGAGCCATACACAGACTAGTTTTGGTAGATTCATCATTTCAACTTGTTCTTGTCTTAGTGGAACCCATTTCTTCCTTTCTTGGCTTGCTTTTCTCCTTTTATCCAGTTGCTTCCCACTTACATTGGAACACTTCCAATGGCCTCTGCCAACATAACTTCTCCTGGTTTCTTGGACTGAACTATCGCATTTCCATCATGATGGTCAATGCCTTTACACCTCCATCCTCCACCAGGATCCTTTGCTTCTTTCTTGACCGAAGGCTCAGTCAGTCCCTTCTATCATCAGCATCCTCCACTTATCTAAAGTTGTACTCGTGTTTAACAACGTGCCCTTTGATTCCATTCATTTCCTCTAAATAAACACTGTTGCTTTGGAAACCCATATGAGTCCAAATTACATCTATCTGTTAATGGGATTTATGGCATATTTTCAGTTTTGGTCCTATACAGGGCCCCTCCTGCACTTCCTTTCCAGTACAATGATAGCAGTAATAGTGAGACGTTTGTTCTTTTTCTCTACCTGAACTACAAAGTTTTAGATTTTTTTTTCTGCCAATTTCCATTCTTCTCTCTCCTTCACATGGTCCATCACCAACCTTTCCCTTCCATACTTCCGTCTCCATTTCTGGGAATAGACTAGTGTCCAACATTCACTCTTAGCCCACTACCTCCCAGTTACCTGGATACACTTCCTCCCTACCTTTCCTCTGATATGGACACTTGTCCATTCTCCCAGTTTCTGTCTCTATTACATTTGTTATTGTGATGCTAGCTTCCATATTAGTGCTTCCTTCAATATTAGTGCTTCCAATAGGACTTCTTTTTCCCTCAACCAAAGATACTGCTCTGTTCTAGTTTACAAGGCCCTTGCCTGTGTCCCTTTAATCTCATCACTTCTGCTTTCACCTTTCGCTCTCCTTCCTGGCACCACAGTATGTATCCGCCTTCTCACTTCCCAATTCACCAGTCTTAACATTCAGTGGATCATTCTCTGTTATTGCTACATTAAACACATTCTGTCATCCCTTGATGAAAAACACGATGACGCTGGAGGAACTCAGCAGGCCAGGCAATATCCATGGAGAAAAGCCAGCAGTCAACATTTCGGGTCAGGACCCTTCTTCAGCTCTGTAAAACGCTGCTTAGACCACACTTGGAGTATTGTGTTCAGTTCTGGTCGCCTCATTATAGGAAGGATGTGGAAGCTTCAGAAAAGGTGCAGAGGAGATTTACCAGGATACTGCCTGGATTCGAGAGCATGTCTTATGAGAATAGGCTGAGCAAGCTAGGGCTTTTTTCTTTGGAATGAAGGAGGATGAGGGGTGACTTGACAGAGATGTACAAGATGATAAGAGGCATAAATCTAGTGGACAGTCGGAGACTTTTTCCCAAACGAAAAATGGCTAACACGAGGGGGCATAATTTTTAAGGTGATTGGAGGATGTATGGGGGGGATGTCAGAGGTAATTTTTTTTTTACACAGAGAGTGGTGGGTGCATGGAACACACTGCCAACAGAGGCGGTGGAGGAGGAAACAGTAGGGACATTTAAGAAACTCTTAGATAGGCACATGAATGATAGAAAAATGGAGGGCTATGTGGGAGGGAAAAGTTAGATAGTTTTTAGAGCAGGATACTGTGCTGTAATGTTTTATGTATGAAGATGGTTTTCTTTCATATGCATGAAACAATGTTTCTGGTTTGTTTCAACATTTTGGGTTTTCCTGATCACAGTGATGGAAGGAAAAATATTGAATGGTAATAAGATTTAAAAATCATTGACAGCTTATTTCCAATTCCTGGTGCCCCATCCCTTTACAGTTCCATACGTCAACCCTTGCATTTTATGCTGATCAAAGATGTGGAGGCGGGGTGGCTGGGAGGAAAAGTGATTGGGTGGGGTGATGGCGATAAGGTAACTAATTATTTTTATGGAGTTCTTGCAGCAAACTACAAGGCAGATGTAATTTCATCGTGCTGCAAAACTAGCCTAGGAGGTCTTGAAGCAGCTCTTTAATGCACCCTCTAGAGAATGGAATGATCTATGATCTGTAATGAGGAAGCAAATGAAAGAGGCAATTTAAAATGGGCGCACTTTTAATACGGACAAAGTCATATCCCACACACATTTGTGAAAAGCGTGGGAGTTTTTCTCAAGTCTATTAATGTGTGAAAGAGACTATTCAGTGAGTTTCTGATTAAACTCAAAGGTTCTCTTAGATAAAAAAAAGGGCTGTAATGATGGCAGAATCCACTGAAACTCGCATAATAAAACTATATCCTTTTAAATTGTTTCTTTCACTCTCTCTTCCTAAATTTCCCATATCACAGTTCATTCTGTTCTCTAGAATGTTACAGCTGCCTCCGAGCCAAATACTTCAACTTAAGATTTAGCATTGTCTTGGTTTCCTTAATTCTGTAAAAGTGCACAATGGATTAAAACAAAAGAAGTCATATCTCAGATTTACATAAAATTATTACCAATTACAGATGGCTTCCCCCAACTTTTGAAATAGTTCTGTTTGATCTTTGTAATTTTTTGAATATCTTTGTCAACTAGCCTTGTTCAAATCATTTAAATCTGTACTTAGTTAGCAAAGATGGTCAGTTCAGACACTTTGTACCAAG
>JARFYF010000094.1:74327799-74342409 GCA_030265395.1 Rhina ancylostomus | reverse complement strand
TGGAGGCAGAGGGATAGTCGACATTTTGGGTTGAGACCCTGCATCAGGGTCGGAGACAATTCTTTATTTACTGAACATGGGGTCCAGGAGTCAGGACGGACAGAGTGATGGGAAATAAACCAGCTTTGTTGCTCCTGATCATTATCCAGCGACCTCTGTACAAACTGCATTTTACATGAAGACAAGGAACTGCTCTGAAAGGAAGCAATGGTCTTTTGGGTTAAATTATCTTGCCTGAAAGAATAGAATAATCTCTGCTGATTTCTGTCAGAGTTATTTTCCACATTCCTAATATGTGAGTTCACTGGCAAGTACACCCAGATAACGTTAAGAACATTTGCCATTCTTATTTATGGAAAACTAGCCATCGCTTTTATAAGCAAGGAATATGAATGGTTTGAATTTAACATGCTGCTTGTGCTTCACATGTGTAATGTTGTCATAGAGTTATGCAGCATGGAAACAGGCTCTTTGACCCAACTCATTCATGTCAACCAAGCTGCCTGCCAGAGCTAATCCCATTTACCTGCATTTGGCCACATCCCTCTAAACCTTTTTTATCCATGTATCTGTCCAAATGTCTTTTAAACATTTTAATTGTACCCACCTCTACCACTTCCTCTGGTAATCTGTTTTAGGCATGTTACAGCAGTGCAGGCAGGTATAAGTCAGTACGGGAACTTCATCATCGGTCTGCTGCTGGGCCTAGCCAAGGTGGCCATTCACAGGTCTGGGAGGAAGGTCATCAAAGGTTCTACCTACTCCTCTTTGGAGGAGACTTCTGTGCCTGGGTATACCTAGAAAGAGACAGCACGTGTTGTCCACTGGCTCTCTGGAGGCCTTCCAGGACCGTTGGGCACTGCGTGGGCTAGAGTGCATCCTGAACAAGGATGGTTGTGTTTTAATTTGAGAATTATATAAATATTCTGATGAAAGTTATTTAAATCTGTAAATATGTCAATAAACGTCTCTCTAAAAAAACATTGGAATGGATAGTTTGTTTCCAATGGCAACGCATACTTCTGACAGCCTAAGTAAACCACTGCCAGATGGTTTGATAGGTTTACAAAATATAATTGATTCTTACCATCAACGATAGTGTACTTGAAATTTAAATATTTTATTTTTTACCTTCGTGTGTTTTAAATTGTTTACATGTTGTTTAACAAGTCTGGCATAGACTGATTGGGCCAATCCATAATTACATTCCATGTAATTCATAAGCAATTCACTTGCCTCCCAGTATTTGGCTCCACCCCATTCCAGGCAGCTGCCCTCACCAGGCCTCTGAAATGAACTTTCAGCAGATGCAAAAACATTGCTAGAGTAATACATCTTTACACTTTCCCCAAGGAGAGAGATTGCAAAGGCAGAAGTCTAAACCCATCTTGTTTTTATAGCTAAAACATTGCAAACTACCTTAGAAGGTTCCAATTTTCTCCCCTCCACATTTGCGCTCCCTGCTGCATAGAGTTTGCACATTCTCTCTGTGATCACCTGGGATTCCATCAAATGCTCCTTAAAACATTCCTTAAAATTGACATCATTGACCATGATACTGTTTATTGAATCTCTCCTTAATGTTAGTGTCCAATTCTTCCTTCTGTTTCAGTGAACACCCTGAGGCTTTTTTTAAAGACAAGCTGTGACTGTTATGTACAAATGAACCACACACACTGCAACTAAGAGATCAGGAGTGATTTGGGAAGTGTGCTGCAGATGTGAACATAAACCAGTGCAGGTCAGTACAGTGTACCCCAGTAAGAGAATGACTGAAGCAATCAGTAAAAATAAGATAAATCAGCAATGTTAGCAATACAACAGTACCAGTAAGAAATTTAAGTTGCTCTCTCCCCTGGTGTGCTGTTAAATCCAGATATAATGACATCCACATTGGAAGAAATCACCAATGTCTTTGCAGAATGAAGACTAAAATTTGATATTAGTTACTATCTACTGGTGTATTTCTACAAAAATTCCCAGGGTTTTGCTAAATATATAAAATAGGGAAATAATTTTCACAATTCAGGCTAAAATTATACAACAATTTCTTGTAAAGAGCAGGATGGTTCAAGAAACCATTTTTTTTACCAATAGCTATTGCTAGCTTTGAGCCTGTGATTCAATGTAATTTTGCAAATGGTAGACCAGGTGAAGTACAGGGATGAGACAAACTCATGGAATTCCACAAATCCTGTCTTTAGATGAAGTTGGGATATATGGCAACTCATTCAACCAGAATTGCAGCCCCTTCACACACGCGTGCACACACACACACACACAAACACACTCCCCTCCACCCACATCACCCTAACAGTACAAACTACTGTTGCAGACTTTGTACAGGTCCCTTTTGCAGCTCTTTGTTCTTTGTGCAGTTCTATTGTACTTCTGAAGAATAAACATATTACTCAAGTGTGTGGCTCATGCATCTTTTTAACTTCCAAGGAACACAACAGACACATGGTTATCTTGTCAAACACAGTGCATCTGATGACAATGGTCCAACACTTTGTTTAGTGCACCCAATGGAGTTGTTAATTCTGACTCAGTCCTCTTCAAGGCTTCACTAGTAAGTGGGCTCCATTTTCCCACATTATTGGCTGCCCAGTGTTAGTCTTCCATTACCATAAGGTAGTTTCACCCTGACAGGCAAACTAAAATATCACACACACACATATGTAAAAAATTCTGCACAGACATGACAGAAAGTTTGAATTCCATTTGGTGAAGGAGCTTGTCTCTTAAATTTACACTCTTCACTACAATCAGCACTAATACCAACCCATGTATACACAAAAATTTCAACACCTGAGAGAGGCAAAGACACACATGAAAAATAAAGAGACTCAGCACAGCACATGAGAGAAACAAAGGCAGTGAGTGGCATTTTAACATTGAGGTTTACATAGGTTTTGAGGGTGGGTGGTGGGCCTTAGAACTAGTGAATTTGACACCAAATTTAACTCTGGAGGAGTGTGGAATTAGTGGCCATACTCTCAGGATAAAAGGGTCATCCACTTAAGACATAAATAAAGAAGAATTCCTTCTCTCAGAGGTCTGTGAATATTTGGAATTTTCTGTTCCAGAGTGTGGCAAATGCTGAGTCATTAAACACATTCTGGACTGTAGGAAAAATGAAGGGTCGCGTCATCAGGCAGTGGAGTAGAGTTCAGGCCAAAGATCAAGTCTTAATAAATGTTACAGCAGACTTGAAGGGCTGTATAGTCCATTTCTCCTTCAATTTCTAATTTCTTAACTTGAAAGCCTTAGGCTGGTTACACAGAACCATCACAGGAGAGGTGAGCTGCCAATGAACGTGTCAATCACTCAAGCAGAATTAAGTTTCAATGGAATTTTTAAATTCTATGCATTTCCCAGGCTAACTGGATTCATTAGTGAAAGTAACTAAGGAAAGCAAATCAATTCCAATTAAGTAGTGCAATACAGCTGCACTCTTAACCTGCCTGGACGAAAGGCTTAGTTTCCAGTATATTTACTGGGAGTTCACTTTCTACCTGACTACGTAAGGATGGATGGCACTTTTGCTGCCTTGGATTGGACCTTGATCAAGGCCCTACCTCACCAGTACATAGCAACAATGACTCTGCAGTAAAGCACCATCAGAGGGGTGCAGCTCTCAGGAAACAATAGCCACCAGATATGGAAAACAGGTAAAAGCTGAGCTTCCTTGACCTGGTTTGATGGCATCCTCCCAGGAGCAGCTGGATCAGGTTGTGGCAAACATCTGTCGACTGCAGTCTACTGCATGCAGGAACTAGTGCTTGCCCATTACCAGTGGCTGTCAAGCCACCACCACTACTCCCAAGGTTTTCCACTAGACACATACCAGGGCTTTGGCAGAGACAAGTTCAGGACTTACCAGTTGCCAGTACATGCTAAGTGACTGATGATTTGTTTGCCAAGTCTGCAAGTTCTGCCAACTCTGCCTCCAATATTGCTAGTCAGTATGGGCTGTTTTTTTACCAGCTGCTTTCACCCTGCACCATTACTCCTTTTGCCGTTTCCTTCCTGTCACAGACCTTCCCTCCTGTTTTCTCCTCTCCTGCTCCCTCTTCCACTGTACCTTAAGACCCGTACCTCTAAATTTTCTTGGTTCCAGTGAGAGGTCATCAACATAAAGCACTAACAAAAACAAAAAATTCTGGAAATACTCAGCAGGTTGAGCAGTGTCTGCGGAAAGATAAACAGAAAAAATCTTTCAGGTTGAAGGGTCATCAGTAGGGTCATTGATCTGCAACATCAATGTTTTTTCTCTCTCCACAGACATTGTCTGACCTGATTCCAGACTCCAGAGTTTTTTTTGATTTTCAAGACTTAAAGCATAACTCTGCTTCTCTCTCTGCAGACTTCGCCTGAACTAAGCATTCCCTCATTTTTGTTTTTGTTTCAGCTTTTCAACAGCTGCAATATTTTGCTCTGGCACTGCAATGTGAATGGGTGCGCAGGATGGCATCTCCGGCTGGCTTCCCACATGTACAGAACGTCCATGACTGCAGAGATTTGGCAATTTATTCATTCCTAGATCTCCCTGTAGTCCTTGTCAACCACGAACACTTCCACTCCCATTAATGTGTTGCTGGTTTGTAACCAATGAAAGATGTTTCTGCAGGTGCCCATGATTCCCGACAAACTGCCATCACGTTTTCTCCTTGTGGCAATCGAAGCATCCCAGATATCCAAGTGGACCCAAGGTGACTCTGCTGGTTTGACAAGAGAAACCAACTTCAAACTTTGCTCATGACTCCTGTCAAAAACCCAGCTGCATTATAATGAATACCATATGATCACCAGGCATCTGATCTGACAAGCTATCACGTGCTGAAGATACAATTTAGCAGTCTAGATAGATGTGAAAGTGCCCTTCAGTCCACACCAGCTTTGGAATGGCCGCAATGTGCTGGTTTGGTCAGCAGAAGGGAGAAGGTACAGTGCTTGGGTCCTCCTTGAATTGTTCTGCAGAAGAAGAGGAAGTTGAGAAGGAGGAAGGCAGGTAATGTCAAGGTAGGTAATGCACCAAGAGCTGCCTGGAAAGTCCCCTTCAATGCACGGGCCACTTAGAGGGACCACTGAGTGGACCCATGTCACCACTCTTCATATCACTGCCAACAACTCCAAATGCCAATGACTCAGAGCAGTCCCTCAAACAACCAACAGCCTCTGCACATTTCCCCAATGGTTTTCATCAAATCATGTCATCCTGTTCATCAGCAGCCAAGTTAAAAGACAACTTCCTACACAATGACTAAGAATGGGCAATGAGAAAAGTGTTGCCAATGAATAATCAAATAATATTGTGCAAAACAATAATTTTTAAAAATTAAAACAGAAACATGACAACACATCAACAATTTCTCATTTTGCTAAATGAATTCAGAATGGGAATATGATGGTTGAACTGCTGGAAATCTGCACAAGTAATGAGATGCAATTGTAAGACTCACAGCCATGCACAGCGCATGAGGGAGGGTTGGAGCAAATGACTATTTGGTGTGAGTCCTGAATGGTATAAATTACGAGTGATTTGAGTGGTGGTGCATTGTGTAGGGTATGAAGCTGTTGGTTCAGTTGGTAGTTAAAGATGCATTCACTGAACTTGAACAGCCACGAGTGGTGGAACATGGATTTTGTAATTTATGTTCCATTTATTGTACTTTACTGAAGAAAACACTTTTTAATCACAAGATCACAAGATAAGGGAGCAGAAGTAAGCCATTCGGCCCATCGAGCCTGCTCCATGGAAATGGAAATGAGAAGGGAGAAGTGGTGGGGGGAAGAGAGAAAAAAAATTTAACCCCAATTTCCTGCCTTATCCCCATACCCTTGATACCTTGACTAACTAGATATCTGTCTATCTCCTCTTTAAATGTCCCCAATGATCTGGCCTCTACTGCTGTACGTGGCAAGGAATTCCATAAACTTACTACCCTCTGGCTGAAAAAAATTCTCCTAATTCTAAGATTCTGCCTTCTGGTCCTGGACTCACCCACCAAGGGAAACAGCTTGGCTGTATCAACTGTCTATTCCTTTCAACATTTTAAATGTTTCAATGAGGTCCCCTCTCATTCTTCTGTACTCCAGTGAGTACAGTCCCAGAGCCGACAAACGCTCAACATATGTCAGCCCTTTCATTCCGGGAACCATCCTCATGAATCTCCTCTGAACACTCTCCAACAAAAGCACATCCTTCCTAAGATATGGGACCCAGAACTGCACACAGCTTTTACGGAGATGTGGAAGGACAATTATACTGCAACACAGCAGCATTTTATACAAATGTGGCCAAAAATTCAGAATTCACATTAAGTTTCAAAACTTGATTTGTTGGATATACTGTCAAACTAAGCTTTGGAGACATTTTTAAAAGGCTCTTTTAAAGGGAATTCACTTTATTTATAGCAAATCCTGCAGATGTTTTTTGCTGACACACATGCTGGGCAGTGCTTGTAAGTATGGTGAACTACTGCTTCCCTACACATTTAGATATTTTTAAGTACAAAAGCAGAAAGTCAATGAAATTTTATTCATGTTATCTAAATCACTTCTTTTATCAGAAATTCCTGCCTCAAAGCAATAAATTAAAATTAGCAGACATTCAGAGTGCTGTTTTCTTTAACATAAAGCAGTACTGGTTTTCATACAGGAAAGATAGAAGCTAATTATTAGGTCCATCTCAAACTTGAAAAAGAGTACTTGAAAAAAAACTATGGCACTCTCACAGTTATGAGACTGTCATTCATTCATGATAAATAATTAAGCAATCTTCATGCTGGTGATGTTTCGTAATAAGGGTAGAATTATCTATTAATTAAATTATACAATGGCAGTGCAAATGTAGCTTTTAGCAAGTCTGAGGGTAAATGACAATGTAATCATAGTTTTGGAGAGCAGAGATTAAATAAATTAAATTGATGCATATCAACCTTACACAACAGTCAAACCCCTTGCCATGTGAGTGATTTCCAAGGTAATGCTCAAAGCTAGAAGACAAACATTACACTGAGCCATCCTTTCAATCAGTCGATAATCTCCTTTTGAAAAATCCATTTGTCCTTTGCAAAACCCGAAAAAAAGCAATTTCTGGTATCAGTAGTTTCCCTTGATGATGCATGACACTGCGACCCAATATCACCAAACTGCTGATCGCGCAACTTTTCTTGGCCCCCCCATGTTAAATATTCACTGACGCCACTAACATCCCTTTCACATCTTCCATCATTATCCTTCTCTTCAGAATATCCATGCATCAGTCTCTGTCCTTGCAAGCAAGCACCCCATCAACATTCTCCCCTTCCTCTTCAAAGTCCTTGACTATATTGCTGTTTGCAGAATTCAAAGCCCTCTTTATTCCATACCAGTTTCCGCCTCTCCCACCATACTGAAATGGCTCCAAACAAAGTGATAAGCACATAAGGATGAAAAATAAAAAAGATATGCTGACAGGGAATAGTTGGTGGGGGTGGAGCTAATGGAGAAAGCTTGTCTAGAGCAACACAGATTGAATCAAAAAGCAAAAATCTGCAGATGCTGGAAATCTTAAATAAAAACAGAAAATGCAGGGTTTACTCAACAGTTCAGATTAATTACGAGGATCTTTGTTAGGAATACCAGGGCAAACGCATTTCAAGCCTTCATGAAAAGCAACTCATACTAGTGCAACATCACAGTATCCATACTGGCAAAGGTTATGGTACCTCAATTTCACTTTGCATACAAGTTTTTAATTTAATTGTTACATCAGATACGGTTTCTTCTATTTAAATATAAAATGTAAGTTATCAGTTCTGTTAATGGTGCTGTGGATAATTATTCCATACCAGAGGTACCAAAATTTATGTACAAAAAGAGATACATAACAAAGTATAAAGAAAGAAATGTAGATCAAGTAGCACTCCATATCCAAAAGAAAGTTCTCCTGGAACAGTGTTGACAGTGAGGTCAATGCTCAGTCACAGTGCCTGAAGAAGTCTTCACTCATGGATGCTACCTGACCTGCTAAGTTCCTCCAACAGTTCGTCCTTTGCTTTCAGAACCATGGGGAATCCTGTGCCAATCTTGCACATGATTTTGCAGAGACCCTGGATGTCATTCTTTCCAGAGTGTAAGTAGTTACCGGCTTAGTGTCAACATTCATAGACCCAGGCATAGTGTACTGCCTTTTTACAAAACCACAGTTTTTATTGGATGCAGGCTGAAGCCACCTGATATATGGGTGGTCCAATGGAAGCTCTGACTTTTAATATGTGTGGTTAACTTGCTGCCATGCAAGCTCATAGTTGCGCCATCACACTTGCACCACTAGTTTAAAAGCACTTCATGCCTGTTTGAGAACTCCAGCAACCTGTCCTCCTGTAAATTATAAGCACAGTAAATTATAAATCAACAGTCCTCTCTCAGTGTGACAATGTTCCTTTCCCTACAACTTCCATTCCAATGATGCAATCACTGTGACCATCAACAAACCATAAGCAAGATGGTGCAATGTGAAACTTGGTCACCTTAGCACAGATGGTCATTGACCAGAAACATTAACTTTATTTCCCTTTCTGCAGACACTGTATTACGTGCTGAGCATTTCCAACAATTCTTTTGTTTTTATTTTATCTAAGCCCAGTGCTGTTCCAGGTCAACCTTCACTACCACTCCTTGCCTACTGCAGTGTAATAGAATACCATCCATTAGCTTTGCTAGTTACTGAGTGCTCTGTGAGGAAGTAGTAGGGCAGGCAAATATGTCCAGAAACAGGAGCTAAAGAAAAGTACAAGAATGGATATTAATGGATAATAAATAATTGTATGGTTTTGCTGTTATCAGATGTATAAAGTTGTTTACTGTGTTGCTTTAGTTGGTTCTAGCCTTCATTACTTGTGTTCAACTGGACAACAGCAGAAATATGGGAATGCACCACTATGGGCATTCACAGTGGCTTTTTGGATAATTACCCATCGAGAGTGGGCATTGCTCAGAGCTCATTATATATTGATTATCCCTAATTGCCATTGAAGGTGCCAAGTAGCAGTCCACTTGATGTACTGCTGTGCTTGTGCTGAGGGAAAATTTATTGTGCTGTTGGATAGGTGGTTCCAACATCGTGAAGGATGAAATTATATACATACTTCCAAATACAACAGTGTGTGACTTGATAGCTAAATTGTAGGTGTGTTAGAGTATCCAAACAATTGATGCCCTTGTCTCTATATGCTAGAGATCGAGTTGCTGTTGAAGCACTGAAGGGTTACTGCTTTGCTTTTTTGTAGATGGCATATATTGCAGCCTCATTATATCTTTGGAGATGTGTTCATGGATGCTGGTAGACAGCATTTATCAGTATCTTTGGAGCTGTATTCATAGAGACATGTTAAGAGCATTCTTCAGCAGTTACTGAATGCATTTGACAAAGTGTGGAAATGTTCTGTGAAGACACTAAATGGGTTACTCACCAACGAACAAGCAGCCTCTGCTATTTTCTTGCAGCCATCCTTATCTTGTGCTTGCTCCAGCTGAGTTTCTATGAAGTCTTGGCCTTCAAGGTGTTGAAGATAGTGGATTGGCAATGTTGATGTCATTGAGTATCAAGGGGAAGTGATCAGACTATTTTTGTTGGTCAGAACCAGGCAACCATGTGGGCGAATACAAACTTGCGACTTACTTTTCAAGTGGAGTAAAGGTCTTGTTGTCTGTGTGTAGAAATGGCCCCTTGCTGGAGCCCTTTCTTAATGGAGTTAGTCCTCAACTGTACCACACGGTGACTCAGTATGCCGTGACTCTACATCCAGAGAGGTTATTTTATTTTGTCTTGCTCTTCCTGTTCCTCCTGCTTCCTCCTTCTCTTCCCCTTCCCCTATGTCTTGGTGCTATTCATGGGAAAGAGATGATCCCTCAGTCCAGCAAGATTACACAAGATACAACTGGCAGCAACGAAAGAAGACACCTGTACTGCAGGCCAACCCTTGATCAGTCTGGGCAATAAAGTCTTTACAAACCCCAGTGGTAGTCTCCACCCACCTTCTACTGATCCTGTGGCTCTGGTGGCAATTATGCTTTCTAACACTTATCACATGGGAACGAAGGGCATGGATTACCAGGTAGAGTCCCACAAAAACTATCTACCAGAATGCCACAAAGAGGCTGGAACTAGCAGCCTAACTCAGAATGAATGAAGTGTATGAGTCTTCCCAGTGCATAACACTGTGGGGTTAACTTAGATTCATTTGCTTTTGGTCACACATTTTCTCCATGTTCAGGAGCGATGAGCAACTCATCCTTCTCATACGGAGTTTGGGGACATGTAGGTCTGTCACTCCCTGAGCCTTCAGGAAGTCAGCAACCTGAGAAAATCCACATATCTGTGTTACCCACATCTCTGTATTCAAGGAGAAGGCGGCAAGTCACTATCTCTATGGGTAGAAAGCATCCACGACCACAGGGGTCTAGGCATTGGTGCATGGTGGAACTCTGCCTGCAGTGGAGACCTCAGCCTCCAGATACATTGTTCCTTAGATGCAAGGAAGAGGACTACTGATCTGGTAGATCTTGGAGAATTGTTCCTCCTCAGCAGATCACCTCTCTCCTTTCTTCTTTGTTCTGCTCTACCAAGGAAGCCTTACCTCAAGAGGCCTTCACCTTCCCTTGACCGTATTGGAAGTCTAAGATAACCACCAGCAGGGCAGCCATATTCTTCTACAAAATGATATAGTTCCAATAATGAAAAAAAATCTAACATTTAGCCCAGCTGAGCACAATAAACTCTCCTAAAACAATTCCCAATAAATTTACAGGCAATTAGGAAACTTTCTTTTAAAAAGTGCAGCTGCAGAGTCTCTTCACACAGTTCAGACCTGGTCTCTTGTGTATGACTCACAGAGGGTTATGCAGCCCAATGTGGCATAGCCAAGTCAGATCAATGCTGCACAACGATTGATGTCACTGCTCCAGACTTCAGTCAGGCACAGAATTGCACAATAAGATATCTCATTAATGAGAGATAAGCAGGAATAATGCAATGCTGGTTCACAAAGTTACACATAAATGGAGGGCATAGTGCCAAAAGGCACTACCCAATCATACTTTGAGGCCAATGTGTTCTCTAATCTATTTTGCAACACACGTTCAACTGGGTTGAAAAACAAACATTGGAAAGCAAATACCAGGATGGACTGAGAGCCCTTCATTTCGTGCTTGACCAGACTACTTAACAGTCCCCACCACCACGCTCACTGACCTGACTGAACTACTTCTGAGTTTGAACAACTTCTCCTTCACTTACTGTCTTCCCATAACAGGCATGGCTCTGCGAACCTGCATGGGCCCAAGCCTGCCTCTTTCTGGCTTATGTGGAACATTCTTTGTTTCAGTTGTATTCAATCCCCCTCCCTAAACTCTTTTGCAGTACTTTGATGACTGTGTTTGTGTTTCTTCCTCCACGAATGCAGAACTTGAAAATTACATTGGCTTTGCTATGAATTCCACCTGCCCTCACTATCACATGGTTCACGTCAGATTCTTCTCTTCCCTTTCTTGATTGCTCTTCCTCCATCAAGCTAGATTTGTGACTAATATATCCAATACAAGCCCACCACAGTTATCTTGACTCCACCTCCTTCTACCCTGACTCCACTCCATTTGCCCAGTTTCTCTGTCTACATTGTATCTGTCCTTCTGACAAAACTTTCCACACCAGTGCTTCTGAAATGTCCTCCTTTTTTCTTAGCCACCGTTTCTTCACTACCTTAGTTAACAGACGTCTAAAGTGAATCTCCTTTATTTCCTATATTTGTGGTTTCCTTCAGCCAGAAGGTAAATTGAATTGCCCTTGTCTGCATCATCCAACCCACCAACCTCCACATTCAAAAGATCATCCTCCATTATTTCTACCAACTTTATGGAGATTCCACCTCAAGACATACTTTACCCTCCCCTCACCCCTTTCAGCATTCTGAAGGGAACATTTCCTCCACAACTTTCTGGTATGTTCTTCCATCTCCACCAACCATTCCACTTCTCATGGAGCTTTCCCATGCAATCAGTGGAGATGAAACACCTGTGCTTTGCCCTTGTCCCTTCCCACAATCTAGTGACCCAAAGTGTGCCTTCCAGGGAAGCAGCAATTCATTTATACTTCTTCCAGTCTAGTGTTCTGCATTCAAAGCTCAAGAAGTTGTCTTCTCTCCATTAGAAAAACAAATGCAGATTGGGTGACCGCTTCGCAGAATTCCTACATTCAGTCTAACAGGATGACTCTGAGTTTCCAGTTGCCCGTCGCTTTAATTCTCCATCCCACTCCCACTTAGGCCTCCTGCACTGTTCCAACAAACCAAGTATAGGCTGAAAGAACAGCACTTCATCTTCTATCTTGGCACATTCCTGCCCTCCAGAACCAATAGTGAATTCAATAATTTTAGATAACCAACAGTTCTATTGTAAGGTCATCCACCTGTAACATTGGCTCAGTTTTTCTCTTCCCACATTTGCTACCTGATCTGCTATTACCAGCAGTCTCTTTTATTTCAGATTTCCAGCAACTCCAATATTCTGCATTTCACAGTTTCAGCATGTTTTTATTATCCACTGCCTTTCGTCATTGTCCTCTTTTTGTGCTCCTATAAACAAGAAGCATTCGTTTCCCTCTCTGAAGCGGTACTGAATATAATGGTATCACCTGGACAGCCTTGGTCTCCAGCCTATTGTCGTCTCCGCCCTTCCACTTCTCTGCAACTTAAACTCGCATGTTTTCTCACAATTCCAGTTCTGATGGAGGGCCATTGATCGACTGGGAAAGTGGGCAAAAGAATGGCAGATGCAAGTTAGGTCAGACAAGTATGAAGTGATGCATTTTGGGAAGTTAAACCAGGGCAGAACAAAAGGCCCCAGGGGAGTGTTGTAGAACAGGAGAGACCCAGGGGTAACTTTCTTTGAAAGTGGCAAGGCAGATAGACAAAGTGGTGAAGAAGGCGTATGGAATGCTTGCCTTCATTGGTCACAGCGTTGAAAACAGGATTTGGAACTTCATGTTACAGCTGTACAAGACGTTGGTGAGACTGTACTTGGGAGTATTGTGTGCAGTTTTGGTTGCCACACTACAGGAAGGATGTGATTAAGCCGGGACATTGCCGGGTCTGAGTTATAAGAAGAGACTGGATAGGCTGGCGCTGTTTTCCCTGGAGCAAAGGACGCTGAGGGGTGACCTTATAAAGATTTATAAGGTCATGAGGGGCATTGATAGTCACAGTCTTTTTCCCCAGGGTAGGGGAGTCTAAAACTAGAGGGCATAAGTAAAGGTGAAAGGGGAAAGATTTGAATGGGATTTGAAAGGCAAGTTTTTCCACACAGATGGTGGTGGGTATATGGAACAAGCTACCAGAGGAAGTGGTAGAGGCAGGTACAATTACAAAATTCAAAAGATATTTAGACGGGTACATGGATAGGAAGAGTTTAGAGGAATATGGGCCAAATGCAGGCAAATGGGACTGGCTTAAGTAGGCACCTTGGTCGGCACAGATGATTTGGGCTGAAGGTCCAGTTTCCGTGCTGTATAACTCTGCAACTCTGTCTGAAACACCAACCATGTTTCTCTCTCTGCAGATGCTGCCTCTGCAGATGCTCCTTATAACTCAGTAACTCAGTCCTGGGCATCCCCATTATTCCCTGTTTTTATCTGAGGAACAAAATTTTTTTATTAAGGCACAACCTGTTCACATTCTGACTTGACTATAATGATTTCTAGCAAGCTAGTCAGCATAAGAAGGTTATGATAAGGAAGGAGTGACCCTGAGCTTCCTATTGCCTGTCACTTTAACTCAGCTTCCTACTCACACTCTGATCTTTCTGTCTGTGGCCTCATGCACTGTTACAATGAGGCCAAATGTAAGCCCAACGAACAACACCTCATCTTCCATCTGGGCACAACACAGCCTGCTGAACTGAATAGCACATTCACCAACTTTAGATAATTTGCTCTTTCTGTTTGAATCAGAACAGATGATTTTTGCCTGTCATCATTGTGGCTCCATTTTTCTTTATTTTATCTAGTCTGGCCTGCTGGACATGTCCCACAGCCTTACCATTGGTAATACATTACACAGACAATGAAGTCTAATCTGATTTTAGCAGCTCCTTAACTGCCACATTAGGGCATGTGGTCTCACCCTATCAGAGATTCCTTTTGTTCCCACCCATCCTCCCTCACCCACCCCCTTTGATACTCACCAGCTTTTATTGATGCACCATAGAAAGCATCCTATCTGGATGCATCATGGCTTAGAACGTGGAACACTATGGCACAGTACAGGCCCTTCAGCCCACGATCTTGTGCCGATGTTTTATCCTGCTCTAAGATCTATCTAACCCTTCCCTCCCACATAGCCCTCTAGTTCTCTATCATTCATGTGTCTATCTAAGAGTCTCTTAAATGTCCCTAATGTCCCTCACAACCTCTGCCAGCAGTGTGTTCCACACACCCACTACCCTCTGTGTAAAAAACTTACCTCTTACATCCCCCTTATACCTTCCTCCAATCACCTTAAAATTATGTCCCCTCACGTTAGCCATTGTCGCACTGGGAAAACATCTCTGAATGTCCACTCAATCTAT
>JARFYF010000094.1:74249373-74260613 GCA_030265395.1 Rhina ancylostomus | reverse complement strand
TGTAACCCTTCCATGAAGTGGACACGCCATAAGCAGCGATCAAGCCTCAAGCAACAGAACCCAAGGTCCAGACAACTGTTGACAGGTTGCTGCTGCCAAAGGCTTCTGTCACAGTTATAAATACCTCCAAAATTCAGGGATATTGCAAAACAGTTGAAATGGTTTAAAAATTAAAAAGCAAAAGTCAAAATTGAATTTAAAAAGTTGTTAAAAATAGATTGCAGCACCAATTAATATAGCGAAACAAAGAAAAATGAAAGAACTTCGTTAAACTTTGCTACTTAAATAGCAGCCTTGGCTGGCTGCAAAGATCCAATGTGCATCTTGCTCCTCAAATTGGCTTGTTAGAGTCGACGATGGACTGCAGCAGCTAATCTCTGGTGCTTCTTGTACTCAACACATCATTGTACAGATGCAGATGCTGTAGGTGTGCTGAACAATTGAAGAAGAGTGGATAGCAGTTGAAGCACGACCCAGCCCAATAATTTAATATTTATGGCACGTGGAAGCTGCTTTTAAGCAANNNTTATTTCCTACCTTACAGACTGGAACAATTTCCACAGAGAAGGTACTTTTGTAATTGTAGCTATTACTGTGGATGTCATGGGAGATTAGACGCTGGGATGCCTTGTACCTTCAAAAACATAAAACATATGTGTTTTGGAATACATAAAAAGAAAAGTCCAAATGTATTTTCCGGAAATACTTTGCTGTAATATCTTGAAATAAATTGGAAATGTAAAATTATATATTATATACTCTCATAAAAAAAATGATCAGCATACAAGGGAATCCTTTGACTTGCTAACTTGAAATGGGTAAAACAGGTTTAATTTTAGAAATCCCTTAGGGAAGAGTGGAGCCAGTGGTTAAGGAATAGAATTTGCAAGGATGAATAAGGACAGTGACTTTGGATTTCTCAATATTTCATTGAGGAGAAATTATATCATTCATTGGCAAAGGCAAACCTAGCTTAGCCGAACCTTCAAAATCTTCAGTAACATATGGAGACCATGCCAAGTCTGTGAGAACTCTCCCAAGGACTAACCAAACAATAATTATTAACCAGCATAACATCAGACCCTAGTGTTATATTCTGTCAAAAAGCCACGACTTTGATAGTCTGCAACATTGACCCCAGAACAAATGAACTCTCAAGATAACAGGTTCAACAAGATAACAGGTTCAACAATATAACAGAGTAACTTGTTGGTAATTTCCACCTACTGTCCTCCTTCCAACAGACGAAAGGTAATCTTGGAAGAAACAGCATGAGCAAAAATAATGTGTTATGGGTGAGGAGGGTAATTAACAATCATGCTCAAAAACGGTTTAATAGCACTGTTGCTGATCAAGTTAGTTACTTCTGAAAATTCCAGATTGGATCTGTGGCAATTGTTAGAGAATCAAAACAAGAGGAAAAGTACTCTTCATCCATATACCCATTTCAGATGCATATGTTCACGACAGTACTGGTGGGAGAAATTACTGTACATTTATAATGGAAATGAAGACTCATTTTTCACATTGAGAACACCCTCTATCGTGCAGGCATGGCAGACCACTGTGCTAAATGGGATAGATTCAAATTTGCATATCAATGAGCTACTGTGATCCCTCGTCAGAAGGACCATATTCCACTGTAACCTGTAATCTCAAATCCCTAACATTTAACATCTTGCCAAGATACAGTCAATAAGGGTTGAATGCCATGCCAATGACGCCTAAAAATTGTGCGTCAATTTAGCAAACTACAACACGAATGCCAAACAGAAGCAGCATGCTGTGAATAGAAATAACAAATACACAACTAACAGATCAAGGCTTTACCAAAGTCCTGCCAAATCCAGCTGTGAAAAGTGATGGACAATTAGTAAACTACTGGAAGGAAGGAGCTTCATGAGAATTCTGCCTTCAACGATCAGAGCCCAGCTGATGAGTGCCAAATACGAGGCTAAAGACATCTTCAGTCAGAATTCCCAGCATTGATTCTCTTGAAATCACTATTGACACTAAGCTATTCATTACATGCACTCCAACAGAAATTTTATTTCTGCATACCTTATATTGATTACAAAATGATTTATTAAATTTAACAACTTTCCAGCCTTAAAGAAATCTTCTGTTGTACAGTTACTATAAATGTAACAAAATAATAGCATGAAAGCACTAAAATGCACAAACATTAACTACCGTAGTTCAAAGCAAATTCACAAGCATTTGGTTCCACGGATGCCAAAATTTATGGAGTGCACAAAAACACTACTTTCCGACAATAAAGTTTACAGCCCTGTACCATCAATAACAATAAATATATCAGGAAATCAAGATGCACCATACCATCGTATAACTTGATGTGAGACTTTAGTTCACAAAAAAATCAAAATAGACATTTCTCATGGGTTACATTTCAAACTAAATATTTTGCTGAGAAATGCAATTAGACATAATTAATTATGCCGATTTCTAGTCAAGGTTAGAAAACACAGGAGATTGAACAGCAATGATCATTAAAACACAATGCAAAACTGAAAATCAACAACTGAAAATCAACAACTGAAAATGAAAAATGAACATGAAAATGAAAATTGTATTACAGGAAATCAAATGAATAAGCAAGGCCAGTAAAGTATGGCATTCCAACAACACAGTTTGCTTCAACAAGTTATGAAAATTAATAAATACAGTAATGGAGCAACATACAGGTGGAATAAAGAAACACACAAGACCATCCAAGTACCTCTAAATTTAAAAAAAAGATGCAGCTTGCTTCCAACCCCTCCTCCCCAGCTCTGCTTGTGGTGGGCAGAGGGTCCACGTAATACTATTTTAAACAAATGCAGTAACTGATCTTTGAAATAAGTGCAGAAAATGGAAGTAGCATCTTTGTTTCTGGGAATATTAATAACTTTGAGAGTGACTGCTTGATTACTTTAATGACAAGCTCATGGTTGAGGGAAAAGGTCCTATAAAATCTTGGTCGAAGTCAGGCTCAATCCAATTCGGAAAAAACAGAATTTCTAAATCACAACAATGAAGATAAAAGTGAAACGTTGTACAAGTATGTGGCCGGAAGTTGCTACTGAGAAACATTAATGGTGCAGAGTAGAATATCTCAATAATGGTACACCTGATGCAAGGATAGTTGGGCCTAACACGGAGCACGTTAAGAGGGGCAAAAGTGTTTCAGTTGTCATTACCATCCTCATGGTGTGGATAAAAGTTAAAAAGATATCCAAGAAAGCATTTGGGAAGGTTCATCTTACTCCCTCAAAAAATTATCTTGCTTCTTTTGAATTGGATATAACCACTCTATTAACATGCCAAAGCTATTTCATGCCAGGGATGGTTCTAAGATTCTTCTTTCTACAACTTCTTTAGACTCTTCTTTGACTCTAAGGTAATCAACAAATCTGAAATTATTAGCAAGATAGGACTGGTGTGTGACAGGTGGTGCATGACAGAGTGGTTTTATTACTAAAGGATTATTTCTGGCGATATCTATTTTTCCATGTCATTAAAGTTATTTCATTTCTTCTTCCTCTTGTTCCTTGGCATAATGAAAACTTCTCGGTAAATAATTTTGGAAAAGTCAGCCATAAATTCTTCTTGGTGTAAATTATCACCAAAAGAAAATCACTTCAGGGTTAATCTGTCATACCATTTGCTCCATCCCAAAAAATGCACAGAGCTCTTTGAGCCATGAGCCACTTAGAAGAAAATATGCAGTAAATAAATGGAATTCTTCTTGTCATAAATATCATGTTAGTTTAACAATTATTTGATCAGCCATGAAAATCCTTTAATACCACATCTATCCTTCAATAATTGGTCAATTTTGCCTGTAACATTTGAATACCTACTTGCAAGGAACTGTACATTGTAGGAAGTCCACCATCTTCTGGGCATGTTGCTTGGAACCGTAATAGAAATCCAGACCATCTAAAATCAAAATTCTATTAGTACTGATTACTTTGGCTATTTCAAACCATTCAAGTAAATAAGCTCAAAACTGAAGAAAGAAACTAAAGTTAACATTTCAAGATTTTTTTTGGAATAGCATCCATTCTCAAAGGTCATCAACTCAAAGCACTCCATTTGATGCTTTCTCCACAAATGTTGCCTGTATTTCCAGTATATTCTGTTTATGTTTCATAGCTCCAGGATTGGCAGTATTTTGATCTAATGTTAAAAGAAGTGGATAGACATGAACAAAACATGTCTAAATTCTGCATTGTTACCCAAACCTACATATATTCAGCATCTTAGGCAGCAGCTGCGGAGAGGGTAACAGCTTTAATATCTAAAGGTAATGTCCAGTTATGCTGAAAAGTTGACCATTTCTCTTTCTATAGATGTTGCCTGACCTGCTGAGTATTTTGGTATTTGTGTTTTATATTTCAGATTTCCCTATTTTACTTTTATGTAGCTTTATTCCCCCAAATCCATATAAATATTGAAAGGAAAAGACTTCTTCCGAAGTGAAACTAGATCTTAAGTAAATTTTAATTGACTTTGATTTTCCAGCTAATTTCTGTCTGTTTCTCAAACTCCATTAATTTTTATGCTTAATACTAATAATTATTGTCTGAGTATTTAGTATTTTATTATAAACTACCCATGTCCATTAATTTAGCCAGACATTACTTTCCCATCTTCTTAAAAGAAAACTGAATTGTATGATTATTTTCTGTACCTGCTTTCCACAAAGGCACATGAAAATCTAGAAGTCCCTTGCAAGCTGTTTCTAAGCTATATTTAACTAAGCTGTACAAAACCAAATACTCTATGTTGACCTTCTAAGCTATTTTAAGATCTCAGCCAAAATAGGAAGGAATGAAAGAAACTCTGGATTCCCAGCACCAATCATAACAAACTCCCTACTGCCAGAAAGTACACTCATGAAATTTGGGAATACAGTAATGATTTAGGGTTGAGCTTTGACACCCTCCATTGTCAAAACAACCAACAAACAATAATTCTACAGATTATAATTTAAGGATCTATTTAATATCGACTTTATCAAAAGGGTCTACAACTGGTGGGGAAGTAAAATGAAGTGAACATTCTAGGATATTCCCAATCTCATCAGAGTAAAAAGACTATTTCATAAATATTCACTTACCATGGATTTCCTTGACACGAAGTGTATTTTGGTGTAGTTTGTGTTTTAGGATTAATTGTTCCAAGTAGTAAAAAGTTTTCTTGTGCGTAGTCTACAGAATTCCAAACAGAAAAAGAATGGAAAAGGTATTTTCATTTTACATTGAACAGTTTAAAAAAAAATTTCCAGTGTTTCAATGCATGGCTTAAGTTTTGGAACATCTTAATTGAATAAAAGTCAGAGTTGCACTGGAAAATGTCACATGAATAAAATTTATACATTTTAATGAAGTTATGACAATTATATCCTTTTGCAAATTATTCCAAGCAGATATAATGTTTGCACTCATCTTTCAGTCCATCTCTTTGTAACTAACAATATTACATCTACATTTATAGAATTTTGCAAAATGAAGTGAATATTTATATGAAAAGATATAAATACATCACATCACCAAAAGACTTCTCATTTGTGACAAATGAGTAAAATGTAGATTTAATAAAGTGAGTTAAGTAAACTGGTGTGATATTTAGTGCTATGTAAATAATTCACTTCGATTTTAATTCTCCACACTTAATTGTGGCATTTCACAAGTGACTGAATTTCTGCCATCCTATATTTTAAATCTGTTTTTTCTATCTGAGAAATTATCAGGAGTTGCAATCTCTTAACCAAGACAATTTGGAACTGGAAACAACATAGCAGATTCCAGAGACCAAAGAGACAATCCGAGCATTGCATGTGAATTTTTTTTAATTCATTAATTTAATCTAAATAATGTCATGCACTTTAGTGCTCCTCTGTATTTTGTCCAACAATTCTTTTTCAATGGCATCTGAATATTGAACATAGCATCCTCTGTTAGAATGATACAAAATGGAACATCTCTCATCCACAATCAGTTTCATAAACTTTGACGTACACGTGCTGACATTGTGACTAAAAAGGGTTCAACTCCCGAAAACAGCTGGGAGATAGGAAAAGTCCAAGCAGCTTTTTTGCGATCTGCTTCAGGTCCACCAACAATCAGCAAAACACCCTTGGACATAAAATCTTAAAGAGTAGAAGTGCATGAACAAATGCTTTCACAAATTTAATTATGAATTAACACTTAAAATTTACAGTTGTAGCAAACAATACAGCACAGTAAGGCCCTTCAGCCCACAATGTTATGCCCACATTTTTTCCTGCTCCGAGATCTAACCCTTCCCTCGCACATAGCGCTCCATGTCTCTATCATCCATGTGTCTAAGAGTCTCTTAAATGTCCCTCATGAATCTGCCCCCACAACCTCTGCCAGCAGTACGTTCCATGCACCCATCTCTGTGTAAAAAAACTTACCCCTGACATCCCCCTTAAATCTTTCTCCAATCACCTTAAAATTATTTTTTGTTGTTTTGTTACGGTAAATAATTCTAACTATTTAATTGATAACTTGATCCACACGTACAACCACACCTTTTAAATCACATCGAAATGTTAAGGCACATTACTTTTGCACATTCAAAACAGCAATTTATTCACCTTCTGTCGAACTTGCACTACAGCTTTCCAGTAATCTTTCGCTTCAACACGATGGCAATCATCACACATTTGTGGCAGGATAACAAAATCTACCACAAATACCTGCTGCAATATTGTTCCACTCATTACCTGCACAAAGAACTTGCTGTTAGAAAATGTAAAATAGGTTGAATATTACATACGACAACTTAACTGCAGAATGACTACTGTAAACAATTTCAGTGGTACATAAGATCAGAACATTATCCTCAAAGGTTCAAGACATCCTGGAAATAAATGCAGCCAATCAGGTCAGTAACCTTATCAGCTGTGAACCATGCATTCCCCATCTGTCTAGATAAAGTAAATAAAAAAGAAAAATTAAACTCATCATGAGGCATAAGAAACTGAGAATGTTATCCCCAAATAGCCCATCTAATAAACAGGCTCTTCCCAGCCAAAATGCTTACTCTGGATGTGCAACTTCACTTTGAGAAAGTTAAAACTAGCTTAGCATAAGCTAAGAATATCCCATGTAAATGGAGATTCCTTGTTCAAACTCTTATGGAAGCACTGTGAGACTGATGATCAAATCTCAGCTTTGTAGATCAGTAAAAGAGTGAACGTTTTTAAATGTAAATTTTGAGACTTTTGAAATGCCCATTCAGAATCCTTCACGATTTTCAACACAAAGTGAAAATGTCAAGTCATGAAGAAAGTTTAATTAAAGCAAAAGACCAGATTTCTCCTGCTGTTCCCCAAATAATGCATTGATTGCTTGCTTAAGAATAATCTTCTCACCTCCTTTTGAATGGTAAGCTTGACCTTTAGCCTCTTGGAATGAGGCTCTGTCCAAATGAAGCCTGCATCTATTAGTCGCACCTGTATAATGTAAAGCACGTGTTGATGTTGATAACTACAGCATCTCAATGATCAGTTTTCCCTACTAAGAGATTTTCTATAGAAAAACAAGCCAAATTTACAGCACCAGAATAAGGATAGCATAAAAGTTCTAAAATGAAGTCTTTGATGTTCCTTCAATTAATTGAACCTTCTTAAACACTTGAAATACAAAATACTATTCCCTCTGCCAATTTTCTCTCCCCTTCAGAAACAGACTATTTGACTGTTGTATCCATTCAATAATCTTCCTAAATATCATCCCATCCTTCAAAATTTAGAGTCATGTAGTAATACGGCATGAAATAAGCCCTTCGGCCCATCTGGTCAAAGCCCACTGCAGCATCCTCCCTGTTAGTCGCAGTTGCCCACATTCAGCCCATAACCTCCAAGCCCTTCCCCTCCACGTACTTATCCAAATGCCCCTTAAGTGTTGCAATTGTACCTGCCTCGACCACTTCATCTGGCAGCTTGCTCCAAGTAAACACCTTCATCACCACCCTACTTGCGCAACCGCTTTCAGCAAACTATGCACTTGTACTCCCAGGTCCCTCTGTTCCACAACACTCGTCGGTGTGTTGCCATTCACTGTACAAGTCCTACCCTGGTTTAACTGTCCAAAATGTATCACCTCACAGTTAGATCTTTGCAACTCATTTGCTATTCCTCAGCCCATCTCCCTGACTGATCAAGATCTCTTTGCAGTTCATTGTAACCTGCCATCAACAAGACCGCCTAATTTAGTACATCAGCAAACTTACTAATCGTGCCGTTCATATCCGAATCATTTACATAAATAATAAATAACAAAGGTCCCACACTGATCCCTGGGGCACCTCACTAGTCACAGACCTCCAGACTGAGAATCGACCTTCAATCATTGATAATGCTTCCTATTATCAAGCCAATTCTTAATCCACCTCGCTAGCTCCCTCTGAATCCCATGTGACATAACTTTCTAGATCAGCCTGAATGCAGGACCTTGTCAAAGGTCTCAGTAAAGTCCATATACTGTAGACAACATCCACTGTCCTACCATCATCCACGCACAAAGCCATGCTGACTATTCCAACTGGCGTTGACTACCCAGGTGATAGTAGATCTTGTCCCTCAGTATTCCCTCCAGTAGACTTCCCTACAACTGAAGTCACGTTCACTGGCCTGTGGTTCCTGGCCTGTCCTTGTTACCCTTCTTGAACAATGGAACAACATTAGCCACCCTCCAGTCTTCTGGAACTTCGTCTTGCTAATGGCAAAGCAAATATCTCTACAAGGGACTCCATGATTTCTTGCCAAGTCTCCCATACAGTCCGGGGACACAGTTGGTCAGGCCCTGGAGATTTTCCCACCCTAATGTGCTTCAAGACTGCAAATACCTCATAATATGCATATGATCCAAGAACTCACTGCTTATTACCCTCATTTCTCTGGCATCCTGAGAACACAGAGGAGAAATGGACAATAAAAATCTTGGCCATCTCACGTGGCTCCACACATAGGTGGCCCTGATGGCCTTTAAGAGGACCAAACCTCTCCCTGGTCACCCTTTTACTGTTAATATAACAGAAGAACCTCTTGGGATTATCTTTAAATCTGCCTGCCAAATCCATCTCATACTCTTTTTCTGCCCTCCTGATTTCCCTCAAGCCTGGTCTTAAACTTTTTATAATTATCAAGGAATTCATTTGTACCCAGCTGCCTAAACACAATATAGGTTTCCTTCTTTTTCCTGACCAGAGCTTCTATATCCCTCGTCAGCCATTCCCTGACTTTCACCCTATCAAAAAGCTGCTGCCCCTGGACTCTTGACATGACCCTTTTAAAAGCTTCCCACTTACCAACTATCTATTCAGAGTCACCCTATAGATCCCACTGAGATTCTGTCTAATGGCCTCAAAGTTGGCCCTGCTCCAGTTCAGGACTTTAAACTGTGGATCTGTTCTATCTTTTTCCTTAACTATTTTAAAACTAAGAGAATTGTGGTCGCTGGACTCAAAGTGCTTCCCAACTGCCACTTCAGTCAGTTTGGGATCAATAACCAGGTCTTTCAACCAGACAAAAGTATAACCACAACCTTAAGCTACAAAACATAAATATTCTTTGACTGCAATTAAATGAAGATTCTTCAAAATCAGAACCCAAAATGAAACAACCAATTTTGCCAGTTGACCCAATCTACTAACTTTGCTCAAATGGGCCTTCATTTTTTTAAGGCACAAAGTTAAAAGCTCTCTTGATTCCAATGCACATTGTATCCAGGTTCCAGGAGGTTGAAGATACCTGTTGAACAAAATCAAAAGCCAGCATCTGAGTTAATATATCTTGGCAAGCTCAATGAATTAAATGATATTAGCTAATTCAATCATACAAGTGATCACTACTTAAAACTAAACCTTAGTAAATATATTTTGCCAAAAACACTTCCCGCATAATTGTTGCAAATTATGAAACTACAAATACACAACCCAGAGAGAACGGTGCTTTTTCCTTCAGTTTTCATAGTTCTGATTTCTAACTCTTCCTCTATAGATTAAATGTAAAAAAGATGTCATTACAATGAACAATTTGGAGAAATGCCCGATCTCCTCAAAGCCCAGAATCTATGACAGAAGTCCTAAATAAAACTTTTAATTTAGCTTCCACTTAACAAAGAAGCAACTGTAAATTATAATGATTAAACAAATTTCCTGAAAATGCAAACTTTTATTATATGCACTCAAAAATCCATTTTTTCTACAAATATGGTTATAACATTTACCCATATACAAACAAAAAGTGTGTGAAAATGAGTTATCTTTTCATCTATTAATAATACCTGAGCTGTTTGAAATCCAAATTAATTTATAATTGATGACACAAACAAGATTTAAGAACTTGAGAAAAGCCAACTATTTCAAATTTGGTCTACACTTTCAGCTGCCTTGGGAAAGCAGCCAACATAATCAATGACCCCTCCCATCCCGGTCACTTCTCCCCCTTCCATTGGGCAGAAAATATACAAGTTTGAGAACACCTACCACCAGGCTCTTGAATGGACCTCTTATAAAATAAAGATGAACTCTTGATCTCTCAGTCTCTTCAATACAGCCCTTGCACTTTATTTGCCTACCTGCACTGCACTTTCTCTGTAACCGTAAAGCTATATTCTACATTTTTTTTCCCTTTGTATTACCTGAATGTACTTATGCATGGAAATGATCGCTCTGAATGACATGCAAACAAAAACTTCTTGCTGTATCTCGGTATATGTGACAACAATAAATCAATTATCTTTTCAAATTAATCTTCACAAAAAAATCTTGCATTTTAAAAGCCAAAATAAGCAGACTATAAATCAGACATTTTCATTCTCTGGGATAAAATGACATTGGCATATTTTTTAAACTCTGATCTTCAGGTGGTTTGAATTACCATTTTAAAAATCAGTTGAAATGTTTATTGATGTCAATATCTAACTATCATCTCTCCATAAGACCAGATTCATAAGTGTGTTTATCTTAACAGAATAGAGCTATTATATAACTAAATATTCCAATGAATACATAACTTCACAGAACTTTTTTTAAAATCAAGTCTATAAATTTAGACTAAGCCACTCCAGTAAAGAAGTAACAGGCAAGCAATTCTTGGGCCAGTCAATTTAGGAATACACAGGTTTTTTCTGATGGAAAGTACTATTGCAAGTTTGTACCTTCCCCTGTCCCCATATAAACATACATTAAACAAATCAATA
>JARFYF010000094.1:74206990-74218077 GCA_030265395.1 Rhina ancylostomus | reverse complement strand
ACATGCCCTTTGGGCATGACAATAATGCTGGATAATCCCAGCGCACGAGATGCTGCCACTGTTCTTCACTGAAGCCAAAGGGCACAAAATTGTTCCTCCATGTATACGGAGCCTGGATGACCTCCCGCCTGCTCTGATGAATAATAAACTGAGAGATGTACCAAAGCTCTAAAACAGCCACCAGATGACAGAAAATTGAAAGTGACCGACCTCCACAGTGAGTGTTCCATACCCAAAGGTCACCTTGCTAAATGTCACAGATCTAAGTTATTACATCTTGACCTGAGCTGATGAATATATTGCTCATTAGAGAGGTCCAGGCATGATCCTCTGTCTGTAAAGACCCTCTGAGAACAGTATCTTTGGACTTGGGCATTTCTGTGATCTGCCTGGTGGTCTGTGACCCTCCTTGGGTTGCCTGCAATGCCCAGCCCAAACCTTCCAGTGATAAAAGTTCTGCCAGCACTGAGGTATCCATTGAAGAGCTGCTCAGCTGTTAAATGTTGCAGGGAGCAGTCTCTACTAGTTTGTGTACACTCTGAGGACTCTGGGAGATGTTTCAGCTGTCTGCAGTCAGTTCTGGTGTCATCTTGTGATGTGTTCCAATGACAGTAGAATAGTCCATTAAATTACAAATAAATGAAGAATGCTGCAGGTTTTACTCCTTATTCTTCAGTGACATTCTTCAATGTCACTTCCAGGAGCTTTGAACACCAATTTATGTCAGAATGAGTTGTAATGTGTGCTGTGAAATGATTGACATCACAGAGTTTGCAAAAGATGCTGGGAAAATGTCAAGTGCATTAACATGGATCATGATTGAAGGTGCCCAGTACAATTTTACAATGAGTACAATTTCACTTAGTAAATTGTATTAGCAATCAGTTCTCTCAGCAAAACTGATTTGGTTCACATGCTGAAAGAAACATCATCAAATAATCTAATTCCTTGGTTCAAATCTCTGGAATCTTAACTTATACTATGTCCAAAGTTGATTACAAGGAGCAATAGGAATAAGAAAGATCAATTTTGAAATTTACATTGTTTAAATTAAAGGCATTTTAAAAATTATTTTAATATGTTTTTATTCTGATGATAGAAGTTTTAAATCTGTTGTCAGCTTTTATAGTTTCAGAGTTTATTTAAGATTTATGGTAATCATTTCTATAGCTTGTGACTTGATTATCAAAAGTGAGCACAATGAGACACTGTGGCTTACTTAAAAGCCTTTCTCACAAAAATATTAGTCAGCACTCTTGAGGCAGGCACAACTTTTGATTTGTGCTAAGGGAGCTTTGTTGTATCCTGTGAAGGATAAGAAATGTTTGCTTCAGATCTCATCTAAAGGATGCTGCTTCCAACAGTTCATTACCATGTTAGCACTGCAAGGAAAATTACTGCTGATTATCACATGAGTTTAGCTATTCTAGGATTATGAGTTTTTGATCAATTGACAAGGGTACATTCAATTGAATTAATCATATTTCAATTGAATGTACCCTTGTCAATTGGTGTTTTTCAAAGCAAGGGAAGAACAGGCATTTATATAATACTTGATATCTGGAACCAAAGCACTTTATAGCTAATTAAGCATTTTTTGAAGTGGAGTTATTGTTGTATGTCAGGAAATATGTCAGGCAGTTTTCTCTTTCCAGCACTTCTTCTCTGAACTCTGGTCTTCCCACCCAGAGCAATGATAGAGTTTTCTTTATCATGACCTTCTGGTTCACATATCCCTGTTCAACAGATCATCCTCCATAATTTCCACTTCCTTCATCAGACACATCTTCTCTTGGCTGATCTTTCAACATGTTAAAGGGATCATTTCCTCCACATTTCTCTGGTTCACTTTTCCATCTCCTCCAAACATCTACTCTATCTCGCAATATCACCTTCCCATGCATTTGCAGGACATGCAGAGTGTGCCCTTTTGAGTCTTTCCTTTCCAAACATTCCTTCCCTCAGATCAAGCAGCAGTTCAGGTAGATGTCTTTCAGTCAAGTATACTCTTTTTAGTGTTCACAATGAGGTCTCCTCTACATTGTAGAAACCAACCAAATGTGGATGACCACTTTCCAGAACACCTCTATTCAACCTGCAAAAATGAACCTGAGCTGCCAGCAGCCAGTCACTTAAATTTTCCATCCCAGTCCCACTCTGACTTCTTTTATACTTTTCCAGCATAGCCCAATGTAAGCTAGAGGAACAACTTCTCATCTTCTAACTGAGCATGTTAGACCCCTCAGGAGAATACTGAATTCAAGAAATTCAAATAACCAACTTTTCCGGTTTGATTCAGAACTGGCCAGACACAGGATATTTACAGCATTCTCTTTTTATGTAAGATTTCCAGCAACTGTAGCCTTCTCTACTGCACCGTATTTTTCACCAGCACATTTGTATCATTCAGTCTCTAATGGCCTCCAGCCTGCAGTCTCACATACATTCCCTTTATTCTGTCCAGCCTTTCTCCTTCTCTACAATTTGAAACATGTTTGCTTTTCAACATTCCCTAAATTCTGATGCAGGAGCATTGACAGTTGCTGCCCAAGTGTCTCTCTGCACATTCTGCCTGATTGCTGAGTATATCCAGCATTGTCTGTTTTTGTTTCTGCTTTCCAGGTTTTTGATCTTTTTTTATTGATGTTAGTTGGAGGATAAATATTTGTCAGTTCATTAAGGGGGCCTCTGTGTTCAAATTGTTATATGGAATCTATTATGTTTTACATGAGAAGGCTGGTGATGAAAAAGTTGTTTTTATATCAACTGCCTCTAGGATTAGATAAATGCAAGTTAATTTATTGTACTGTTTTTTTCTTAGATATCTATTATAGATGGAGTTGTATTGCTTTTACATTTATTTACAAATGTGTATCGCATAGATAAGCTATAGTAATAAAAGCATATACAGGTCTGGGGGCAGATTATCTTACATCATATGAAAACAATAATTTTGATGTTTGTAGGACATGATGGGAAGTTTATAGATTAAAGAAAGCTTGTATATATAAAGTGTCTTTCAATTCACAGACAAATAAAGTCTTTTGAAATATATTTTCACTGTTGTTATCAAAGTGCTTTCTCAATTTAAGTCATATCTACTAATTGATTGCAAAGTTTCTGAAACTTCTTGAGAAAAACAATGGCCTGGATTTTTTGAGTTGGGCGCACTGCCTGAACTCACTGCTTACATCATCCACTGCACTGAACTTGGCCGATTGTGCTTACCAAGACCAGCCTACTGCCGAGCAGTGAAAATGTGTGAGACTGATGGGCCTGGAACATCGTAAATGGGCAAGAGAAAGCCCTGCCCATAAACCTCCTCTAGAAATCTTTGACAGCAGTAAAGCTCCATCCATAGCTTTTCTGTCTGTCAAAACTGGCATGTTTTCAATGCTGAATGTCTTATACTCAGAAACATTTAAAAGCAATTAAAAATGAAATAAGCAGTTGCATTTTTCTTTAAATTATAAAAATAAATCTTTAAAAATAAATTAAATCACCTGGAAGACACTTAGAATGCATTTAAAATCATTAAAGCAAAATCAGGTGATCTAAAAAAGAGTAGTTGACCTTATTCTTAATTCTTTTTAAATTGTGTGATTGCTATTCCACGGAATGGGCTCGCTGATCCAGCATCAAGGCAGCACGAGGTCCTTAGCAGATTACCTGGCTTAAGTGTTTGAGTTTTCCAGCAAGTTCTCTCCACCACTGGACTACGTGTGGAGTCCAGTGGAGAAGCACAGATGGGAATTCACCAGGAAGCCAAATTTGCACAAAAGTCCTGAAATTTTGAAGGCACAAAACCCTTCAAAATCTGGGCCGTTCTTATAGAGAATGTTCTTATGAGAATGTAATTACAACGGAAATTAAGTATAAACTTAAAAATAGTAATATACTTAGGGAAGAAACAAGGATTCAATGTGGTGCAGTGGGTTAAGAGGTTTCTAAGCACAGGCCGAATGAAAGATACAACTGTGTTTCTTCACACAGTTGGTAGAGATTTTTGGTAAAGCCATTGGATTAGCACCGAATGAAAGCAACATGCTTTGAAGGAGGAAAGGCAGTTGCAAATTTTTATTCAAATGCACACGCGAGTGTTTGTTTGCAAGGTGGAAATCGTGGGTTGTGGAAAATTGTATGCTCTTCTATCTTGGTATAGCCCATGGCACAGAGAGATCTTAAAAAGGAAGGGAGACGATAACTAATACAGGGCCTCCCCAGCTTAAGAATGTCTGACTTATGTATACCCTATTCATACCAAGGAGCATGTTAGAGACCAGCGGCATGGGTTTGCTGGCTGTTGCAGGGCTGCAGGCATATGCTGTCGCCTGGGAACTCAGTTCACAGCCATATTTATGACTTGCAAACTCCAAGAACTGTTCAAGGGAACAGGACCCTGTGTAATCTGGGGATGACCTGTAACAGACTGTACAAAAAAAAGGAAGACACAAGGTGTATTTACAGTTCAGGAAGAACTTGATATTAACTGAGACATTGAATGAATGACAGTGGGAGCTGCTGCATAAGAATGTTTATTTCATGGAATTCTTCCTAAAGCTACTAGAATTTTTCTTAAAATTAATATTTGTTGTTTGAGGTGGAGTTGATTTATAATGATCTACTATCATAAACAGAAGTATATAATTTTCTGATCACTCATTTGGTTATAAATAATATCTAGAGTTCTCACTCGTCATCATTATTGCATCTTATTGAAAAATAGTCACGAAGAGTGCATCTGATGAACATGAAAAGAATATTGTCTCATGTTTAATACTTTGAATTATTTATGTGCAAAACTATGTCAATTGCATATAATTTTTAGCATGATTTAATTCTGCGAAAATATCAAATGTACTAAGGTAGTGCAGACATAAAAATATAGATCAAGGGGATACTGGTCTGTTACCAATATCATTCTTTTCATATTAGTCATACATGATTGTGCAGAATAATACCATAGTAAACCACCTGTTTCAGCAGTATCAAATCTAGAAGAATTTGAAGTGTAAAATGATAATTGCCCAGATTTTGTTGTAGCAGGGGATCTGCATCAGTTAGAATAGCACATTTAGTTTTTAGTCTTTTTTGCTTATCAAGTGCCTGAAGGTGTGAACTGATTAAGTGCAGCAAGAAAAAGCCAGTGTTAGTCTCTTTAATCAGGCTTTGCAGCATGCTATTTTCATTGGTAAGTGCCAATAAGTATTGGTTTCACTTCACACTTGGAAATTGGTGCAAAATATTTTCATTGTTAATAATCAGAATTCGTTAATGTTGACCTTTACGCAAAGATTTTAAAATGTAACAGACAGTACTGGGAGATCAGGTTTCCCTGATCCAGCAAACTGCACTCCAGTGACTGTTACCAAAGACCTGAGACTTCCTTTATATTTTTCATTTTGTGCACAAATTTACCTGCCAAATGATGACAATGATTTAAGCATGTAAAATTATATATATTGATTTACCATGATTACTGCTCATTATATTAGCTTTCAATGTCATATGGTCGTTGATAAATTGTGCATCCCACACTGCTAATTTTGTGTAATCAGGAACATTAAAATGAGTAAAAATCAAAATGACTGACTAAAAATAAACATCAATTTTATCTCTCAAAGTTATTAAAAGTGAAAATCAAATTTTGACACGCTTTAACCAATCAGATTGATAGTTTGTGAAATAGCATGAGTACCATGAAGGAAGTATAAATGAAAGTGGGTAAATTTAATAACAAATTCAATTGTGTAAGAGAAAATAAAAAGAAAGGATAAATCAATTAAGTGAGAGAATACAGGAAGCAGATAGGAAAAGTAAAATCAAATTTAAATTTTGCATTTTTAAGTCCTCAAACATTAAATAATACCTGAAGGAATGAGACCTTTAGAGGCCTGGATAAAGTGGATGTTGAGAGGATGTTTCCATTAGTAAGAGAGTCTAGGATCCAAGGGCATAGCCTCAGAATAAAGGGATGTCCCTTTAAAACTGAGATGAGGAGGAATTTCTTCAGCCAGAGGGTGGTGAATCTGTGGANNNNGTTGTCACGGACGGCTGTGAAGGCCAAATCATTGAGTGTATGTAAGGCAGAGATTGATAGGTTCTTGATTGGTAAGGAGTTAAGAGTTACAGGGAGAAAGTGGGAGAATGGAGTTGATTAGAAAAAAAATCAGCCATGATTGAATGGTGGAGCAAACTCAATGGGCTAATTCTGCTCCTTGAGCTTATGGTCTTAACACATGCAAGACAGAATGTTTTAATAATGATAAATATTAATCACTTGCAAAGGGTACTGAGAAATTGAAATGACCAAACATGACTTTCTTGGAATTTGGTTTGTATCCACTGTTCAAATACAGCAACTTCAGTGCAAGTGAGGCCCTCACCAGTGAAAAGAATTGGGATCAAAATATCAAGTCAAATACTTAAAAGAGGAGGTGACTGCAAGATGATGAACACTGTAGATTCCAAGCCAGTGGAGCTTTGTCCCCTTTAACTAGCACTCAGACAGGCCACCCGTCTCCACTTGCAGCTTGATTCAGTATGAGTTGACTACAGTAAATAGGTTATGAAGTTCAGACCATATTGATGCTTCAGTGTGCTGAGTAACAATGCTGCATAGCCAGAAGTTTTCAGAAATGGTTAGAATCAAGTAGATAAAACTCAAACAAGTTAGCACTTAAATCTGCCATCTACCAATGTGTAATGTGAAAACAGACACCAGAATTTAAGGTAACAATTTTCATTTTCATTGTAAACTAAAGCAGGATTATTATTGGGTATTGTTCACATGTTGTTCAAATGTGTTTGACATGATAATTTTAATTTTAGTGTATGGATTCAATTAAATAAGTTTGTGTTCAAGAGAGATACCATCACTCCACGGGACTATACTATTTCATATAGTAGTGGAATTTCTAGAACCTGGTCAAGAAAAATAATATATTTTTACTACCCTTTCAAAATGAACAAGATTAAGATAGGATTTGGAAAAAATTACATCGATTGAATAAAACAGAGATGATCAATATCACTTTTAAAAGTATTGATTGTAATTGTTTGCAAAGAAAATAATTTATTTTGGAAAGCAGAGGTGGCTTAATAAAGTTGTGCACTTTTATAATTGATCACAAATGTATGTGATTGTTCTGGGATAACTTTTCTCAGTAAAATGTCGTTGCACCTGAACTGCAACCTGGTTAGCCAAGCTAAGTCCTACAGGACCCCCACCATGCGTGTCAGATTTGGGCCAGGTGAACATTCTAATCAAACATACCATCCAAACTTCATCCAGGTCAGGATGATTTGTCCAGCATTACTGCATACATTCTCTACTTTTGATCAATTCAGCGTCATTCTTCTTCTTAGGCAGACCGTCAGGGTCCATGGTGACCCACTTTCACTCCAGTATTTTGAGCAGTGGAAGGTTAGCATGATTTTTCTTGTGCTATGGCTATTGCATGTTCACTGCCTTATGGACTTGACCGAACATGGTCAGAGTCCAGTGGCAACAAGTTCCAAGACAATTAGAAAAGGGATTCTGCTACATGAACTTACCACACATACAGATGCACACACTCATTTACCTTGATACATTGACTCAGCCTCAGCCCCCATTCTGACCCCTCTATCCTAGTCTTCAATCTCCCCTCTCAGTCTACCTTCCTCTCTCTCTCCCTCCCCTTCCCTCAGTGCCTCCTCACTCTTATAGGTTCTTACAAAAGTGCCACAGATTTTCTCTGAGGAGCTGACAGGGCTTTGTGAATGCTGGGACAAAAGCTTCCTCCATGCTTACTTGTTCTTCCTAAAGAATTTTCTTTGGGATAAAGCATGACAATATTTCTAAGGGCTCCTTCAAGTAAACAGCATGAATGTCACTACCTTGCACCTTACTGTCTACCTGCACTGCAATTGCTCTGTAACTTTTAACACTATATTCTACATTCTGTTATTGCTTTTCCCTTGTACTACCTCAATGTTGTGAAATGATCCATATGGATGGATGCAAAACAAAGTTTTTCCCTGTACCTCACTACATGTGACAATAATATACCAATTACCAATAATCCTGACTCCTCTGCACACCAAAACCTGACTATCTGGCTTTGAACATTCATTGGTTAAAACATCACAATTCCCTGGGACAGAGAAATCCAAAGATTCACAGTCCCCTGAGAGAGGAAATTTCTCCTCAATTCCATTTATTAAAGCAGGACAATTAAGTATTCCAGCTAGATACCAATAGCAAACTATGTGTAACATAGCACATCTTTTCTGTTTTTCTGTAAACACGTCAGGGTCGGGTCAGGTAGGGTATGTACTGGAAAATAAAAATAAGACTTGGGTGGAATTCAGCTTGACCCTGCTTGGGTTAGGTTCAGATTAGGTTTTAATTTTATATCCAACCAGTCCTATAATCTGAGTGTGTTCCAATGATTGCTATATTTAATTTTCCTTAACAAACTATCTAATGAAATAAACACAAGGAGAATTTGTACAATTACAAATGCTGTGAAAATGAATATTGGTTTGCAAATAGCAATGGGATCTGTAAACTGATTGGTGGGGATTGAAGTTGCTAAAATTGTACACATTTTTAAACTAGCTATTGCTCTTTTTAAGAGACAGTTCTGGTATATTGACACAGGATACTATCTATATTGGAAGTGCAAGTTACAATAGGAATGTGAAAAAGATGAAATCAAGTACTTCTCTTCCAAAGTTTGTGAGCAATTTGTCATTTGATCCCATGCAACATAATTAACTTCCAATATAAGGTTCTGTGAATACCTTTCTCTTCTCTTTCCAAAGGTAATTGAGAGAAAGTTAGGTTATTTCACCTTAGAAGTTACACTATTGAATATTGACCACTTGTTTTACAATGACATTTTTAAGATCTGAGCGATACAGGAAATGTTTTTGGTCCAAAGAATCGTTGGTACTCATTTTTATGTTTTTCAGTAAGTTATTATTAGGAAATGACAGTGAAGTTAACTCCCTATAAGACTGTTAATATACAAAAAGAAAAACTTGGTAAGAGCAATTGACTCCATAGCTAAGTGCTTATCAGGTGAGGAATTCATATGGCAACAGCAAAAGGAACCACTGACTGCTCACTTGCAAAATCCACTGGTGCAAAAATACAATAGTTACAACACTCAGCAGATTATTTATTAGAATCAAATCTTGCTTACTCAGCTTTCTACTCCATCTTCAAAAGTAAATGTACAGAAAAGCAGAAGAGCATAGTCTGCATTTTGTTGATAAATTAAATATCAATACCTTTAATTCTATTTAAATCAACAGTTATTTGAAATCGTGTCTCTCCTGAAAGTCTCTCAGGCTATCATCTGCTTCTGTTTAGCCTTTCTACAAACTATTAACAATTGATCGTGCCGCAGCCAACAAAATGCTTTTGAAAATTCAGTTTAAACAACTGAAAAAGCATTTGGTAAAATATTTTTCACATGAAAAATGAGCCAGGAAAACCATGAGAAAATTCTGTGTTACGTGCAGACAATTGTAAATACATTTTTTCTAAATAATTCTTATGGAAGAGTTATTTTGCATGTACTCCATTAGAGATCCTTTTACTGTTTCAGAGTGTCGAGAACAGTTTATAGGGTATTGATTTATTAACCCAACTAGAATACGGCACCTCAAGTGTTTTGATCCCTCAGGATTGCACAAAAATTAGAATTTATATTGCAATGTTTTGATTTTGTTTCACTGGTCAATTTAGAAGGAATTTGTTCTCATCCCCATCCTACCCATACTAATACTTGGTACTGGCAGCTATAATCCCAGATCACCATCTCAATTAGATTTCCTTGTAAGAGCTGATCTAGAATGGTGCAAAACTGGAGGTATCAAAAATTAATCAATGGGCATTGATTAACATGTTCAGAATGGAGGAGGTGTAGCAGGCTGAATATCAGGGCTCTTGGATGAGTGAGAGGGCACAAAAATGTAGATAAGTATGTTACTTGCCTTGAAGGCCTCCTAATTGAGCACTGTGATGTGAAAACAACAAGTGCCCCCAGATTAACATGGTCCAAGTTCTCCTGCAATGGTCCATGAGCAGTGATGTATGAACAACAACGTCACTCCATGTGTTCCTGACATGGAAGTCATGTTGAATGATTGACAATCAAAATTTACAACTTAGAAATGGTGGTTTTTGTGTTTCATGCTGGAAAATAACATTATGCAATTCAATTTTCAGGCAAAGTAATTTTATGCAGATTCATTTCAAATTAATGTTCATTGAGATTTGATGTATCATAAATGATGTGAAGAAATAGAACTCATTCAAATTTTCCCTATTGAGATTTAACTTTACCTTAATTTTAAATTCATTATAAGAAACTTTCTGAATCTATAACTGCAGAGCTATAATCAAGACACCAGGGAGTCTTGGAAATACTTTATCCATGATTAATGGTATTTCCTAGTCTCTCAATTCTTCCATAAAGGATACAGAATCCTTTTGAAATTCAACTCCTACCTAGCTGTGTTAGACAGTTCCAAGGAAATCTGCTGGCATTCAGCCAATTGAAATGAAGCAAGTTCCAGATTTCCGTGCACTTTATGTGAATCTGGGAATTTCTGAGTGGCAGAATTTCCTTTGAAGAGAATAGAATTCCATAATTGATCATTTTATAGCTCACTTAAGAATTTACTATTGAAAGGATACAAATTAATGCATTTTTTTTAAAAATGTCTTCAGTGCAGCATTTTCACATCATGTGTATAATATTTTTAGATGAAGGACCCTATGATTATCAATCTATTTAAAAAGGGCACTTTCACAGTGTCATAGAGTTATACAGCACAGAAACAGGCTCTTTGGCCCAACCAGTCCATGCCAGCCAAGATGCCCATCCAAGCTAGTCCCATTTGCCTGTGTTTGGCCCATAAACTTCTAAACCTTTACTATCTGTGTACCGGTCCAACTGTCTTTTAAAAGTTGTTATTGTATCTGCCCTCAACCACTTCCTTGGGCGGCATGGTAGCGTAGTGGTTAGCACAATGCTATTACAGCACTAACGATCGGGGTTCAAGTCCTGTCGCTGTCTGTAAGGAGT